>CM040239.1:173018001-173618001 GCA_022545495.1 Chrysanthemum lavandulifolium
TAGTTGATCCAACATTGTTCACAAGGAAGTCGAGCAAACATTTAATCCATGTTCAAATTTATGTTGATGATATCATCTTTGCCTCGTGACCCTAATAAGTGTGACCGTTTTCAAATAAAATGAGTTCAAAATTTCAAATGTCAATGATGGGACAAATGTCATTTTCTTGGGATTACAAATTTCACAAAGTCCGGAGGCATTTTCATAAATCAATCTAAATATGCAAATGAGATCTTAAAGAAATTTGGATTTGATTCAAGTGACCACATTGACACTCCATGATTGATCGAACCAAACTAGATGAGGACCACTCGGGGATCATGATTGACCAAACGAAATATCGTAGTATGATTGGATCACGATGTACCTCACGGCTAGTAGACCGGACATCTTGTTCATTTGTTTGCATGTGTGCTAGATACCGGCTAAGCCTACTAAAAATCACCTTGAAGCGGTTAAATGGGTCTTCGGTATCTCCAAGGAACCATCAATATGGGACTTTGGTACCGAAGGACACCGGTATGTCACTAACGACCTATGAGATCTTGATCATGCGGGATGTCAAGATACTCGTCGAAATACGTGCGGAGGTGCTCGGTTTTGGGTGATAAGCTTGTGGTGGTCTTCAAAGAAGCAAATGAGTACTTCTATTTCCTCTCAGAGGCAGAATACATAGCCATGTCATCTTGTTGTGCTCAAATCCTTTGGATGAGATCTCAATTATCGACTATGGCTTTGTATTTAACAAAATCCCTACATCTTGTGATAATAAAAGTGCTATTGCTCTTTCATGCAATAACGTTCAACACTCAAGAGCTAAGCATATCGACATTCGACATCATTTCATCGGGAACAAGTGGAAAAAGGTGTGGTGGAACTCTATTTTGTGAGGTGCGAATATCGGTTAGCGAGACATCTTCACCAAAGCTCTTCCAAGAGAGCGTTTTGAGTTCATACTTCCACGACTAGGCTTGAAAAGCCTTCAACGAGAAACACTCAAACGTCTTGGGAGGAAGGCGAGGAGTAAAGGTCTATGCTCATCTATCTCTTGTATATATCTATTCGAAAAGCAAAATAGAAAAATATAAAACCTTCAAAATCCATAAAAATCTGAAAAATTCGAAAAATCTTCAAAAAATATTGTCAATTTGTTATGTTTTTTTCTTCCCGGTTCGACTATATCTACGGTCTTTGTCTTTGTCATTCAAAGAATGACACGGGACTTTAGATGTTGAATTCTTAAAAAAAAAAAAAAAAAAAAAAAAAAAAAAAAAAAAAAATTATTTTTGAGAGAAAGAAGTAAAAAAATGGTTTATTGTCATTCGATGATAACCGCTTTTCAAAGAAAAAACGAGCCATACTTTGTCATGTTTTCAAAATTCCATGCTCGATTCTATAAACATTTATCTGCTGAAAACTAAGCGCTTTGAAAAATAACTCGGACTCTATTTTTGATAATCATCTGGATTTATTTGTCAAAATATCTATCTCTCAATCAACAACCTATGTCATTGATTGAGGGGAGAATGATTTCAATTAAATTAAAAGTTATTTGTCATTCAATTGTTTTCAAAAGATATTCATGCATGTTTTATCAATGGAGTTTAAAGTTTTAAAATCCGATCCTTATCGATTAAAACGCTTTCATAATCAAGTCACAATTCTCCTCAAAAGCTTTCAAAATCAATTTAAATCTATAAGAGATCACAAATCTCAAATGATTTGATAATTGTGATCGGGGGAGAATGTGTGATTTAAATTGGATTTAAACTGATAATTCGGTAAATGGTTTTATAAGGATGTACAAGCTCTACTTCCCACATGTGACAAACGATTTCAAATTTTCCATGCACATGTTGATGGGGAGCATCTATCTTAAACCTATGATTTGAAACGTGATCACTTATCTCAATGTGCATGTTCCCTCTAGTATGTGCAAAACTCTTTTCAAATCTCGAGGCACATATTGAGGGGAGCAAAATTATGAAAATCTCATCCTTCCCAAAATGCTTTATCTACTTGATTTGATCGGGGAAGTGAGGTTGATATCTTTTAGAAAATGGTAATCAAAGAAGTTAATTCTTCCTCTTGCCTCCATGTGCAAAACGATTTCAAACATTTGATGCACATGTTGAGGGGAGCACTTGTTCTAAAAATATCAAAAACAATTCGGTACAAAATGTCTTGATAATATATCACAAGTATCGGATTGATTTTCAAATGGTTTTCAATTGGTTCAAATGGCGGATGAACAATACCAAATAGACCGACCAAATTTACTTTATGTGCGGTGATATAAGGATGATAAGGTTAGGTATTTGTTCCCATGATCCGCGAGAATCGGAGGGATCTACCGAGGACTATCCTCTAGTTAGGGTAGAGTTCTTAGGTATGATGATAAAAGGAGAAAAATGAGATATGGGAAGAGTGCGGATGAGGCCGAGCTAGTCTTGGAATAAACCCAACAAGGTTCTAGCTATGAAGTATCGGTAAGCTTGAAGGGTTGAACAATTAAAAGAATTGAATGAGAAAGGGTGAAAACAAATAGCCCTCCATTGATTCAACCTTAGGGCGAAACCGGGTTCAATTCATTTACTCTTGGCGGTTACCAAGGTAACACCGGTATTGAAGACAAGGCGTCATGGACCCGGTGGACGCTTGCACTTCATTCTTCCCAAACCACTCAAGTTCCTCTTAAAGGGCTTGTTTCATTCTCACGGGAACCTACATTATCTATCGACTTTCTCTTAGAGATTGTTGATATTGAAGAAGGAGACCCTCTCCCTAGTCTCCGATCTGGGATCCAAATATGCACTAATTGAGTCTAGAGCCACGAGATCATCAATAAATCTCATTAGGACACTTTCAATGAAGACTCTGTTTCACACAATGTGGAAAAGAGATTATATCTTGAGTCCCACGCATTATCCTTGTGGTATTGCGGAACATCGAGTGATATGCAAACATATTCACAATGAAGATGGAAAGCCCTCGGAGCCAACATCAAACAAGCTCACGGTGGGTGGCATGTGAGATCTATTCAATAGATCAACCATGTGACAACCGAGCAGAAACAATGGGGCGATTCAATCTTTTGAATCAATCACGGTTCGAGTTATGGATTGACGGATACCTTTGAAAAACCGGTCATTGTGCTTAAAACTCTTTTCTTTAGCACATTGACCGTGTTCGAATATTTCAAATCAAAGGTGTTTTATGATTGATAATTGATTTTCATTAAAACCTTCGTTGTATTGCAAAAACAATTTCTATTGAGCAATACACGATTGTCTTTCAAATCTCTTTTCATCAATCGGTGAATTTCTATTTATTTGGTTCACTCACTCCGTGTTGTCTTCTTTGAGATGTTCGGTTTGAGAACGACTAGAGCATTGCGAAACCATGTCAAGGAAATTCTTGAATTATACGATCACGAGCGGTACTTGTCTTGATCAGCGGGAACCGTGGGCGTGTACCTCAATTCAACGAAAGTGATCAAAGACACTTTCGTGCGCTTTATTGCTAACTATTTTATGCGGTACACCCGACGTTTGCGGTGATCGAATGAAGCGGTCCATCCATAGCCGCATGCTCACTTAACACATTCATCTCAAATGAAATCATGATTAGTGCATCAATGACTCGATATTTTCACTCCATGCTTACGCGCTCTGCTGCGCTAATATCATGAATCAACGAAAGCTCCGTTACTCGATGAGAAGATATCATGATCCGAATGTGAGCATGTCGGTCCGAAAGTCACAACATCACATAATACCAACACCACAATGGATGTCTCGAGATTTTTATTAGTGATGATCTCAAAAGGCGGCTCAAAATTATTATCACGTGGATCGGTAAAGACCTCCACTTGGATTAACCAAACATGCAATGAGTGGAATCAATGACTACGAGCTTGAGCAAAGTACTACATCAAGAATGCAAGAACAATTGTTAATGTAATATCGATTGTATTCAATGTAATTTTAGTATATGTTTGAGGTGACCTCCTTAGGGAGATTGTTAGGAATTAGAAATTCCGGTATTAAAGAGTCGGTCACCTCAAGTATATGTAATCGTTAGAAAGCTCGTAGTCGTAGTTCTTTTATGTTAAGTAGTATTTAGTTTAGTAACACCGTGGAGGACGGATGGGTCTTTACCCACTGTATGCCTAATCCATGACCCGTTGTGTGGCGTTTATTGTAAGACTATAAATACTCTCTACCTTCCAAGGTAGAGTTGGAGCTAATAATATCTTTCACTTTCTCTCACTAAGTTCCCTAAACCTCTAACTTTCTCTCTCTAAAACACTCTTGTACGCCTACTTGTGTTAATGGTTTGATGTGTATGTGAAATCCAATATCTATCAGATATTTGATGAGAGTAAGAGAGAGAGATAAAGTTGCAGGATATGTAAAAAAGTGTGAGTGAGAGTGTGTTAGGTGGGAGTTGTATAATTACAAAAATACCATTTCGTTTTTTGATAAAGATTAATTTGCTCCATCAGATCAAAAAAAGATCAACGGCCAAAATGAAGCAATTTGTACTTTTTTTTTCTTTGTTTGCTGTTGAACTTTTCTCATTGATCAAAATACTTTCATAACACTCAAGACCCTTAATAAGTTCAATTAAGTTTTTATTCTATTATTAGTGACTAATTTCTGTTACTAACACTTCTTCATAAAGCAGAGGCTGAATTTTAACAACCCACGTTTATAATATTTTCAATATGACAAATAATATTTTTTATTTTATCTATACCCAATATAGTAACTTCAATTTAGTTACCTCGGTACATAGTTTTGACAAATTTGGTTTAGAGAAAAGTTCAACAGCAAACAAAGAAAAAAAATACAAATTGTTTCATCTTGGCCATTGATCTCTTTTGATCCGATGATTAATCCTTATTCGAAGGGTATTTTTGTAATTATACAATATCTAACACACTCACAATCACACTTTTTCACATATCCTACAACTTTATCTCTCTCTCTTAGAGCCTTGGGTATAATGACCTAGGTTAAAGTTTAACCTCCTGCCACGTCAGCGCCACATCAGCTTTAACATTTCCCCTTAACTCACCTAAAAAACACCCCTTATCATAGCATTCCCAAGGTTAAACCTTAACTCACATATTTTCAAATTCAACCCCTAAACTAAAACAAACACTTCATTTATTAAAAAACATATCATTAATTTGAAAACATATTACAATACGAAATTAAAAAAAAAATTACAACGAAATAATAAAAGACACTGCAAATTAAACGTTACAAAATAAATGAAATGAAGAAAATACAATCTAGTGACGAGGTTTCAAGTTATAGTTTTTGATGATTCGGTCTTTTTCGTCATTGATCCAAGCCACGACATTTGGATTTTTGCCATCAGTGTCAATAATCAAAAATTTCATCTCTTCCAACCTTGTTATTGTTTCATCTTTGACTTGCTGGGCCCGATACGCCGCTTGGGCGGTTTCATGTTTGATACGATACTCGTTTGTCATAGTTTCGGTGAATTGACTTGACGAGCTCGTTCCTCCGGTGCTCGCTTCCCCAATACTTGTCGTGCTCTCGGATCTTGCTTTCTTGGAAGCACGTTTTATTCCCATGGGGCGTGGTTGTTCATCATGACCAAACAAAGCCTCGTTTGTTTGGCTTGGGACATCGCCAGTTAAATCAACCGGATCCGGCGAGTCCATTTCTTATGATGATGCAAAATCTCCCAAGCATCATCGAGAGCAAAGGGCACGGATTTATTCTCGTCACGATACATTTGCTTCGCCCGTTGCATGACATCCATCTCACTTTCCCCACTTCTCTGTTCCCGTTGCGCACGTTTGAAATACGCGTTGAACTTTGTGCAATCACGGTTCAACGTTTTCCACTTGCTTGTTATCATATCCTTGTTGCGTCATTGAAAATTGAGTCTATTGAACTCATTTTTGACCCGATGCCAAAACGTATCATATCCTTGTGCACGGCCGATCATCGGATCCTCCGTAACACCTGGCAAGTATTTCTTCCTCTTTCGGTTGCCAACGCCCATCAACGCAATTTTCGTCATCATCATCGATTGGTTCGAGGTCTTTGGATTTTTTGGTCTTTCGTTTACCACGACCTTTGGGCTTTGGAGGAGAAGTGGGTGTTTCTGGAATATCTTGTGTTTCAGTTTGTGATTGTTGTGAGTGTTGTGAGAATTGTATATTTTGAAAGTTGGTGTTTAATTTGTTTTGCTGCCAAAACAGACATTGTTGATGTTGTAGGAAAAGATCTTGTCTCGACAAGCCTAGTAGGTTGGAAAAAGAGACGTTAGGGTTTGAAGATGAACCCGCGTTCGGGTTTGAGGTATTCCACCCACCACCGAGAAGATTCATGAATGTATCATCGTTGTTGCCTGCCGACATTTTTTTTAGTAATTGGAAGTATAAGATTGAGAAGATTGAGTAGTGGAAGTGTGAAAAAAAATGGTGCTCTAGTTGGGTATTTATAGTGGTAAAACAATGTGTTTGATTTTTTTTAGAAATAGCCGTTTGAAACGGCCGGGGGAGGGGGGGTAATATGAAATTTTTATTAAACCCCAACGGCTAGTAGCCGTTGGAGGGGGGTAAAGTGATTTTTTTTTTTAATTATTCGATCTCTAATGCCTGTTATTGGGTTAACATGCAAGCTTTAACGTGGGATTAACGGGGGAGGTGGTGTGGGTAATATGCAATAACATGAGAATAATGGGGGAGGGAGGCGTTATTATACCTCCTGCTCTTACTCTCATCAAATATCTCATCGTCATTCAAACCTTTTCAAATCTGATAGCAACCAAATCTCTTCTCAATAATTTAATTCTTTATTGTTATTATTAGCAATGTCATGTCACTCGTTTACCGGTCTATCGAAAATCTTGCTGCTGCAGTGAAATCTCTGGTGTATCAAAAATATTTTTGCTGCGGTGAAATCAAAAAAATCAAAAGATGTGTGTGTGTGTGTGAGAGGTGGGGGCAGGGGTGACGAGATTTGTGGTGGCCGGAAAAAGTCTTGGCGGGGTGACGGGATTTGTGTTTTGTTTTTTGTTGTAGATGATGAGGTATTTCGTGGATCTGGGTTTCAGTTTTGATTGGGAAATTTCATAGTGAAGAAAGCGGCACTTGGAGCCAAATGCACAAGTTCCTGAGAGTATGTATTTGCACGGGGTCTTCTGCAATTTATCCAAAATAGATAGAGAGTTAAGGGCACAGTTTTATAATCATTTCCTGATAGAGTTTACATCCCATGTATGGATAAAGTTGAGATTATTTAGTTTTGCCTTAGTACAGTCTTGTAAATCACTGGTAATGGACGCAGCTCCTTATTTCCATTTGAAAACTGAGACAAATGAAGTGAGGAACTGAGGATATTACAATGTACATTTAAATTGCCGATATGCAACATACAGAGAAAAGTCACAGTAAAGCAAAAAAAGAATTAAAGAGAAGTTTAACACTTTGATTCAAAGTTTATTAAAGGTAATCACTTTTATTTTGGAGTTTTATATACACAGGTGTTTCATGGGTTATTTTAAAATTCAAAGTCAGAGATGGACAAGATAACAAATAAGAGAAAAAGGATCTGGACAAGATAACAAATCACACGTGATTTCTGGTAAGTCACATGTGATTCATTACAGAAATCACATGTGATTTATTAAAGGAATCACATATGATTTTACAAATTACGTTTGATTTACATAAAAGTCACAATAAAAAAACACAATCGCTTATGATTCACGCATTTCTTGATTAAAATAGAATCACATGTGTTTCATTTTATACAACAAAAAGTAAATAACACATTATTTATACTTTTCCATAACAAAACACAAATTAACATAATTTCGTGTGATTTACTCATTTCTATATTAAAACATAATCACATGTATTCAGTTTATATGAGCAAAAAGTAAATCACACGTGATTTATAATTTTTGTAACAAAGCCCAGGAAAACAAAATCACAAGTGATTCTTAAAATAACGAATCACAAGTGATTTTTACAAATCACATGTGATTTTTCGGGACGAAAATTTTAAAAAGGAAATTCTTCGAAAGTATATAAAAGTGCATATCTGTAGAAAGATAATTTAATTCTCGTCTCAATTTTGTATTTTTTGTAGCTTGAAGATTTACTATTTATAAGATATGTTGTTTTAGAAAAAAATGTGGTAAATGAGTTTTTATACAGTTACATTTATGTCCTTCCTTTGTTAGTTTTTGTCTTCATCTCATCTATTAGATGAAAAGAAGATGGATGGTTGAGATTTTATAGTTTGTTTTTTAGATTAAATGTGTTTGCTATTGATCTCACCTCTTTGATCAATTCCCAAATGTGACAACCCTTATGTATTTGACGTTTTGCGTTTGGACGTACTCTTGTTGCTTTGTCGAGCTTATGTATTGATGTTATATGTTACAAGTTACATATTTCCATTATTAAAACATAAAAATTTGCTTAGTTCAAATATTTTCACATTTGCACCAACATATTCAATGATAATGGGTAATGCATATTATAATATCAATCAAAATTTAAAAAGTGAAGTTGTAAATCACATGATAATATTGAACATGAGTAAGGTTTTGGTTGTTTTAGAGTAAGCATGAGTTGTATATATGCGTTTCTGAAAGCAAGTACTTTATTCTCCATCTTAACTTGAGAAAAGGGTATGATTATGTACATTCTAATTCTCATATATTCCGTTTCGGGATGATTGGGTATTGTTGCCATTGTTGCATGCATTTCTTAAAAGAGAAAATAGACAGATATGTTGCCAAAGTTTGCCAAAATGTTCACCTAAGTTACTAAAGTTTAATACGTTACAAATAGGTTACTAAAGTTTGGTCTCCGGTTACATAAGTTACTGGACCTTTTAAATGATGACATTGGTTATTTTTTAAGTAGAAAAACGGTGTTGATCCCAGTTGAGCAAACGATCTAATATAGAAACTGACTTAAACAAAGACTTATTAAGTATCACGCGGAATTTAATACTTAATCTTAAGAAGAAGAACAATAAACATTCAACACCTCAATATTATTATTAATACGAATACTCTAACCAGTATTAGGGTTTTACAAGCTTGAAGTGTATCTACCTTAGATATAAAACATACGTATATCAACTAGGACCTCCTTTTATAGGCTAAGGAGTCCTTTACATAATACAATACGTAACCTACAAGATAAATATCTTTTTCATATTTATCTAATACAAAATATTAAACCGACTATACAAGACTAGCAGTGGTTACAATACAATATCCATGGTTACACAATACTACTAGCCACGGTTTATCTTCAGCAGTGGATTCATTCTTCTATCTGTGATTTCAACAACTCTGTCCGAGGTTCCAACACTTAGAATAATTCATGATCCAAGGAACCTAAAACCCAACAATCCTCCCCTAAACTTGATACATTCAAATAGAATTCTCAAGTTTCCTTTAAGCTCAAAACATCTAAATTGGAGGATGTATCCAAACACTTACTAGTTTTAAGAATTGTCTCATACTTCAGCAACAAACTGTAAGCTTGACCATCATAGGGCATCAACATCTTCAAACCACCAGGCTTCACTATCTGAGCAATAACTCCTGGATAGTTATTCAATTTGGGATAATCACCTTCTACAAGCATATGAATAACTTCTCCAGACACCGTTAACACATGAACTCCACAAGTTTGATATAAAAACCATCTTGTAACTTGACCACTGTAGAGTCCCTTCCATTCAGGTTCATCATGAGTTGGTTCAAAAAAAATCTTCAAGTGATGATAAACCAGTCTCTCATGATAATCATCTGGATGTATATCACCAATATTATTCTTGTAAAGCTTTCAAAGATTCATTAAATCATCTCTATCCAAATATTGAAGCATTTGTGAAAATTTATTAAACTCATAAACTTCATTATTGAGTCTTTGAATTTTCCAACATCCTTCACTTCCATTAAGCTCAAACACATAAGAGATAATTTGATTGCTATCTTCAATCACCTTCAGTCTTTTAGAACCAGATGTCTCCTGAATCTCAGATTTTCACTTATGTCTACTTTGAATCCACTCTTTTTCTTTTTCAGAATTCATTGGACAAAAATCATCATTATTAATCCTCATACACATCAGATAAAGCTCATGAATTCTTTCAAATGAACATTTACTAAGATTTTCAGGAATATGTATGCCTGAATTCTTAATAATCTTCATCAGTACATTCCTCATCTCACAAATTGTAGGAGGTTTCTTCCTTTTAACTTGCTTCTTTTCCATACTGATCCTTCTTGCCCATTCACCCAAGATTCTAGCTCTTTCCTCATCATCTAACAATGCCCATTCTTGAGTAGTATACTCATCCTGTATTTGATTAGAAGCTTGTAGATAGTTTTGTGATTCATACCATCTAGCTAACCATTTCTGACTAGCCTCCTCCTCTTCTTGCTTTTCTTTCTCTGCAGCTGCTTCCTCTTCAGCATGTATTCTTCTTGTATACTCTTCATCATAAGCAATCTGTTCTTCTACACTTTTAAACTTTAAAACAGGTGTTGCAATACCTTTACCCTTACCAATATCTGGTTGTACCACCTTCTTCTTCAAAGGCTCACCAATAACTAAAATTTTACCTTTGGGTTTGGTTACAGTAGGTTCAAGAGATAAAACAGGTGCAATGATGGGTGTAGGGTTAGTTGAGGTTTTGCTAAGATTGATCAATGTACTTTCAGCTTCTTTCTCAACTTCTTTTGATTTGGGTGGTGATATAGAGGTGGTTGTAACAATTGTAGAAGTTGTTATGATAGCAGTGGGTATGATTACCTTATCTGAAACTGCAGTAGTTGTTTCAATAAGACTAGCCGTGGTTGCAGACACACTATCAGTGGTTGTGTCCTGCAACACCTCATCTTCTACCACAGTCTTCAGAGTTTCAAGAATAGCTTCATTCCCATCTTTATCAGATACCACAAACTGTGCAGCTTGATCTCCACTATCCACATCCTCTTCCATATGCACATCTACAGCCTCCCCTGAATTCATGCCTTCACTCCTCCCCTGTTTGGGTACATTTTCCACATTCAGAGCTGGAGAGGAGTCCACTTTCTTTTTCATCCTCCTCATATGCCTTAAAACAGCAACCCCAGGTCTTCTCACTTTCTCCAATACAAACATCCTATGCTTTAGCCTCCTAATTTCTTTACCCTGAAACATAGCCAACTCCTGAAGACTTGAGATTGTATCCTCCATTTTAGTACATTTAGCCATCAATTCAGAAAAACGTTCAAGAATATCCTCCCCACTTCGACCTGTGTTAACTGGTCCGAGAGGTGGTTCATTGGAAAAGTCAGCATGTACCAACTTAGGATCCGTCAATTCAGTGTTAGGTTCCAAACTATCCTCATCACTTCGAGTTGTGTTAACTACTCCGAGAGGTGAATCCTTGGATAAAGTAAACATAGCACCAGACCTTGCCTGATCATCTATGCACCCTGATTGATCCAGTTGGCTAGGGATTCCTCCACCTGTGTTAAGTTCCAAGGAACTCTCCACATTAGGAGTTGCCAAAGGTTGGGTCTTAATGATGTTTCCACTATCCTGACCAGCATCTAAGCATGAATCAGTAGTGGAAGCCCTTCCAATCATGTCACCTCCACACCATGTGACAGCCTTATAAACAACACCACTAACACCAGCCTGAGGTAGCTTGGTGCCCTTCTTCCTCCTAGTCCATAAGATTGGTTGAACAGTGGTTTGAGTTTGACTAGCAGTGGGTTAAGATTCACTAACAGTGAGAACAAGTGCACTATCAGTGGGTTGAGGTGTACTAGCAGTGGGTTCAGGTTCTAAGGGTTGGGATTCAAGACCTTCATCAAACTCAGGAATAGCAGGCAAAGTAAGCATATGGGGGAATAAATGAACATCTCTTGGTTGAAAATTTGGTTTCTGATTCCTCATATGTGCGAAAACCTTAGGAAGCATATAATGCACTTCATACTCTCGAGAATGCTCAACAAGTTCTTCAATTTGACTTTCCACAATCAGTTGCACAAACCTAGGATATAAGAAATATTTTCCCTTCTTCCTAATATTCTGCACAAACCCTTCATAAATCATCCTAGACCAATTAAACTTCCTCCCATCAGACAAACAAATGATAGCAGTAGCAATTTTGGAAGGGAAGTCATCAAATCCAGTGGTCTTATTACTTATACACATCAACAAGGTATGTATCAAAAACTTCCATTGTTTTGAAAACATGCTCTTAAAAAATTTCACCTTGTCTCCCCTGTGTGTATATCCTAACCTCTCTAAACCATCAAAAATCTCAGGATCTGAAAGATTAACAACACCATCAGCATCATCTAACTTCAAAACCCATCTAATAACCTCCTCATTAACCAAAATAGCATTCTCATCCACAACAGTACTAAAAACTTCTACTCCATCAACCTCCTCAAGCTTAGCATTCCCCCAGAATTGATGTATATAGGCTTTAAGGATGGTTGGTGCTACAGTTAATGCAAAGTGAATAGGACTGTGAATAAGGAAATCAATCATTTGATGAAAACCTTCAGATCGATTATTCTTGATCAAATTAGCAACTAGGTTATGAGTGTTGGAATATTAATTCGGCATGATGATCGATGATGTGAGTTATATGGGATAAGTGAATTTAACAGATGAAAGTGGTTTAGGTTTATGTTAAGCGCCAATTGGAAGTGATTTGAAGATCAAGTAAATGACCTATCAGTGGTTTAGGTTTATCTTGATCAAACAGTGGTTTGAACATAACTATCAGTGGTTAGAAACAAGAATAGCAATACTAAGATCACATAATAACAGTCCAATACTTATACAAACTTTTACAAAACAAGTTGAGATTTAGAGATTAACCATTCCAATACTAACTACAAGGTACTGAAACCTCCTCACATCAAAAGCTTTAGTGAGAAGATCAGCAACATTGAAATCAGTATGGATTTTTACCATTTGAATCAACCTTTTCTCATTACAATCTCTAATGAAATGATACCTTATCTCAATATGTTTAGTTCTATAATGTAAAACAGGATTTTTAATGATGCAAATTGTACTGTTATTATCAATGTAAATCTTAGTATGCATAAAGTTGTACCCAAAGTCCAACAATTGATTCTGAATCCAAAGAACTTGACCACAACAACTAGCAGCAGCCACATATTCAGCTTCGGTTGTAGAATTTGCCACTATTGTTTGCTTTTACACCGCCATGAAATTAGTCGCTTCCCAAAACCGACATCCTCCAGGTTGTAGATTTCATATCCAAACTAGCACCAAGATAATCACTATCTCAGATAGGCCACCAAATCAAAGGGAATCCTTAGAATACCAAAGGCCCGTTTAGGATGACCTTTAAGGTATCTAAAGATTCTCTTAACAGCATTCATGTGTGAGGTATTGGGTGTGACTTGAAATCTTGCACACACACAAACTGAGAACATTATATCTGGCCTAGATGCAGTGAGATACATCAAAGATCCAATCATAGACCTATACAACTTCAAATCAACTTTAGGACTTCCATCATCTGGTAGCAGTGGTTTCTAAGTCTCAATAGGTGTACTAGCACTCTTCACATCCTGAAACCCAAACTTCTTCAAAATATCTGCTACATACTTGTCTTGGCTAATGAATATACCATCAGTCCTTTGTTGAACCTGTAGCCCCCAAAAAAAAGTGAGTTCTCCCATAGAACTCATCTGAAACTTATCATGCATAAGTTTCTCAAAATCCTTGCATAGCTCCTTATTTGTTGAGCCAAAGATGATGTCATCTACATAAACCTGCACCAGTAAAATATCATACTTGTGCTTCCTTATGAACAAAGTCTTATCAATCAGCCCTCTTTTAAAACCATTATCCATTAAATAAGTATACAGGCACTCATACCATGCCCTAGGAGCTTGATGCAACCTATACATAGCCTTCCTCACCCTGTAAACCTTGTCAGGATGATCAGGATCTTCAAAACTAGGAGGTTGACAAACATAAACCTCCTCATCAATTGTGTCATACAGAAAGGCACTCTTAACATCCATTTGATACACCACAAAATTCTTGAATGAAGCATAAGCTAAAAATAATCTAATAGCTTCAATTCTTGCAACTGGAGCAAATACTTCATCATAATCCAAACCTTCAGTTTGTGTGTATCCTTGAGCAACCAGCCTTGATTTGTTCCTTACCACTATTCCTCTTTCATCCCTCTTATTTCTAGACACCCATTTTGTCCTAATTGCCCTCTTTCCATTAGGAAGGTCAACCAATGTCCAAACCTCTTGAAGCTTAAACTGTAGAAGCTCCTCTTGGATTGATTCTACCCATCCTTCTTCAGACAAAGCTTCTTCCACTCTCTTGGGCTCCTTTTGAGACAGAAAACAAGCAAACAGGCAATTTTGCAGATCTTTATGACTATTTCTTTTATGAAGTGATCTTGCAAAGAAACCTTGCTCAGGAAAGGTTTCAGTGTTCTTAACCTTGCTTCTTGTTTGAACTGGAGTATTCAAATTTCCAAGTATTTGTTCTTTGGGATGAATCTTGTGAATCCTTATGGTAGTGATTGGACTTTCATGAATGACAGTGTTCAAATTAGTAAAATCAGCATTGAAGAAATCATCCATGTCTTCATCATCAGTAGGAGTATCAATATCTACCAAAGCAGGTTTGTCAGGATCATGTGGATACTCCTCTTCACCAAATAATGGCTTTGAAGTTGGTCCAAAGAAAGTACTATCACCAGTACTTGCAGCCGGGGTTTCACTTGTTCGGCGGTGGTAGAAGTTGGCTTAGCGATTGCTTTCATTGTTTCTATCCGTGCTTTTGTTTGGCTTAGCGAAGGCTTACTGAATGCCTTTTCTTTCTTTCAATTTCTTCTACCGACACCGAGTTATCTTTTAACAACTCATCCTTATCTTGATGATGATCAACTTTGCTTCCAAAATTCAATGCATCATCATCGGTGGGACCTTGCTTATCGATGATGGGTGAGACAGAACCGACTTTCTACTTTTCAACCAAATAGAACTCCTTTGGAGAATCGACTTCCTTAAAATTGTTTCGCATCGTAATCCTTTTGTGTACCTGCATTAACATTAGTGGAAGTTCCCGCAATGATAGGCTCATAATTCATAGATTTGGTTAGCATATCAATGTTAAACGACCATCTGGTCCTTTAGTCTCAACACTAGAGTCTCTTCACTAAATTGAATATGTAAGTTCTCTTCAACAATCCTAGTCCTCCTATTGTATACTCTAAAGGCTTTACTATGAAGAATAGCCTAAAAGTATCCATCATCGCCTTTTTCTTGAAACTTACCTAGGTAGTCTATGGTATTCAAGATAGTAACAGACACCCAAAAGGTTTTAGGAATGCAATCATAGGCTTCCTATTATGTAACAAACTCATAGGGGTCTTGTTATGAGGCTTCACTACCTTACTTCTATTATGCACATAACATGCGGTGCCTACAACTTCACCCAAAAGGTAGTAGGTAACTTAGATTCGACAACATTGTCCTAGCGACCTCAATTAGTGTCCTATTTTTCCTTTCACCACACCATTCATTGTGGTGTTCTAGCAACACTAAACTGTCTTTCTATACCCTTAGCTACACATAACCGATTCATCACATCATTTTAAACTCGGCCCATTATCACATCGATTACTTTGACTTTATGGTTTACTAGATTTTCTATCTTAATAATGAAACTCTTGAGGATCTCACTAGTCTCACTCTTAGCGACTAAAAAGTATACCCAAGAAAATCTACTATAATCATCATGATAAATAGGCGATCGCTAGGGTTCAAACTTTGACAAAGGTAGGTCCAAATAAGTCCATATGAAGCATAAACAGTGGTAGTGTTATGGTGTTAATGATTTGGACTTGCAAGAAGCTCTATGTTTTTTCCTTTTGAAAAGCCACACAAAGTTCCTTACATTCAAAAACCTTAGAGGGTAACCCTCTCACTAAGTTTCCCTTTACAAGTTTATTGATTGTTTTGAAATTAAGGTGACCCAATCTTCTATGCCACAATCTAGACTCATCAACTGATGCCTTAGCAACAAACAAGTTAAGGACCTATTAGGAAGTACATCTTTAAGATCAAAACAATATATGTTCTCTTTCCTAAGTATCCTTAACTGCATAAATTTCTCATTAGGCATTATAAAATCGGGTGACAACACCACACACTCAGTTTCCCCAAAAAGTACCCAGTTTTTCTTATCACTCATTTGAGAAACACTAAATAAATTGTACTTTAGTCCATGTACCAGATATACCTTCTCAAAGTCTAATTTCCCTATTCTGATTGTGCCTCTGCCAAGTATCTTTCCTCCCTTTGGATCATTACCAAATGACACATATCCTCCATCAAAAGCTTCAAAATCCTCCAGGTTGCTCCCATCCCAAGTCATGTGCTCAGAGCAACCACTATCAAAAATTCCTTTGTCTTTTAGCTCATCTTGTAGATTGCCCCGCACATGAATTTAAACAAATTAGTTCTTTTGTGGACCCAAGCCAACATCGACTTGGTCCGCCTGCATCAACATAATCAATTTTCTTTAGGTCCATTGATGCACATTGACATTATGTAAAACCTTGGTCTTAAGCTTCCATTGCCAACTAGTCGAGGCCTTAACAACATAAAATGGTTTCCAACCACCGTGTCAAGAATCACCTTTGGAATTTTTAAAACTTCTTTTGTATCAGTGGTGATATTTTGCTTAGCCGTGTTTACATTTTGCTTAGCAGTGGTTGGAACCCATTTGGGTGCAGCAGTGACTACTGACTTTGTATTTCCATTCCTCATTAACACTGCTCTAGGAATCATGTTTTTGTTAGGGTGAGGGTTTGTTTTCTTTTAAAAGTTTTGATGATTTACCCTCCTCCAATGATTCCAAACTTGTGGTCTGTTTTTATAACATTTTCTCTGTAAGTGCTCAAAACTACCACATGAAAAACAAGCCTTTTTAACACATTGAAAATCATTTCCTAATCTGTTTGAAATTAGTCCATTGAAGTTTCTCTGATTTCCCCTAGGAATATATCTTTTCATTTGTTCCCTAGGTACCTCCTTGTACTCTACAACTTTCTTAGCAAGTTGAGCTCCAAATCTAGGTACAAGGTTGGTTTGTTTAGAATCAACTTTCTTAACTTTTTCTATCTTTTCAGGCTTAGTTGATTCAGTTCTATCTTCCTTAGAATCTGATTCCCAATCTTCAATTGTAGGAGCATCAGATGACTTATCAGAACCTATCTTAGGTGTTTCAGTCTTACTAATCTCTTCTAAAGGTTTATTAAAACTGAATTCACTACTAAATGACAGTTCTTTTGCAGGTGGTGCATGTTTCATCAGAGAGGGTGGTGGCATATGTTGGGATATGAAAGTGCTGAAGATATCAAAGTACTGAAGATATGAAAGTACTGTAAGCTACAAAGAACTGGAAGAAGTCAAATAGTCAAAGCATCGCTAAAAGACAGAGTCAAAATACTGCAAGAGGAAGTCAAAGTCTTGCTAGAACAAAAGAACTGTTATATTCGTTTATGGAAAGAATTGTATTCTATGTTTAGATTACTTGTCGCATAAGGTTATCAATTGTAAACCGACTAGGATATCCTTGAGCCTATAAAAGGACTCCTAGATTGGCATTAGATGTACGATTTCGAAAAAGAGTTTTAGAGTTTACTAATTAGTGTTTTAGAGAAAAGTTCGATTATCTTAGAGTTGTATTAGAGTATCGCATAATAAGCGATTTAGAGTTTATAATAAAGTTATTCTTCTTAGCTTTGTTAAGTAAATTCGCGTACTTAATAAAGATTGCTCGGTGTTTCTTTGTTAATAACTTAGGATTTATCCGAGGTTATTAAACCTTAATAAGCTAGTTAAGTTAGTTTGATTAAAGTACATCGATCCAACAAGTGGTATCGAGCTTGTGTGGAAACTCGACTAGGAAGAACCCTACAATATTCAAACCGAAGTCGCTCCACCACCCTCAATCACCTCACTCGTAATTCCGGTTATTAAGAAGGAGAATATGATCTCGGTGCATGAAGATGAGGCAAGATATTGCCATTACTGCACCATGCTCGTGGAATGTAATTGTGAATGGGAATGAAGTTGTTCCAGAACTGCTCAAGTTCTGGACAACCTTTAGCACCAAAGGCGCTTTTACAAAGAAGAACCCTAAGGAATCAAGAGAAGGCTCTTAACATTCTCTTGTCGCCATTCCAGATGGTCATCTTCTCAAATTTCATGATGCTAAAGATGCTAAGTACCGGGCTGCTCTCAAGACCAGATTGGAGGAATGAAGCATCTAAGAAGATGCTGTAAACTCTGTCAAACAACAGCTTGAAACTTTCACAGTTGGAGAAAGAGAGTCTTGATGTCGCATATGATAGGTTTCGAATATTCTCAACATGTTGGAGTTATACAAGGCGTATATCATTGAGGATGCTAATTTGAAGTTTTTAAGAAGTTTGCCATCTACATGGCATGTGATTGCTACTATGATCGAGGACAACAAGGATTGATGTTATGGACTTTGATGATCTCTATCATCAATCAAGGTGTATGAACATGAGATGAGTGGTCAACCCAATTCCAAATCTCACAAGATTGCTTTTCTATCATCGAAAAGAAGAGCAAGACTTCAAAAATCTCGCTTCTCCTCAAAGTCTTGTTTCTCAAGATCGCCGCTTATAATCCCCATCATATGCTCGTGAGCCCCACCATCTACCACTTTAAACTCGGATGAAGTTGTGTGCTCTTTCTTTGCACAACAAGCAAGCTTACATGTCACCTATGAAGAGGATCTAGCATGTTGAAGAAGATGCACTTGAAGAAATTGATATCGTGGCAAGTTGCTTTGATCAACGCAAGGATCAAAAGTACATGAAGAAGACAGCAAAAATATTGATTTTAAACCCAAACAAGGAATAACTTTTGACAAATCTAAAATTGAATGCTTCAATTGTCAAAAGATCGGTCACTTTGCAAGGGAGTGCGGGTTTGCTAAGTATCAAGCAAATGTAACATCCGAGAAGCCTAAACTTGAGCTCAAGGAAATTCCAAGAATCAAACAAAGGCTTTGGTTGCTCAAGAGAAGTTGTCGAGGTTGACGGAGTGAAGAGTTTGATGATGAACCGGTGACTTACTATATGGTAGCGATGGAAGATACGATTGAAGACACGGTGGAAGCATTGGACCGAGCACCGCTTTGATGAAGAATCGAACATGCCGCTTTGGAATCGATGATGGCTTTGGAGGATTTGATTGGAGCAAAGAAAGTGAAGATGATCCTGTTCTTCTTGCTATGGTGGCTACTTCACCAACTCGCCTCCTATCTCGAGGTATGCTCAAACTGTTATGAGTTTTATCAAAATTACTTAATGCTTATGTGATTGAAAGAGATAATTGTATTAGGGCTAGGTCCGAGGTAGCAGGATATCAAATCACTTTAGAGTCTATAGAAGGTAAAATCATAACACATGAAAATAATGAAATGGCTTTGGTGAAAAGTATGAACAACAGGATTACCGGTTAAAACTTAGTGAATGGAAACTCAATGTAAAATTGTCCAAATTGAGAAATTAACTAAGGAAAGAGATGATTTGGTAGCGAAGTTTGCGACTTGGGAGAGTCCGCTTGTCCCATGTTGCTTATGTTGAAAAGCAGAGAAGGGCTTACATTAGAACAAAGCTTAGGATTTGGAATGGACTTTAGTAATGTAGAAGAAAACCAACCTAGTGATCGGGATGATGGTGTTTTTGAGGACATAACCACTAGTGATGATGAGCTCATTAACTATTTAGATTCATCTAGTAATGAGGGCTCTGTAAGTGAACCACCTCACGAATATAAGAAAGACAATGGTTATCATGTCGTTCCTCATCCCATTAGTCATCACCCTCTAGGCCCGATGTTTCTCGTTATGGTGTAGATAGTCTAGAGTTTAGGAAGAAGCTACTTGCTCAATCTAGGTCCGAGAAACCCAAAGAAACTGTTGAAAATAATGTTCAAAATCAAGCAAGACTTTAAACCAAAGTATCGCTCAACAAGCAATACTTCGCAAAACCTTTTCAAAACAAGATCGCTAAACCTTTTGGGATAATTATGGTCAAAACAGATTTTATCGGTCATCAAGAAGGCAAAATAATTTTGGGCATAGACATAGAAGAAATCACTTTGGTCATATGGGTCAAAAGCGTGTTTTGTGTGTTATAGTCCTACTCACCTAATCAAAGATTGTGACAAACACTCGTAATATCTAAGCAAGTTTCAAGGAATAAGACTAACAATCGAGACCTAGAGAGCACAAACCGTTTGGACTAATTCTAATAGGGTTAATCACGAAACTTCACACCGGATCATAGATACCCACATCGAGAAGACCTTCAAGATCTCACAAGACTTTCCAGTAACCGCCGAGACAAGGTACTGAAAACCATACTTGGGATAGAAATTCTAGGAGATCTCACTATCAACCTAGAAGGTATCACAATTCATATAGGGATCTAGATCACGTGAACCACCGCCAAAACCGAATGGATTAAAAGGGACAATCACCGAGAGACATACAAGACGCTCAACAAAAAGTGAATCGATGTTTTGTGACAAAAGAAAATACTAACAATCGGTGAAAGAGATTTATGTTGAAAACCAAAGAGTTTTGAAAATCCACATGCTACAAAGATAATTTTGGATCATAATTTGAAAGATAGTGAGAATTACATACTCAAAGAATTTGAGTTTGTCACTTCTCGCGGGAACACAAGTCAAGAATGGCTTGGGTTCCTAAAAGTTTCTAACTCTTTTCTTTGTGTGCGGTGGCAACCCTGAAGAGGAGCTTAGAGATCATCTTATTGTGGATAGTGGTTGCTCGGAAGTATGACAGCGATAAAGAGATCCCGTCGATTTTAGAAATATTAGTGGAGGAAAAGTTGCATTTGGGAATGATCCCCATGGAGGAAGGATTTGGGAAAGGAACAATTAAAGTCGGAAGAATTGATTTTGAGAATGTCGATATGTGAAGGAGCTTAAGTTCAACTTGTTGTCGCTTCTCAAATTTGTGATAAAAGCATCCTTTGTTATTCAACGACACGTAATGTCTCATCCTTTCTTTCGACTTCAAACCCGTTGATGATGACTTGGTAGTACTTAGAGTACCAAGGACAAATGATGTGTATAGTTTAGACATGAAGAGTCTACATTCCTATGGTAGAGCCACATGTTTGGTGGCTAAAGCAACATCTGAAGAGGCACATCAATGGCATAGAAGATTGGGCCATGTGAATTTCAAAACATCAACAAACCGGTCAAAGGCAATTTAGTTAGAGGTTTACCTTCAAAGACTTACAAGAATGATCAATCATGTTTGGCATGCAAGAAGGGTAACAACACAAAGCTTCCGCAAGAAGCTTGATGAAAGAAATATTAGAGAACCATTGGAGCTATTACATATGGATTTATTTGGACATGTCTCGTGGCAAGTTTAAATAAGAAGAAATCTTGTCTGGTTGTTACCGATGATTGTAGTAGATTCATTGGGTTTTCTTTTGGGCTTTAAAGATGATACCTTTGATGCTATTCGGACCTAATAATAGCACTTGAAAACCAATTAAGACTCAAGGTTAGAGGTATTAGATGCGACAATGGCAATCGAATTCAAGAACAAGCTTATGGATGACTTTTGTGCTAATAAAGGCATAAAGAGGGAGTTTAGTATTGCTAGAACACCACAAACAAAATGGTGTTGCGAGAGAGGAAGAATAGGACCTTGATTGAAGCAAGAAGGACTATGTTAGCGATTCTCATCTTCCTATTCAATTTTGGGCGTGTCGTAAGCATCGCATGCTATGTACTTAACAGGTCTCTGTCACCAAACCACGATGAAGACACCCTATGAATTGTTGATGGGCAATAAACCCAACATTCGCTTTATGAAGCCTTTTGGATGCCCTCTTACTATTTTGAACACTATTGATAACTGGGAAGTTTGATGGCAAGTCTTAAGAAGGTTACTTATTGGGATATTGCACTAACAAGAAAGGCTTTAGAGTCTACAATGAGTTACTAAGAAGATTCAAGATTGTCTTCATGTTGAATTTTTAGAAAATCAAGACAATGAAAAGGTAAAGGTCCCGATTGGATGTTTGATCTTGAGATTTTATCTCCTTCGATGAATTATGTTCCTGTTAGAGAAGAAAATCAACCTTTACACAATGAAGAAGATATTCAATATGTTGTTCATGATGTTCATATTAGACCTGATGTTGTTCCTAATAAAGATCCTGCAAGTCCAAAACAAAGTTCTGATGTTCCTAAGCAAAGTACTGGTTCTCCAAAACAACGTACTGTTGCACCAAAATCCTCATTATCTGCAGAGGATCAATCTATTCAAGAGGAACTTAATCAGATGCTTTTTCAAGATGTGTTAGCACATTCTTACACTGATGAACAAAGGAGAGCTTATGAAGAGGCAAAGGAGAAGAACAAGACCGCAGTAGTACTCACAATACTTTGACAAGATTTTCAACCAAAGTCTTCCGCACTGCTGTGATGCTTTAGATGATTTGGATGATCCTACCATGCTGCGT
Organism: Chrysanthemum lavandulifolium; assembly: GCA_022545495.1. Classification (NCBI taxonomy): domain Eukaryota; kingdom Viridiplantae; phylum Streptophyta; class Magnoliopsida; order Asterales; family Asteraceae; genus Chrysanthemum; species Chrysanthemum lavandulifolium. Next base: position 173,040,657 of record CM040239.1, read on the forward strand.
TAGAAGAAACGATGATGAGCTTGAAGATGAAGGTATTTTCACTGATTCCAATGAAGGTGCCGATTATACTAACCTAGGCGATATATATGAAGTTCCACATCACCAATCTTACGAATTCATAAGAATCATCCAATCGAACAAATCATTGGTCCTTCTACATCCGGAGTTATGACAAGACACAAAGCTAAGGGTTTCACAAAACCTCACAATGCTTTACTTAGCTTTGTGTATAAACAAAACAAAGCTAAATCATAAGGACCATCAAACACGCTTATTTACTTGTTTCATCTCTCAAGAGGAACCCAAGAATATTGCTCAAAGCTTTGACTAAAGAGAGCTGGGTTGAAGCTATGCAGAAGAACTTCTTCAATTTAAACTTCAAGAAGTTTGGGTTTTATGTGATCTTCCGATGGGAAGAGAGTTATTGGAACCGATGGGTTTTAGAGTTAAAAGAGATGAAAGAGGCAATGTTATCAAGAACAAGGCAAGGTTAGTTGCTCGGGGTTATAGGCAGGAGGAAGGGTAGATTATGATGAGGTATTTGCTCTGTGGCAAGGATTGAAGCAATTAGAATCTTTCTTGCTTTTGCTTCTTATATGGGTTTTCGTATATCGATGGATGTTAAGAGTGCCTTTCTTTATGGCACTATTACGGTAAGAGGTGTATGTGAAACAACCTCCGTGTTTTGAAGATCCTAAACATCCAAACAAAGTCTATAAGGTGGTTAAGGCTCTTTATGGTCTTCACCAGCACCTAGAGCTTGGTATGAGAGGCTTTCTACATTCTTATTACAACATGGATACGGGAGGGAGCTATTGACAAGACTTTGTTTATCAGAGAGACAAGAAGGATATCATGTTAGTTCAAGTTTATGTTGATGATATCATCTTTGGGGCTACCAAACAGTCCATGGTTAAGGAGTTTGAGCGGTGATGCGAAGGAGTTTCAAATGAGTTCAATGGGAGAGTTAACATTCTTTTAGGACTTGTGTTAAGCGGTCCAAGGAAGGAATTTTCATTAGCCAAGACAAGTATGTTCTTGACATACTTAAGAAATTTAATTTTGATGATATGAAGGTCACATTACACCGATTAAATCTATTAATTCATTGGGTAAAGATGAAGATGGATGACTGTTGAAGTTAAGTTATACGATCTATGATTGGCTCTCTTATGTATCTTATCGCATCAAGGCTCGATATCATGTTTTCACTTAGAAGCTTTTTCGAGATAGTGACTATGCAGAGATAATTATGATAGAAGATCCACAACTGGTGGATGCCAATATCTTGGAAGAAGATTAGTCTCCGGCAATGCAAAAGCGAGACAATTGCGCAACATCATCTCGAAGTCGAATATGTAGTCTGCTGCAAGTTGTTGTGGTCAAGTTTTGTGGATGCAAAATCAACTCTTGGATTATGGATTCAATTTTAAGAATACTCCTATCAATATTGATAATGAGAGTACTATTTGTATTGTGAAGAATCGTGTATCATTCCAAGACAAAGCATATTGATTAGGCATCACTTTATCGAGATTGCTATGAGCATAGGCTCATTAATGTGGTTAAAGTTCACACGGATGACAATGTAGTCGATTTACTCACAAAGGTTTTGATGTGTCACGATTCAATCACTTGGTCGTGAGCATTGGAATGATTAACTACTAAGCTATGTTTAAGGGATGACTATAAGGTGTTAGATATAGTCCCTGTATTGCTTGAGGGAGGATGTTAGTTTATACTTAGTTTATATGAAGGCATTTGGAAAAGTCATGTATTTCTGAAAGTACCGCTTGGGAAAGTACCGCTGGGAAAGTATCGCTTATGTGGAAAGTATCGTTTGTCGTATTAAATCTTGTTCCAACGGTAATATTGATGGGTAATTGGTAGTAACGGTAACTTTGTTATTTAGGCTGTGATTTTTCAAATCTCACCTATAAATAACTACTTTCCGATTTTCCCTCTCATATTATTACTTTACATCTTTTCCATACTTATCTTCCAATAACCATCTCTTTATTATTCGATCAAGATCTTTATTGTGCTCCCTTTTTCAACAATGGTGAATCGTTTAACTGTTTCGAAGCACAATATGGTGGCTAATTTGGACAAGACTGAGGTGAATGTGGCTTTCTATGATATAATTGATTATCTTATTGGGTCGCCTATTAGTTATGCTCTTTTAGTTGAGCCGGATTTAATTGAACCATGGATTCAAGAATTTTGGGCTAATGCTAGAGAAAATATGGAGGAGGATGAATACTATATAAGATCAACAGTTGCTGGAAGGACTATTAAGATTACAGAAGCCTCTATTCGAGCAGATTTATTATTTGAAGATGAAGATGGGGCTATTCGATTTGACAAGCAACTGATTTGGGATTCTTTTAGGAATCTTGGTTATGAAGGTTCTTTGACTGCACAAACTTTCAAGAAAGCATTATTCTGTCCTCAATGGAAGTTCTTGATTCATGTCTTGCTCCATTGCATAAGTTCTAAAAGCACTTCTTGGGAGCAGTTTGGGTCAAATATAGCATCTGCAGTGGTTGGCTTATCTACTGATAGAATGTTTAATTTTTCAAGGCTTATTTTGGATGGGATGCTATCACATATATCTTCTGGGTCAACATGGTTGATGTACCCAAGGTTTATACAGGTTTTCTTAAACAAGCAATTGGCTAAGATTTATACATTTATGGCTAGGCGAAGTGATTTGTTCAGAGGTGGAGATATTCCATTAACTACTACAATGATGGAAGTTGTTCAAGTCATGACGTGATGCGGTGGAGAGGATGAAGAAAGTGAAGGTACCGATTACGCACAAGGTACCGCTTCACAAAGTGTTTGCCTCACAGCATCTGCGTCTGCAAGTACTGCTTCTCGTGAAGGTACTGCATCTTTACAGGGTGATGTTTCTCCAAGTCCTGAGGTTCAAGCTGAGATTGAGAGAACACCTACTCGATCTCCTCAACGTTCTGTTCCTGTTTCAGAAGAAAATTCACAACTTCAAGGTGATGCTTCTAATATACCTCGTGAAGGTTTGACTTTGGATAATTATGCTTTAACAAGGGAGCTAGCTAGGTTAAACAAGACTGTTGAGCGTCAAGCTAAAGCGCATAAGAAGTTGAAGCGAAGGTATATCTGGTTAAAGAATTTTATTCAACCCTATATTCAAGGTTTCAACTTATGGGTTAAAGAGGAGAACAAACGTCGTAAAGCTCTGCGAAAGGAATTGAAACGAAAGAAGGTTCCTAAATCATCTTCTGTCAACTTGGGGAGGAATTTAGAAAAGGATAATTTGAAAGAAGATGTTATGAAGGATAAAGAATCTGAAGAAGATATTACAAAAAAAGAAAGAATCTGTAAGTACTGCAGAAAAGATTATTTCAGAGGAACAAGAAGAAGTACAGGTTCAAGGTACTGATGATCAAGGTACTGAACATCAAAGTACTGATTTTCATGATACAACTAGGGAAGAAGTAATAACACCAATAACTCCAAGGGTATTGAATTTTGATGAAGAAGTCGGTCCTTCTACAATCTGTTATAGAAGAAGAGGAGGAACCTACATTCAAACCTATTCATTTCATGAGTGATGATGAATTAATTGCTACAATGTTAGATTTGTCACAACCAAGAGGAGGAGTTACTTTTAGAGATGTACAAGAAGAAGAACAACCAAGAACCGATCAACCCGCAATTGATCCAAAAGACAAAGGAAAGGTGTTCGTCGAAACAAAGAAAAAGAAACTAACTTTGGCGTAACTTAGAGCTATTGAAGTGGCTAGGAATGAAGTGCAAATGTAAAAGTTCAAGAAGAATTAGATGCTAAAGATAGAGAAGAACAGAAGCTCAAGAAGCTCGGAATAGAGAAGTAGCTCGAAAATACATGAGGAATTGAATGAAGCTCTTGAATCATTAGAGTCTCCTACACCTGTTAGATATATGCAAAGAAGACCTAATTTAGCTAAAGAAAGGAATGCAATGATGGCATATTTGAAAAGCAGAGGATTTAAAGGATTGCGAAGTTAAATTATGTGGATATGAAGAGATTATATGATGTCGAGAGAAGCTTATAAGAAAGATGTTGCGAGGCATTAAAGATTTTAGAAGAAGCTTATTGGATTTGAAGTCGAAAGGAAGAAGAACTTAAAGAGAAAAAGAAAAACTGAAGTTACAAATGTTCAGTTTTCAAAGAAGGAAAAGGTTGAGTTAAGATCTGAGACTAGTGATGAATTGAAGAATTATCTCAGAGTGGTAGATTTTGATTATACAGATGAAGATAATAACATGAAGATGAACAGATCAAAGATTAGTGTTTTCAAAGTTGAGAAATCTAAGAATGGAGATTACATGGTTTTTCATAAAGAAGATGAAAGCTTCAAAGTTTTCAAAAGGCTATGGGATTTGCTGCATATTATAGATAGAGTAGATCTATTCTATTTATATCATGTTGTGAAGACTTATTTTGAAGATAATCCATTAGAAGGGATTGGATTGGTTTTACATGGTGATCTTATAATCATGTGGGAAACTAATGAAGAGAGCACTGATGATATTTGGAAGGATCAAGAAAGCCGGAAATAGTTTTTTGGAGATTCTTTGAAGAACTGGAGTTCATGTTTTGGAGTCGAAAATGGAACAATGATACATATGTTTGCGTAAAGAAGATACCCTCTTACAGTTGAGCTCATGAGAAGAATGCTAGAGCATGGATTGGAAGTAGAAGAGGCTAATGAAACCGCTTGCATGGTTATCAATTTGTTTATAGACCGGACTACCATTCTTGAGAATGATCTATAACCGGTATGAATTTTATTTGAATAAATACTTTTTGATATATCAAGACTTTTATTCAAAGTATCGCTTATCGACAAGATTTCATCAAAGCATCTTGCTTGCTAAACTAAACCGCTTAAAAGAATTTTAGAAGAAACCTTTTGCTAAGTAATAAATATTTTGAAATAAAGGTTGAATAATGGTTTTGTGATGATAACATCAATAGGTTATCAATCCACCATGGTTACAAAAGGATTGACTAATCCATGAGCAAACGGCTCGGTAAAGATATATCAAACCGCTTTTAGTTGACAACTTGCTAATAAGTTGGATGGTCATCAACTCACCATATCAAGAATGTGAAGAGTTGGCTAGCCCACAAGAAATGGCTTGTGGTAAAGGCGTGGAAAACCATTATTGGTAATTAGTTCACCATTAGATAGAAGAACTAACTAGTCCGTAAGGTACGACTTTTGGTAAAGACAAAACAAATCTGTTGATAGTCGGTGATTTGCTAAAATCATATGGTTATCAATGTACCATGGTCTTACACACCAAAACATTTGGCTACTCCGAGATAATGGCTTTGGTAAAGAGTTCTAAATCCATTAAATTTTCAATGATTCACTTAGATGTGATGAGAATAGTATGCAACTTAAACCGAACCATCGTACAAACTGTCATATATTGTCGTGTTCTTTGAAAAGATGGAGATTCTTTGGATGTTGCCGCAAAGAGAACAATTCTAAGAGATACTTTGACAAGTACAGATATTCTGAGAGATACAATCAAGACTAAGAAACAATCCATTTTAAAGATGAAGTCATTAAAGATATATTCACAAAGGAACTTGAAGTCAAGCAAGTAGAATTCAAGTTAGGGAGGATTGTTGGGATATGAAAGTGTCAAGATATCAAAGCATCAAGATATGAAAGTACCGTAAGCTACAAAGAACTGGAAGAAGTCAAATAGTCAAAGCATCGCTAAAAGACGAGTCAAAGCATCGCAAGAGGAAGTCAAATCTTGCTAGAACAAAAGAACTGTTATATTCGTTTATGGAAAGAATTGTATTCTATGTTTAGATTACTTGTCGTACAAGGTTATCAATTGTAAACCGACTAGATATCCTTGAGCCTATAAAAGGACTCCTAGATTGGCATTAGATGTACGATTTCAAAAAAAGAGTTTTAGAGTTTACGAATTAGTGTTTTAGAGAAAAGTTCGATTATCTTAGAGTTATATTAGAGTATCTGCATAATAAGCAGATTTAGAGTTTATAATAAAGTTATTCTTCTTAGCTTTGTTAAGTAAATTCCGCGTACTTAATAAAGATTGCTCAGTGTTTCTTTGTTAATAACTTAGGATTTATCCGAGGTTATTAAACCTTAATAAGCTAGTTAAGTTAGTTTGATTAAAGTATATCGATCCAACAGCATATTGTTGTAACCTATCCCAGAACCCTTTTTCATTAATTGACAATCTATTGCTTTATTAACCAAATTAGAAGCAAACTGTGTTTTAGCAACCCTAACAACATGGTTTTCTTTTTCTTTCAGGGCTTCTTGTTTTACACTCTCTTCCTGTTCTAGTTTCTCTTTAAGCATCTTAATCTCTCTGTCCTTAAGATCAATTTCACAACCTAGTATATTAATCTTATATACATACTCAAACTCACATTTAATACAGTAATTTAGCTTATCTTCCACACTTTCTAGACCAACTCTATAACCTAAGTTATCAAGTGAAAGTCTATCTACTTCTTTTCTCAAACTTGCAATAATAGCCTTTTGTGACTCTAAGTTATCTTGACATGATTTAAAAGAACAAGTAGAATTTTCAGAATCATTAGATACCTCGAATCGAACCGTAAGATGAAGCATAGGCCATAAGAGCAAAGTTATGCTCTTTAGAAGCTTCACTAGCAAGAAAAGTCGCATTGGGACCTTCTTCAACTGATCACCCATCATAATCACCAATGCCATCTTGAGCAACCAATGCCGATGAAGAAGCGAGTGCTCTTCAAATGGTCTTCTTAATGCCTTCAATCCTCTTGGGAGCTCTACATTCTCTAGCAAAGTGACCCTTCTTTTGCGCTAAAGCACTCCATCTTGCTTTTGTCAAATCCAGCTCTCCTCTGACCATCATACTTAACCTGTCTTCCAGTCCTCCTCAAAACTTCCTTGCTTGGAGAGTCAACATTGCCATCGCCATTGAAGATTTATTTCTTCAAGATCATCAAGATCAATTTGATCTAAATCTTGATTCAAAACAAGAACATCGGTAGTTAAATCACCGAAAAGCACAAATTGCACCATCACCGACATTATCACTAATAAAGTGGTATTGTTTGCAATAGCCGTGGTTATTCCATAGGCAGCAGTGGATACATCTTGTGGACTCTTGTGATTAGTGGAAACAAAAGCAATGTTTTGATTAGATGAAGATGCACCAGCAGTGTTGTTCTCAGATTCATAAACCTTCAAATTGTTATAGAGATTGTCCAGAGTCATCTTATCAAAGTCATCCTTATTTCTCCACACAACTGTATGCACAGCCCAGTCAGGTGATAAACTTATGATGAACTTCAAATTGATATCTTCTTGAGCAACTTTGTAGTCCACTAACTTCAGTTGGTTGATAAGTTTTTGAAGTCTGTTATAAGTGCCATCCAGTTTTTCTCCACTGAGAGCAATGAAGTTTTCAAGCTGATGCTTGATCATATTCTTCCTTGATTTCTTTGTAGCTTCATTACCAGCAAACCTTGTTTCAATAGCATCCATTAACTCTTTAGCAGACTCATATTGTTCAAAGTCCAAAGCATATTCATTAGGTATTCCCATGGAGAGAATACTATGGGCTTTAATCTCCAGCTTCCTTTTAGCCTTGTCAACTTCACTAACAATGGCTATATCTTTACCATCATCACCCTTCTTAGGAAGAGTATCACCCTTTTCAACAACATCCCAGATAGCATAATCAATCATACGAATGTATTGCCTCATTCGCATTCTCCAAATTTGGTACTCACCCTGCTTGAGCATAGGCACCTTTGATGCAGTAACCATGTGAGTTTCGTCAGACATCTTAACTTTCTTGAATAGAACTTAACTAAACTTCTTCTTGGTTTCAGTTTCTAGATCATAAGCTCTGATACCACTTGTTGATCCCAGTTGAGCAAACGATCTAATATAGAAACTGACATAAAAAAGACTTATTAAGTATCACGCGGAATTTAATACTTAATCTTAAGAAGAAGAACAATAAACATTCAACACCTCAATATTATTATTAATACGAATACTCTAACCAGTATTAGGGTTTTACAACCTTGAAGTGTATCGACCTTAGATATAAAACATACGTATATCTAATCTAACCTAGGACCTCCTTTTATAGGCTAAGGAGTCCTTTACATAATACAATACGTAACCTACAAAATAAATATATTTTCCATATTTATCTAATACAAAATATTAAACCGACTATACAAGACTAGCAGTGGTTACAATACAATATCCGTGGTTACACAATACTACTAGCCGCGGTTTATCTTCAGCAGTGGATTCATTCTTCTGTCCGTGATTTCAATAACTCTGTCCGAGGTTCCAACACTTAAAATAATTCATGATCCAAGAAACCTAAAACCCAACAAACGGTCCTTATGGTTAGCCGGGTTTTACAGATTTATTCCATAGACCACTATATCTATTAGTTTGACCATTTTAATACGTTTCGTCCATTTTTTATGTTTTTATTCGTTTTCAACCGTTTTTATATGTTTTCGCCCGTTTTCGTTCGTTTTTATATGTTTTCATACGTTTTCGTCCGTTTTTATACACTTTCGTTCATCTTTCTTACGTTTCCGTCCGTTTTTCTTACGTTTTCGCCCGCTTTTCTATGTTTTCATACATTTTCGTCCATTTTTGTTTGTTTTTATACGTTTTCGTCCGGTTTTATACCTTCTTATGTTTCTGTCCGTTTTTCTTACGTTTTCACCCGTTTTTCTATGTTTTCATACGTTTTCGTCAGTTCTCGTTCGTTTTTATACGTATTCGTCCATTTTTATACGTTTGCGTTCATTTTTCTAACGTTTTCGTCCGTTTTTCTTACGTTCTCGCTCGTTTTACTATGTTTTCATACGTTTTTATCCGTTTTTGTTCGGTATCCCTTAGCTGATTAATTTAAGTACAAAAACCCCAAATTGCTAATCTCTGGTATGTAATCATTTAGAATCATATTTTATTTGATTATACGCCTAGTTAGTTTGTGAATATTTAGTTTATAGAAAACTAGAAGGGGGGTTGAATAGTTTTGCCAATTAAAACTTCGTTTTAAACTATATAGATCGACTTATATCAATATATTTTGGATGTTGATAAACAAACATATAGAAATATAAATATGTAACGAAAAAGATAACGAGTTAGAAGCACAAAACCACAACGCGAGTATTTATAGTGGTTCGGCTACAAGGACATCTTCCTTGCCCTACTCCACTCCTCGAGTCACCTACTCGAGATTTTGTAATCACTACACAACACCGACTCCTTATGGTGGAGAAACTGTTGGGAATTACAAGTTTGAGTTGATAAAGACAAAAAGAATGAAACAAGAGGGACTTAATATGACAAGAAGGAAACCTACTAAAAGATGGAAGTGCTTGCTTGCAATGGAAGTTTTATTATTTAGTCCTTATCCTCTAGTATATAAAGAGGACATAGGTGTAGGTTTTTAATTAAGTCTTCCATAATGTAGACGTCTAGTAAAGGTGTGTGTGTGTGTCCTAGGCGTATAGTCTTGTAAACGCCTAGGTAAGTTAGTTAGTTAGTTTAGACATGTTCCTATAAACGTATAATATTTATTAGAGTGTTAGTGAATGAAAACCTTGTTCAATAACAAAGTATTGTTTTGATTATTCCGCTGCGTATTATGTTTATTATCTTTGTTATTGATCCCTAGCTGAGCTTATAAACGATCTTATCAATTGGTATCAGAGCGGGGAGCTCTTGATATAGGGAATCACAAGGTTTTAAATTGTCGAAGAAAGCAGTTTTAAAGCAGTTTTGAAGATGATCTATTGTCGAAGAAAATTTTTATTGGTGTCGTGTTTATTAAAGTTTTTACTGATGTCGACAAAAGTAGCTACGAAAAAAATTTAACGACAAGGATGATAGAATTATTATGGATTGGTCGGCGCATAAATGGTTAATATTAATTCTCACAAGTCACAAGTGCACGTGGGTTTTTATATCTGATTGGTTATACAAGGTTAAATATTGGTTTCGATATTCATGTGCACATGAGTTTGCTGGAGATATTCTCATTGACTTTTGATTGGCCAAGATTAATATTGTTTCTTATAGAGCAAGTGGAATTGGTATATGTCAGGTTCACGTGAGTCCCTTTTGACATTGACTTTGGCTCGTACATTGTTGGTATTTTATGATAGACGGTCCCACGCAGGATCAAACCAGTTTTAATATTCTTCAAACGTACGTGGGTTGAACTTCTTGGTAACTATTGGTTAATCGAAAGTACTGCAAATTTTAAAAGTACTGCTCTGCTGATTTCGAAAGTACTGATAATATTTTAAAGTACTGTTGCAAGTTCTTATTAAGGTACTGCTTCGACGAAGATGAAAGTACTGGTAATTTTTTTAAAGGTACTGATGCTTGATTATTTTAAAGTACTGCTTGGTGTTTTTTGGAAAGTACTGCAGTTTATTTCAAAGTACTGCAGATTTTGATGAAAGTACTGCTCCTTCCCAGACATACTGTTCATGCTTTATTACGAGAAGATTTCGATTTAAGGGGAAGTCGAGCATATGGTTATGGATTTTTGGATGACACACACACAGAATGGTTATTTGGTTCACACACACAGGAAGAAATTTATGTTCTTAAAAGGATTTTAAAAAGACTCGTTATGGAGATTTATTGAAGAATTGATTACGAAGAGGATTATTTATCACTTATTTGAAGGTGAAGTGGAATTGCTTGGTTTGTGTTCTTATCATCTAGCTTGATGAATCTAGCAATGTGTGATTTTTCTTATAATGCTCTATGCACACATTGTCTATCACTTGAAGGAGTTACATTGTAGTGCTCAGTGTCTCATAACTAGTTGAGGATTCTTGTCAAGGGATTGCGGTCTACTTATTTTTTGTGGTTTGTATAAGTATGGAGTTCCGTGGATTGTAAAGATTTAAGACACAAGTTTGGGAAATTTTACTTCTTTATCAAGTTCGTTATATTTGGTGTTCTTCACAAGTGATCATTACATAAAGCCTACAGATTTTGAAGAATCAAGAAGATGGTTAACATATGGTTTTTAGGGGAAGCTTATTGTTAAATGTTTAACCATCTACATGCATCACTCAAGGGAAGTGTTTGATTTTACCATCGTTGATCATTATTACTATCGCTAGTTGAAGTTTTCTCTTGTTTTGGATCCATTTTTCCTATGGTGCGTAATGGTGGGTGATTTGAAGCATTGGAAGTCTTAGATTGGAAGTATGATATTGATTCGTGGTGGTCAAGATCATTATTTGCATATGTTCCTATTTAGATAATAACAAAAGGGAAGAGATGTTTGAGTGACATGGCATGGATTAAGGGAAGACAAAGGAAGACATACTTGTTTCATTCATGGTGAGATCCCGATCTCAATTTCTCTACTTGCCTAGGGAAGTTCGTTCAAGAATGGTTTTGTCATTATCAACTAGGGGAAGATTGTTGGGAATTACAAGTTTGAGTTGATAAAGACAAAAAGAATGAAACAAGAGGGACTTAATATGACAAGAAGGAAACCTACTAAAAGATGGAAGGGCTTGCTTGCAATGGAAGTTTTATTATTTAGTCCTTATCCTCTAGTATATAAAGAGGACATAGGTGTAGGTTTTTAATTAAGTCTTCCATAATGTAGACGTCTAGTAAAGGTGTGTGTGTGTGTCCTAGGCGTATAGTCTTGTAAACGCATAGGTAAGTTAGTTAGTTAGTTTAGACGTGTTCCTATAAACGTCTAGGATTAGTTAGTGTTAGTGAATGAAAACCTTGTTCAATAACAAAGTATTGTTTTGATTATTCCGCTGCGTATTATGTTTATTATCTTTGTTATTGATCCCTAGCTGAGCTTATAAACGATCTTATCAAAAACCTTCACAACGTTGCCTACTCTTTTTCCGGTACTAGGCTAACCACCGGGTTCTTTCACCAAGGAGAACCACACCTACCACAACGTCGCCTACCCTTTATCCGGTACTAGGCTAAGTACCGAGTTCCATTACAATGGAGGAACTACTACCCAACACAACACAACACCTAATCCCAAAGGAGACCCACTCCTTATTACAATACCATTAAGGATATCAATATCCTTTGACCCAATACTAATCTATCACGTACATCGAATCACACCATATCGAATGTACACTTTAAACACCTTTCACTAATGCCTTTGAATCGATCTTCAAGACACCCTTCACTAATGTCTTGTGTCTTGACTTCTAGGCATCCTTCACTAATGCCTCTAGCCTTGACTTCTAAGCACCCTTCACTAGTGCTTTCAATACGGACGATCGACACCCTTCACTAATGTCTTCGTCTTAACACTTGAGACATATTTCACTAATGTCTTCAACACTACACTTCTTATGAGAAAGAAGAAAACTATCAACAAGAGAACCTCAGTAATCTTGATGATAACGAAGCATGGCAACTCATGGACTTGAGCTTGCTCGTCTTCAAAAGATGGTAATCTCGCCTTTAAGAGGAACCTAGAGAATCACACGAAAACAAAACTACATACATAGATCACTTGGATCTGAGGTTAGAGAGTTTATAACTCAAAGAGAAAATATGTGAGAAAGGGGTGAGAAACAATGAAGAAATGGCTCACTATTTATAGAGAGAAAATGTCTACTGTTCCACGGATCCCTCACTGAGGATCCGTCCGATCTAATCATCGGGATCCGTGGGACGCTCCCCTTTGCCTATGGGTTTTGGGTTATGGATCATGGTATCAAGGTAGATACAATGTATCTCCAAGATGCAATGCATCTAGTCCATGGTTCATGGATTGAAACTATGGGCCATGGATTAAAACCATGTATGATTTAAGCATGATGTCATGCAATGGGTTATGGGTCAAGCTCCATGGGTATGGGTCATGGACTTTGGGTTGTACCTAACTATATTCAATGTATTTGGTCAATGGGTCAAATACTTTAGTTTCTACCCATTTATACTACCCATTATAATACATACTAGTTATGTACATATTTGCCCAATATGTAAACACTAGTTGTTGTACATATGTATTTTTAAATCATAAAATCACTTATACTTGTTTTAGTGTTTTATGTGAAAACGTAAGTGTGTTAGAAAACTATTGGCTCAAACCATTTACGTATTTGTTTTGTTAAAATGATTTTACGTTTGTTATCGACAAAACATTAGAAGATCGTAAAATATAAATAAACGTTTTTACGGCTTATTTGTATTAACAATCTCCCCCTTTTTGTTGATGACAAAACATAAAATTATTTTAAGGAAAAACTAAAATTCGTAAAAGTTTGAATTTGTAGTTTTTATTTTTTTCTCCCCCTTTTTGTCGAAACAAAAAGAGCTTCAAAAATAAGCTAACACATTGTTTTAAGAAAAACATGTGAAAAGAAAGAATAGAGAGCAAGTGACGGGAAGAGTTCTCGTCTTAACTCCCCCTTGACGAGTTCATCCCTTTGTGAGGGCGTCAAGTAAATAAAGACTACTAAGCTAATGCATTGCAACTATGTTTGCAAATGGTTTCGTCTTAGTGATGCTCCCTCTAGATAATTGCAACTTTGCAAGGGGACGTCATGAAATGTAATCCTAATATTGCAAATGATCTTGCAATGTAATGCTTTGACACAAAGCTCCCCTAGCTTTAGAGTGTCAAAGTCTTCATGTGTAAATTGAAAACCTACAAAACAAAGGTTAGAAGACAAGTATATAATGCATAATTTCCTGCAAATACGAATCAAGTTAGTAGAAAACTAGTCTTCTGTTGCACGGATCCCACGGTTCCATCCTTGGAGGGATCCGTCTAGGCAAGACGTAGGGATCCATCAGTCTGTAGTTAAAATACAGCAAATGTGATGTACCGAAGGGATGTTGGCATCAATAAGAGGTATGTATTAGATCAATAATCACATACTCAGAATATAATAAATATCATGTAATTTCACTTAATAAAACTAGAGATATGAGGTACATGACTCTAAAAACTAAGAAAATGAACGGTACATGATTTTGAGTTGCTAGACTATCTAAGTTACGCTTGATACTAGGACACCACTAAAATCCTCTAGCTCAAGTTTGTTTAGGTTTAATCTCGTCGAAACGTTCGAGGAGGTGATAAAACATGAAACGTTGATCTTCCCGTACTTCATGTATCAAACTTTTAACATGTTGACAATGATAACAATCTTTGTCATGGCTAGGTAGTGGTGGTGAAAGAAAGGAAATTTCTGTATGTGAAGGATCAAGTGAAGCGGGTTGGGAAGCCTCAAACGATGGAGGGATTGGTGGAGGCACATTCGAAGATGGCTCGACCAAGAATGATGGTGGTGGTAGAGAGGTGTCAACTTCCATGTGGTCAGGTGGTTGACTTTGATAATTTCTCATAATCCAAATGGGATTATTTTATGGTGACGGCGAAAAGGAAGCCGGAGCTAGTGTTGACTCAACACCTTGATTTTGTTCCATTATTCCTCCTAATGAGGAGAATGTTGCCGGTGGTAGATGGAGAGATGGCCTAGAAGGCAAATCCTCTAGATTGTAGAGGTGTGAGGATGAGAGTGGAGTGGTGAATGAAAGGGCTCTAGGCACTAATGGTGAAGGTTTAGTGGAAATGGGATTGTTTGGTTTAGGAGGTATGGTGGTGTTTGGCATAGGTAGTTTTGTGGGAACTATCCTTTTAGGAATTGGTTTGATTGGTTGAGTTGGTGGGGGAGAAATTCTAGCATTTGTGGATTTAACCGGAGATGATTCGGTTGAAGAAATTTCGTGTACAACACGTGCAATTTTCTTTGGTGGTCCTTTGGTGGATGAGTTACCACTTGGAGCTTTCCTCATGATGAGATGATTCAAAGAGGTTTGTAAAGGTTTCTAAGTGCTGAAAATGAGGATGAAGATGATGACTTTAGGAGTCCTAACAATGTGGTTTATAAAGCAAGGGATTTGGCAAGTGCATTCAAGACTTAAGCCACTAAGATTCCTTGGAATGTGATGATTAGCATGCACAAGAGTCAACTTCAGAATTGTACTGATCTAGGAACTTAATTAAAATGAGATGGAGTGTTCAAGTTAGCAAGATGAGCTTGAAATGATTGTTTTAGCTAGAGTTGACATAATCTTTCATACGGATCCCACGGTTCCCTCCAATGAGGGATCCGTCTAGGCTAATCCTAGGGATCCGTCTCTCAGCAGCTAGGAAAAGATAACAATGATGTATGTAAGGTCTAATGCCTATTTCTTCTTGATTGTTTCAGTCCATCTAAGTGTCTTAAATGAAGAGGTACTTAAATACTTAAGGGTAATGAGTGATGTAGCTAATGATTGCCTTTTATGGAAGAAATTGGAACTTTTATGAGTACCAATGAGTGACCAAAGATGACACTAAAGTTTTGAGAGTGTCACATGGAGCTAAATGATCCTAGAGATCAGATAGTAACTTAGGATAATGTCTTGGAGGAAATCCTAAAGGCTTTAAGATGGAAAAACTAGAATTTGATCAATTTCGACCAATTTTGAAGTAAGGATGATTATAATCAATTTTTGCAATAATTGAAGGATTTCCAAAGATAGATGTTTTAACATGTGAGGGATCATGTGTGAGTATAAGAGCGGAAGAGTAATGAGTTTTGGTGAAGCGATAGATCAACAAGCTCTTAGAGTTTGATCTAAGCGAGTTAAGTGTGAGTATGAAACATTTACTCAGCTTGATAAGAACTCAATTTGTTCTAAGGCATTATGTCTATCTTAGTGTGAGGTGATCTAAAGGGATGTTTTGAAATACAATGATTGTAATTGCATTTCTGTATGCCGGATCCCAAGGTTCCCTAAGAGTAGGGATCCGTCTAGCACAACATTTGGGATCCGTCTCTCTGCTAAGCAGAACCTTTACAAAAGGCATGCAAAGATTGCATAATGCATCATATTTCAAAGTTAGAGGTTCTAACACTAATGTAGTGGAGATATCAAATGTAAGGCTGGTTCCAGTAAGGGGATTCAATCCCCTTCATTTTCACTGCCACGTCAGCTTTCTCTCTCCAGCGACCTTCAGGTGATTGGGTGCCCCAGTAACACGACCTACACTACAAAAAATATACCCCACAAAAATACCGTTTATATTAATTAAACACACACAAACAATCACACGATTGTCGATCGCATGTAGGACTAAGTTGGGTTTCATTTTGGCCGATCGAGTTGCGCCACACAAGGATGATCGATGAGGACTCGATCGTGTTACTCGATCGCGAGTCCTTACTGGAACCAGCCTAAGATGTTTTATTTCATGAAAGAAATTGGATTACATTGATAAAGCATGGATACTAAGGATTGACCCTATTTTGAAAGAAGGCTAAGTTCCTTGAGTGTTTATGCTAGATGGATCATCAAATGGTTGATGAGTGTTTGCCGATTCAGGAATGAAGAAAGTCTTCATGAGAGATGCGTTTAGAGGTTCCATCATCTTGTTCACAAGTACGTACAACGGACTTTGAAATTAAGGATGGAAGTACATGATGTTATGATAAAGTCGCGTCAAGAACATTCCATAAGGGATTAGTTTATTCTTGGAGCCTTGAAGATTTACAATTCGCCTTGCGAAGAAGTAGGTGAGATTGTATGGTTGTTGTGTTAGCAAACAATACATTATGTGAGCACAACAAGCGGAAGGATTTCTCGATTTCTAAGACTCCAAACATTTTCACGTAGGATGAGTGCGAGAGCCTTGTACTCTTCTCGGATATCCCGTGTATAGATAATGTTTGGATTGGAGTAATAGGGTCGAGGTTCGCATATTATGCGAGTCAAATCTTCCGGGGAAGGTATGTGTGAACAATATGGACTATTTTCTTCATGAAAGTTGAAAAGAGAATTTAGAGACCAATCTTCAGTGAAGGCACATTGTCCATGATTTGGAATTCGGAGAATGTGAGCAAATTGCCCAAGGGTTAAAACAAACTTTTGGTTTTTGATCCAAAACCAAAGAGATAGAGAGCGATCCTCGTTATGAACGAGTTCAACTTGACGGAAGAATTCCAATACAAACCTTGGACATATTTTCTCGTTAATTTCGAGAAGACATTCTAGTCCTATGGTTCGGAAGGAGGTATTAATACCTTCTTCGTATTGTAGAGGAGTGTCGACAATACGTCCTTCATGGAAGTGACGGGTTTCGAGATTACTGAACCCACGGACATGATTGCCAGGTGTGTTGGGCTCAAGAGAGATGTTAGGAGTGTAAACGCTAGTGAGTGAAAAATCGAACTCATACTTATGCGACATAATGAAACCTATAGAAAAGAAGAGTTAATAGGATGTGACGTAAAACAATGATTACCTAACGTTTTTACTAGATTTTTATTAACAATGATAATTAACTTACTTAATGTTTGACAATCTAGTGGAACATTTCTTTTAGGAAGAAAGTGGTTTTTATTTTGCATGGAAAACTGTTATTCAGAAGGACGGTTCCCTTTCATGAAGGATCCGGCTAGTATACTTACATGGATCCATGGATCTGTAGTAACATAAACAAATTTTTGATAAAAACATAGGTTTTTAGATTTTATAGTTTTACACCAAGGTATGTGTATTAGCCTACATTTTCTTTTAGCATGCATTAATGGTTTCTAATGTATCACGAAAACAATACGAAAGATATAAATCAAAAGAAATGACAAACCCATTATGATAATAAACTAGATAAACTAGAATATTAGTAATACTTCATTTCAATGCTAAGAACGATACAAATGATTGGGTATATAACACCAATGTAGATTAACAGCACAAAGTATATGTCTCCATATGATAACTTCATCATAGAGAACACGAGAGCGATGAGTGTTACGGCGATGAGCACGAGGGCGATGTAAACCATGTTGATGACGAACTTTGTTGGTTTTGGTTTGAGATGAGATGAGATGAGGAGGAAGATAGAGTTTTGAATGAGAGGTAATTTTTTGAAAATGGAAGATTTGAAAAAGTGGGGATTTGGTGGAAAAACGATCGGAAGGGATATTTATGGGGAAGGAGGAATTTTTGAGATTTGTGTTTTGTTTTATTATTAGAAAGATACGATTTTTGGATTAAATGAGATAAAACGCAAATTTTATAGACCTCGACTTAAGACTGAAAAATAACACGTATGCGATAAAAAAAACTTCCTAATGAAGCTACATGTAATATATGAATATGCACAAAAGATAATTATATAAATACCTATGTAAGCATGCTTATTTAACGAGCTAATGTTATTTAGAGATAAGTGGAAAGTCATACCTCTAATGCACTTAGGAATGTCTTTACAAATGACACAACAAATGTCAGTAGACAATTCCGTCTCCTTTTTGTTTAGGATTCCTTGTTAGGGAAGGTATTCTTGTTACCAAGCAATTCCTATGGCTTGGTAGGTATGAGCTTTAACTAAGCAACATGACAAAGAAGATTAGTGCAATTTAAATAAATATTAAATAAATAAAAAGATGTTGTCATCTAATCAACATCCAAACAAAGAGTTTTAAAAACATGGTGTTTGTTTTTATGAAAGACCTTCTTTGTAGTTTTCAATTAACCACGGATCGTATCAAGTTTTTAAAGTACAATATACTTTAAAAAAACTTGGTGACGAAGCTCTTATGCCAATTGTAGAAAAGTAGAAGGGGGGTTGAATAGTTTTGCCAATTAAAACTTCGTTTTAAACTATTTAGATCGACTTATGTCAATCTATTTTGGATGTGTGTTGGATGTTGATAAACAAACATATAGAAATATAAATATGTAATGAAAAAGATAAAGGGTTAGAAGCACAAAACCACAACGCGAGTATTTATAGTGGTTCGGCTACAAGGACACCTTCCTTGCCCTACTCCACTCCCCGAGTCACCTACTCGAGAGTTTGTAATCACTACACAACACCGACTCCTTATGGTGGAGAAACCTTCACAACGTTGCCTACTCTTTTTCCGGTACTAGGCTAACCACCGGGTTCTTTCACCAAGGAGAACCACACCTACTACAACATCGCCTACCCTTTATCCGGTACTAGGCTAAGTACCGAGTTCCATTACAATGGAGGAACTACTACCCAACACTACACAACACCTAATCCCAAAGGAGACCCACTCCTTATTACAATACCATCAAGGATATCAATATCCTTTGACCCAATACTAATCTATCATGTACATCGAATCACACCATATCGAATGTACACCTTAGACACCTTTCACTAATGCCTTTGACTCGATCTTCAAGACACCCTTCACTAATGTCTTGTGTCTTGACTTCTAGGCATCCTTCACTAATGCCTCTAGCCTTGACTTCTAAGAACCCTTCACTAGTGCTTTCAATACAGATGATCGACACCCTTCACTAATGTCATCGTGTTAACACTTGAGACATCTTTCACTAATGTCTTCAACACTACACTTCTTATGAGAAAGAAAAAAACTATCAACAAGAGAACCTCAGTAGTCTTGATGATAACGAAGCATGGCAACTCATGGACTTGAGCTTGCTCGTCTTCAAAAGATGGTGATCTCGCCTTTAAGAGGAACCTAGAGAATCATATGAAAACAAAACTACATACATAGATCACTTGGATCTGAGGTTAGAGAGTTTATAACTCAAAGAGAAAATATGTGAGAAAGGGGTGAGAAACAATGAAGAAATGGCTCACTATTTATAGAGAGAAAATGTCTGCTGTTCCACGGATCCCACGGATCCTACACTTGAAGGATCCGTCCAGTGCAATACTGGGGATCCGTGGGATGCTCCCCTTTGCCCATGAGTTTTGGGTCATGGGTCATAGGTTATGGATCATGGTATCAAGGTAGATACAATGTATCTCCAAGATGCAATGCATCTAGTCCATGGTTCATGGATTGAAACTATGGGCCATGGATTAAAACCATGTATGTGTCATGCAATGGGTTATGGGTCAAGCTCCATGGGTATGGGTCATGGACTTTGGGTTGTACCCAAATATATTCAATTTATTTGGTCAATGGGTCAAATACTTAAGTTTCTACCCATTTATATTACCCATTATAATACATACTAGTTATGTATATATTTGCCCAATATGTAAACACTAGTTGTTGTATATATGTATTATTAAATCATAAAATCACTTATACTTGTTTTAGTGTTTTATGTGAAAACGTAAGTGTGTTAGAAAACTATTAGCTCAAACCATTTACGTATTTGTTTCGTTAAAATGATTTTACATTTGTTATCGACAAAACATTAGAAGATCGTAAAATATAAATAAATATTTTTACGGCTTATTTGTATTAACATAGTTTGTCATTTAAATGAAAAAACCAAAAAGATTTTTTGTTTGATTTAAGTTATTTTATTATATGTTCTTAACAAAGTGCGTTTGAGTATATTCTGTTAGGGAAACGAACGAAAACGTATAAAAATGGATGAAAACGAATAAAAACGTATAAAACGGACGAAAACAAATAAAAATAGATCAAAACGTATAAAAACGGTTGAAAACGATTAAAAACGTATGAAAACGTAAAAAAATGACGAAAACGTATGAAAACCTAGAAAAACGGGCGAAACGTAAGAAAAATGGATTGAAACGTAAGAAAACGGACGATAAAGTATGAAAACGTATAAAAACATATAAAAGCAGACAAAAACGTATAAAACGGTTGAAAACAAATAAAAACAAAAAATAAATGGACGAAAACGTAAGAAAACGATCAAACTAACATAAATAGTAATCTATGGACTAAATCTGTGAAACCCGGCTAAGCACAAGGACCGTTTTTGTATTTAAAAAATAAGCAATGTCGTCATTTAAAAGGTTCAGTAACTTATGTAACCGGAGACCAAACTTTAATAACCTATTTGTAACGTTTTAAACTGTAGTAATTTAGGTGAACATTTGACAAACTTTGGTAACATGTTTGTCTATTTTCCCATCTTAAAAAGACTAATTAGTTTGTTACTTCTAATACGGTAAAACTATGACCATGCAGAATAAATACTGTATATAATTTAGACTAAAATACACCGTTGGTCCCTAAACTTGGCAAGGTGCATCATTATGGGACAAAACTCGGCCTTTTCATCGCCATAGGTCCAAACCTTGGCCATTAAATGCCAGAATCGTCCCTTGACCAGGATTGGGATAGTCAAACCGATTTCCTTCGAGGGTATAATAGACCAATCACATTTTTGACCCAACCTAGTTTAAATGTAACCAAATCTTCAACCATATATGTATCGGCTACGACCAACAGTGAACCCTAAAATACAATCAACACACATTCTACCCAAAGCAAAAAGGAAAACAATAATGGCACAAAACGATAAGGGGAAGGCTTTGTTGAGTTCGTTGAGGAAAGCAGACTGGCCAAATGAAAAGGGTTTGGGTGTTAAGAAGGAGAAGGAAGATGATGACATCTTGTTATCAAAGTTTAACGATTTGGGAGAAAGGATTAAAAATCTGGAAATTTTGTTTAAATATCTTAAGGAAAAGAAGGAAAACGATGATAGGGAGAGTTGTGGGTCTAGCTAAGTGTATGTTTAGATAATAGTAAACATTTGTAGTTCTTGAGAACATGAAATCGATGAATAAAAAATTTGGTTCTTATTTAAGTAATTGTGTTTGAAATCGTTTTGCATTTCTTAATAGGTTTGACTTAGCCAAGTCATACCACAATAGTAAGTTACAATGTGTTGGCTTTCATAAGTTTGTTTGACTTTGGTAAGTCAAAATTCAAGATGTTACAATACACCATTGTCAATGCATTGTTGTTTATCGCTAAAGCGTTTGCATTTTCAACCCGTGTTTTAAACCACCGCTCTAATTTTGCCGATACGGGGTGTTTGGTTTTGTTGAATAACTTTTGCTAATAAAAGGGGCCGTTTGGTTTAGCCGATACAAGCGGATGTTTGTTGATACATTATGATTTAGTGCTAAAGTATTTGCATTTTCACCACATCTTTTAAACCATTGCCTTTTCTTTTGCCGATACAAGGGGTGTTTGGTTTCTTGATTAAAGTTTTTTGATACAAGTGCTGCTTAGTTTTTTGATACAAGGGCCTGCTTTGGTTTTCTTGATACAAGGGCTGTTTGGTTTCTTGATATAAGGGATGTTTGGTTTTGTTGATACTAATTACACTAAAATAAACCCATTATCACAATACAAGAACAGATTAAACAACACATAACCCAAATGATATTTTATCATTAATAAAGTCCGTAAACATCATAACCAACTACATCAAATCTAATTTACATACCCTTTTAGCAACCTATATTCCCAAAACTATCACCCAAAAGACCGCCTTTATCTACCCCATGGAAAACCCAAAATTCGTGCATTATGTTCACCATTTTCTTAACAAACTATTGGTTGAACCGAATACCTTCATCGTTTGACCAACAATCTGTATGAGTTGGGCAAGTTGCTTTGTGTTCCTCGATCGGATTTTGGTCAACGATCCACACGGTCAAGCGCAATTCCACGAGGTCCCGAGCTTGATTCTCTTCTATCGCCTCCCTACGCTTGATGATTCATGTCTTCGATGTTGAATGCATCAAGAACTAGCTTCTTCGAATCCCTTCTCGCGCCTCTTCTTCAAACCAGATAGCCATACGATCATTCAAATTTGGTGAATCAAGAACCTCCATTAGTTCGCTTATAATGGGAAATCGCCATTGGAAAATTGTTTGTGTGTGGAAAAGTGGTAGATGAGTTTATCGTTTGGTGTGCACTAGTTAATATCGTCTCCGGTAAGAGACGGTCAAGGGTCTAATAGTTACTTTTTTTTTCACACTCGGTCCCTAAATTTGTCTTGGTTTCCGTTGTCATACTTAAAACTCCCGCCCAATAATCACTTTAGAATACACAATTGGTCCCTCAAGTTGCCAACTTACGTAAAACCATTAGAAGTTTGACTTTGTTAAGTCAAACTTCTATAACATATCAAATTATCAATTAACTCCAAAACAAATATTGAGTAATGGTTTTGCAATATTGACTTTACAAAGTCAAATACCATTCTATATATTATTGAACATTCCACTAGCCATCCTTATCATCAAACTTTAAATACCATTCGCCTTTTGCACTTAATCTTCCAAAGGTTTTCAATCCTTCCGACATTACGACTCGCTCACGCTAACCCATTCACCATTTTCAAGTATTGACTAACTAAAGTAAACAGAAATGCGCTTTACTTGCTACAATCAAATTAATGATAAATGAAAGTTTGACTTCGAATGTCAAACTTTCATCACCTACAATACGCACAAACAACAACATATGAACAATCTAATTTTAAGCAAACCATACAAACAATTCTCGTACAAAATTACCAAAACTATTTTGCAACATTAATTGTCCTAGGGTATTCAACCCAAACATAAACTACAACCAATAAAGAAATCTACCACGGTCTGTTGGGGAAGCTCGGTGGAGTTTCAATGACTTCTAGCCAACTCCCGCTTGTTCTCGGTATTTTCATTCCCATCATGAATCCTATCGCTTTTCGATATTGATTGTCTTT
Source organism: Chrysanthemum lavandulifolium (assembly GCA_022545495.1). Classification (NCBI taxonomy): domain Eukaryota; kingdom Viridiplantae; phylum Streptophyta; class Magnoliopsida; order Asterales; family Asteraceae; genus Chrysanthemum; species Chrysanthemum lavandulifolium. The sequence continues at coordinate 173,064,242 of CM040239.1, forward strand.
AGCGACCGGGAACACGCAAGTATACACTTTATTAAAGTTATTTCATGCTCTGTTATGGGAAAGCTCAAACACCACCGTCATGAATGGCCATGGTCGAATGTGTTTCGCTCACAACAAAGGGAAAATTTTGCAAAGGTAGATCACTAAGCGTGTTTGTAGCATGAAAAATCAAATAGTGTTGAGATACACAAATATGGCAATTTAGGAATGTTTTATTTGATACATATGCATTACAAAGATTACACTTACTCGTATCCAACATTTTCAAATTCGGAGATGACCGAATCATTACAATGGTGAACGCTACCATAACACTATTCCCAAAATCGACATCGGACGACTTAAGGTTAATCAGGAAACAAAGGGTACCTCATCCTAGGATTAGCTTCATGTATCAACTACAAGAAGTTTTAAAGATAAAATTTCATTATTGTTACACATCTCTTTAACATTGTTAAATTATAAGTTGTAAACCGAAATTGTTCTTACCGTGCAATCACCAAAATCCAATGTGTGGTCACAAGATTTTGAAGTCTTGTCAAGTGAAAGATATCGGATGTTGTGATTGTCGCCACAACATTATAACGACCTAATGAAAATGTAACTTCTTCAAATTCCCAAGTTTTGCAATATCCCATAGTCTCATCTCGCTTGTACTAGGACGATTCATTTTAAGAGACTCGAGTGAGGACAACCAAAGAATAAAGTCCCAAACTGCACCGCTTAGAAAATTGACATGAATCAATTCTAAGCTCGAGAGATTTGGAAAGCCATGAAAAATTCCAAAGTAGCCATAGCACAAACATGAAGTATAAGATGTTTCAACTCACTACGAGAGTAAAGTTGGGTTGGGAACGAATCGGGTCACCATACCGTTTGTAATAATCACTCCTCAATTCCATTGTCGGCCAAAAACAAGAGCCACTCATGAATATGTTCATAATGAAAGTTGTCTATTCCAATAATTGATCTTGGCTCTACAATAAGACAAACTTTCTTATTGGACCCATGTTCGATTTAAGAATCTAGTAACAAGCCTCCCATCAAACTTCTATGTTAAATAATAAAAGAAATCCTCATCAAGTATGACATCGGTGAGAAAGTCCACTTAGACCTCCGCCCGCTAAACTAGAGGTTCTCACCGCTTCTAACAAAGGCAACCGATTCAAAATATTAGTGATCACTTCATCCGCATGTTGGTAATACGATCGATCAACATGGTTTTGTTGGAAGTTGGGTTGGTCTTTTGAGTTCGAAATGAGGATTTATATTATTGATTTTGATTTGCAGCTTATCGCTTCGGATAATGTTGTTTTATGTGATTGGTAAAGTTAGTTTTTTGGTGGGTGTATTGGTTCGCGAAATTAAATGCAAGCAGATCGGGAAGAAACGGCTAGTAGCCATACTCACAATTGGTCCCAGGTTGAAGGTTGGGTCAAAATGTGACGGCCTATTATACCCGAAGGAAATCGGTTTGACTATCCCAATCCCGGTCAAAGGACGATTCTAAGATTTAATGGCCAAGGTTTGACCCATGGCGATGAAAAAAGTTCTAGTCATTCTATAACGACGACTCTACAAGTTTTAGGACAAACGGTGTATTTTATTCTATAATTTATGACTACTAACATACCTTTAAGTTAACAAACTCGAGAACATTAAATCTTCGTGGATTGTATTTTAGATTTTGACATTATTATGCTAGTGATTAGAAGCAATTTTCGAATTTAGAAACATGCTAAACGAACATGTAATGGTCATAAGAAAGTCCAAATTAATATTCAACCATATTAAATCAACACAAATAATGACAAAGGCTATATATACATCATTTCCTAATATTCTATTCAATCGATTTGAAGACAAAAAAGCATTAAACAATCAGTTAATAGAATAAAATGAAACAATGTTTTTTCCTTATGGGAGGATCTTTAGTTAAGTATAAAAAATATTCGATTCAAATAAGTAATGAAAACACTATAAGATAAATAAGATACAAAGGATAGATAAGAATAATAGGTAATGAAAAGATAAGTTTATTCACATTTCTTCTTTAGATACAATGCAACTTACAAATACATTTATTAAGCACACAAATCAAGCCTTTTCACATTTCACATCTATCGGGTTTTAGTCCCTTATACTTTTCTTGCGAATCAAAAAGAAAAAGAAAAAAGTATGCTATTAAACACCCCATTTACATTTGCTGTTTTTTCTTAGAGGCAAGTAGGAGGACAAAAAAAATGCAACTTTTAATATTAAAATCTAATACGAAAAATTATCATCAATACTTAATTTCTTCAAGAGTTGGTTTGATGGCTAAAGAATGTTTTAGATCACCAATGTGAAGAGTGTGTTCACCCATTGGAACCCTTCGGATACCAAATTGGTCAACTACACTCAAATGTTTGCAAACATGTAGGTCAAGTGCAACCCTTTGTAGCCCACCAGCCACCACATGGATCTTTTGAAAGGCCACCAATTGCTTGTTTGTGGCCCATTTTCCTTCAGGTGGGCTTGAGAACACCATTACCGTATGGGTCCCGTCCATAGTTCCCGTATTCTCTACATCTATGTGTAGGCCCGTGGTGAGGGTGGAACATTTTGTGTGTGATACTCGGACCCCGTTGGTTAGGGTTGTCGCGTTGTTGCTCTCAAGATGGACTGATAGCATGGGAACTGAGAGCGATGTTGGGGCTTGAGCTATGGAATGTCGGAAACTTGTATAGCTTAGACCGTGTCCAAATGGATAAATCACAGGCCCTTTGTAAAATCGATATGTCCGACCAGGGTAGTTGTGGGCAGGATCAGCCCTCATTCCCATATTTGTCATTGGTACCTTAGCCAAATACTCTTGTGGGTACCATGTCATAGGCAATTTTCCACCTGCACAATATTCACAAATGTCATGGGTAACTTATTTATGCATATTGGACTTTAACAGGCCCAGCAAGTCATTTAAGACAATGCAGTTTTGGTGAAATGTTTATAAGCTTATTAATGTATAGTAACCTGGATTGGTTGTTCCAAATAAAACATCAGCGATAGCCGTTCCACCAGATTGACCGGGATACCCAGCCCAAATGATAGTCGTAATTTTAGGGTCGTTTCTTGCGAATCTGACATCCATTGGGCCACCAGACATAATGACTAGAACAACTGGGCCTCTCGAAGACTTTGCAACTCTAGAAATTAGCTCTTGTTGGTGTCCTGGAAATAGTATGTTGGCCCGATCTTTTGCTTCCCTTTCCTCAGATTGATCAAGGCCCATTACTAACACGGTTGCATCTGCTTGTCGGGCAGCTCCCTCAGCCGCGCCAATTAATCGGTTATTGTTACAAGCTACATCACTACACCCGGCTTGGTGAATTGTCTTAACATATCTTGCTATACCTTGTAAAGGTGTGGTATAACCACAAGCAATACCTAGAATTTCCAAATAAGATTAGATTTCTAACTTTTAATAGAAAAGTATGGATTAACTTTTTTTTACTACTTACCGGCGTAGTTGCCTATCATGGTGACGGTAACATCAGAATTAGGCCCGATGACAGCAACAGTACGATGTCGTGCTGTTGACAATGGTGGGCCATTCCCACGGTTATCCAGAAGAACAATGCCTTGACGGGCTGCTTCTAAAGCTAGTTCATTACTGGATCCTAAACAAACATCTGGTATCCCCAAATTTGCATATGGTTGTCTTGGCCCATCAAACATGCCCAAACGCATCTGAATTGCGATGGTGTTAATCAAGGCCCCATCAACATCAGCCTCTTTCAACTTCCCTTGTTTTATTGCCCCTTCCGTGTAAATCGCCAAAAACGGTCCACAGTCCAAATCAAGACCTGTAAAAAAATGAACTCATATAAGCATAACCCACAAACAAAAGCAAAATTACAAGTGTTAATAAATTTGACCCAAACCTGCTTTGATGCTCTCTGCAGCTGCATCTTCTGGTGTAGTCGTGTAATGTTGACTTGTATACATTACACCAACTGAATCACAATCCGACACGATGTATCTAATTTTCAAAAATAAAAATGATTAGAAATAGTTCTACAAACCAGAAATAGCGAACCACCAATTCTGTAATCAAGTGTTTTTAAATAAGTTGTACCCATTAAGGCGCCAAGCCCCACGAATCGTGTTTTTGAGAAGATTTGAGTCTGCACAGGTAGGCTTCCCATTGACTTGATTGTATGAACACATTACACTAGCAACTTTCCCTTCCAAAACACAAGCCTTAAAAGGTACATTATATGTGTCCTCCAAATCTTGTTTACTCACCTGCACATTTTTTATGTTTACCAAAAATCCTTTTATGACTCGTAATAACCAAAATACAGTATTCGTTATTGTTTAATGTCATCAAAAGGTGCATCGCTTAATAATCGTGTGTCACTTCGTCTAAATTCATACTGAAAGTTGTAACCTTTTTTCACGTCTCAGATGGGTGCGTTTCCTAGCAACTATATTTTGTAACCTAGTTAAAAAAGAGTCAACATAAAGTTGTATTTTTCACTTCAACATGTAAGATGAAGCATTTTTAGCTAAAGAAAGCCATGTTGTTTGTTACGTTTCAAAGACTACATCTTTTAAGTAGATATAACAAAAAAGTAAGTAGATAGTTGGAATTTTCGTTTCAATAAATAAATTTTGGACTTTTAGGTACATATGTTACTTTATGTGACGCAATTTGGACAAAATTTATGTGTTGATTTAACTCTCGTATGGTCCTGTTTTTCTAGAACACTAAACTATTTCTAGACAGCAACTACAAGAAAAGTAACAAATTCATTTGAACATTCAAAATTCGGTTTTTCCTTGGTTTAGTTATACATGTCACTTTCTTACTTTTTCTTGGTTTAGTTATACATGACAAAGGCTTTTAATAGTGCATTTCTTTTTTAACAATGGTGGATCCTTATTTGTGGCCCAAGTTAGTTTAAAAAAAAAAAAAAGGTTTTTTTTAGCAACCGTGCATCAATTTTTGTGACGATTCTGAAAGAAAGCTATACCTTTGTTTTCATTGCGTTCAATGATGTGACTTTTATTACCTTCTCGTGAAAGTATTATTGACCAAGTAAAAGAATGATACAATTGAACTAAAACAAAGTTGATAATTGAAATGATACAAAACAAGAGAACAATTTTCATAGGAATGTTGCGCAGCATTTGTGGACACCTATATGTTAAAGTTTGTATACTTTTGTTCGAATGTTATTTAAAAAATAATAAAATAAAATAAAATAAAGAAATATTTTATATTTTGTTTTAAGGTATTAATTAGTGCATTATACTTTTTGGTGACTTGGAAAAGGCGTGTTATTCACTTATTCTTATTTGAACATGTAAATGATTATACTATTTAGCAAAAAAGATTAACCATAAGTACCTTGGCATTGAAATGAAAGCGATCAACGCCATTCCAATTATCAAGATCATACGCGGTATAATGTTTGCAACAAGCCGCAACCTTCAATCTATTACCCACGTTACCTTGAAGTCCTCTAACATATCTAACAGCGTATCGAGCAGACAATGTTGGATCTTCTCCCGGGGTTTCTTGACCACGACCCCATCTAGGATCTCGGAAAATATTCACATTCGGGCTCCAAAACGTTAGCCCCGCCTTTCCTCCATTATACATTGCCCGTGCTTCATTTGATACCACCTATAGAGTTTTTTTACGAGAATGTCAAGTAAGGATGTACATCTTTATTTTCAAACTTCAAGGCTACAAATCTCAAGTCGTATATAACATTTATTACTTATCAAACAAAAGATATAGGTCTTATAACAACATATAAATCCATTTATTTGTTACTATTAACTAACATAAAGAGCCACCATGAAAAAACAACTTTTTTTTTTTTTCTCAATCACAACAATCACTTTTGCAATGCAACAGTGAGTAGTACAGGTATTACCAAAAGTGAGGAATCTCCAATCTAAATAGCTTTTATATCTTTGCATAAAAGTACCAATTAATTCGGTTGTTATGACAAAGTGTATCATTATTAATGATAATTGAAATGTTTAAAGATTATGGTCTTTTTGGAAGATGGGTAATAACTTATTATAGTGAAAGAGACCCCACAATTAAGTGTTAGAACTTAGAAGCCAAAATAAATGGTCCAATACTCCAATGGTGGTTCATGAGATATCAATAGCATGGGCTATAAACATGCCAAAAAAACCCACTTGTTATTAAAAGGGAACATGACAGCTTGTATTACCAATATCCACAAGCTATTTTGTGGACACCTATAAATATTATAAGTACCCTCGTCAGAATGTATCATATAACACTTTTATAATATAAATACGTTTCTTAATGAAAAACATTGACACACTATTAAAGATATCTAATTCACTAAAAATAAATAAATAAATAAAAATAACGAATGTAATGATGAGTTTGTAAACTCATTCTCAATCCAATACCGAATTGTGGGTTTGTAAACCCGTTCTCAAATAATGGTGGGTTTTGTAACCCCATTCTCAATCCAATACCCATTTGTGGGTTTATAAACCCGTTCCTAAATAATGATGAGTTTGTAAACCCATTCCTAATCCAATACAGTCATTTTCTTGTATATACCAAACACCCCTTTAGTTTTGGTTTATACTCACTCCATCTCAATTTAAATGTCCGCAAATAAATTTTCTACAAATTATGATACGTGTAATAAATGTAGATTTGAGTAAACAAATTGTCAATTTTAACATGTATTAAATACATCTATTAAATGCAGATTATTATAAAAAGTATTTGAGAGTGAAATAGGTAAAATTGTAAATCATAATTTTATTATTTCAAGTGGACATTTTTTTGGAAAGACTAAAATAGTAAGTCGGACATTTTTGAGAAAATAGTAGTATTTGTTTCAATTACTAGTACAATATTCAAATAAACTTGTATATATTGTATATAAAATGATTAAAACTGTCGTTTTCAATGTCCACATCTCATAGAGATTCATCATGTGATATCTAAACATACTCTTTCATTGGTTCTGGTTCAAAGATTGTTGTACTTGAATTAAACCGTAATGACAAATAAGATTAACAACGTCTAATCGTGACAAATAAGATGTTTTCTCGGAACAACGTCTAATCGTAATTTGTTTCAGGTGATTTGAAAAGATGTCTTAGATGTTATCATATGTAAAGACGATAATACCCTTACGTGAAACCGATGTGGTGAAACATGATAATATTTGCTAGCTTGTCAAGAATCCATATCTAGGTTTGATAATTTGAACTTTTCCTTCTATAATTTGTTTTTGCATATGGAAAAATGCATGCATGTCTTTCTAATTTTGGCTATAGGCATTGGGCAACATAAATGAATGGGCAAAAATGAATAATGAAAACTAAAATCTTTTATTATTTATATATTTTTATTTATTATTATAATTTTTTTTTTTTTTTTAATTCTATACATATGGTCAGATAACAGGTACACTATACCTCCACTAGTTTTACTAAAGCCCCTATATTATTACCTTCAAGTCACATGCATTAAAAAAACACACATACCTGTCAAAAACAGGCCCTGTTTTTTTATGGCAGTAAAAAATTTGGATATCATGTGACTAGTGAGCGTGACCACAGTTGCACTAGCACCAAAATCATGTAAAAAATAATTGCTTAATATGCTTAACCAGTACGTATGCAAACAATATAATTCTGCTTTATTAATTTACACATAAAGAAATAGTTTTGTCACCAATTCATATTCATGGCTTTTTTTGTAATTCAGTTTTATGTTTCCTTTTAATGATTAGATGTCAAGAAATAACCTTTTGAGAAAATAAAACAAATGTTATTGGTGATATGAGTCGTTTGAGAAACTTTCATTGGTTCATCAATGATATGTAGTTTTATGATGTGATATGCATTATCTAATGACATTTATCGCTTTAATAACCACAATGATCATAAAACTAGTAGGCCATACATGGTTAACTTAACACTAAAGAGGTTGTTATTATCATAACTAGGGTTGTTATTATCATAATTGAAATGTGATACGTATCAAGTTCGGTACGTGTTATATGCAAACAACTATAAAGTGGTCACTCTAAATTTACTTAAAAGGGGTGGTTTTTACCCGGCTTTTAATCTGTGTGAAGAACTTAAAACTCTTGGTATCAAAAATCTTGAATATTAAAAGAAACTGGTAAAATAAAATAATTTAGTAATATATATATATATATATCATTCCGACCAAATATATATATTCATATTTCCTTGCTAATAACTTACACAAATAGTTTTTATATACTCCCTCCATTTTAAAATATAAGTCTATTTTGACTTTTTCAAAGTCTTTTTATTCAACTTTGACTTAATTATTTTTTTTTAGTGTTATATAATACTTGATGCAAAATATATAAATGTACTTGTGTTTTAAACGATTTTTCGCAGATATTTTTAATCAAGTATTATATAACACGAAAAAGAATAATTAAGGTCAAAGTAGAAAGAAAAGATTTTGAAAATTAAAAAATGTACTTATATTTTAGGACGGATGGAGTATATTCTTTAACGAGGAATTTTAGTAGATTTTATAAGAGGATATTTCGTTTAATTATTTTGATTAATCATAATAAGTAAAAAAAGAATTCATGGATATGTGGGTCATATTTTTTGTTGAGATATGACCAATAGGAACTAAAGTTAAAATGGGTTCGGGTGCATTAGGATTTGGTCCTACCAACTAAGATGTTCTTTTTTTTTCGTTTATGTAGTGTTTTCGTATTTCGCCCGTGTAAAATCAAAACCCAATAAGTAGATTAAGAATATTTATAGCATAGTCTTCATGTGATGGAATTAAAAAATATATATATTAGTACTTGATAATAAGTTAATAACATCAAGATATGATATTGTATCCCTATCACTTATGGGGAAAACTGAAAATGTCACATTACCTCGCCAATCTTTTCCCACAAAGTATCGTTAAAGCTTGAAGCAGTTGTAATGACTTGAGGAAACTGCGTGGCGCCAAGAAATGTGGGAAGGAACTTCGTTCCTGGTCCCACGTCAGATACGCCATGCAACGCCTCAGACCACCATTCATACCCTTGAATGCCTAGTCTAGGCACCGCGGCTGCGTTATTAACCAATAGTCTTACCTTTTCTTGCAAAGTTAATCGTCCTAACAAATCCCTAACCCTGTCTCTAATCGGTAGGTTTGCACGACAAAATGGAAGGTCTTTTGTGGCCCTATTGTTCGGGTCGCAAGCAAAAGGTGCTCTTGATTCTCCATTAAAGAAAATCGAGAAACCAATGACTAGAAGGAGAAACAAGGATGGTGAAAGAATGCATTTTGTGTTAGTTATAGAGACCATTTTTGTGTGAAGCTTAGTTTGAAGAAAGAAAATGAAGAGTGAAAGGGTATATATAGGGTGATATAAGAAGGTGGCGTATAGATGGTGTGTTAGTTTTTGTGTTCATGATTATGTTTACACGTCCGCTTTATAACGATGTTTACCACTAGATGCATGTCTTACGTCTAACACACAAATTTCAAACCGATTATGATGTTTATTTTCCTAATATACCCGCCAAATAATTTCCAGAAAATACTAATAATGTCGTTTGATTCTTTACGTAATCATCTGATTTACTAACCTTAACGTCCATAATGCGATACTGATGTGTACATTAGTATAGTGACCTCGCCCGTTCAACTTTTTCTTCTAGTGGTACAAGATTGATGATTTATTTCAGAAAGCAACAACCTTGGTTTATTAAAAATATTAAGACTTTAAGAGTCCTCTAATGTCAAAATATGAATGCTCTTGAATATAGGCATCTAACCAATGCAAAGAGCCGAATTGATTCTACTTAACTACTTGCCTAATATTAAAGTTTTACTCGTCATGTTTAATTTGTATTTAAGGCTTAATTCTACCTCACACTAACGTACTTTTTAAAACATCATGTATCATCAAGGTGAGCTTTGAAAGTTTTCCGGGCGAAAAAAAGTTACATATAACCTTAACAATCCAACCTTATAACACTACAACATTTTAGACTTATAGCGACAACACATGGTTTCAATAAAGTCTGTCCCCATAGAACCGCCGATTAAGTTTAGCAACGACTATTTTCACTTTTAGCAATCAGGGGTTTGACTTGACTTTTTTTGACCTTTTGACTTTCAGCTAAGCTTTCATGACAAAAATATATAACGACATGTCGTCGCTAGAAATATCGTTGGCTTATTGACCAAAATCTATAGTGACGACCTTTAGAGACTACTTGACGGCGCTATAAATATCATTGGCTTACTGACCAAAATTTATAGACCACATGTTGTCGCTGTAGGTTTGGCGGGTCAATTTGATCTCAAAGGGAAATTAAATGTTGACCTTGACTGAAAATTCGGTCGTCAACGTACTTATAGTGACTATATTGTCGTCGCTAAAGGTAACAGTCAAAGTTAAATATTTCATATGGTCTTCTTTCGTCGTCTAGAGAACCTTTAGCGACAACATGACGACGACATCTTGTCGCTAAAGGTTTTGGTCAAAGACGAAACTAAAAAACTACATTTTTTGTCGTGTAGTGGACCTTTAGCGACTACATGCCTTGTCGCTAAAGATCCCATCAGGAGAAGTGGAAATTGGTGTAGTGTAATTAGTAGCCAACTATTCAAGACACATTATTAAATTGCATGCTTAGTAACGGCGTCATGTTTTAATGCTCGTTTGACAAATTAAGTTTAATTTCTTTAATAAAAACGCATTTTTTCAAGTGTATTGTTTTTATATCTAAGTTTAAATATAGCGACATCATCTTTCACAAGTTAGAAAAATAACATATTGTCGCATAATTATTTGTTGGTAATTGGTAATGATACGTGAGCAAACGTGCGATATCATAAGGAAATTTGAAAGTATGTAAAGTGTTTATTATTTGAGTTCACGTATGACATTGATGCAACTTATAGAGAGTACCGAAGTACGTAAGCTAAATTTTAACACCGACATGTCGATAGATCTATGTAATGCTGGTACCTAGGTATTATACCACATACGTTTTGTATGTATGTGTGTATATATGTGAGTTGAATTCAATATAGATCCTAAAATCTTTAAAGATCAGATGAACAAATCATGGTAACACATTTTTCACTAGAAAAAAAAAAAACTTTTCAGTTTTTTTAACTATAATTTCTTACAAACGGTGAATCGTTAAGCGATAGAAAATACATCATCACGACGAGAATTTTTTTTTTATCTTTCAGTAAACGAGCACTTCAATATATTTTCGCCGAACTTTTTTTGAGTTTTGTTTTAGTGTTAAAATTTGAATCTGAAAAAATCACATGTGATTTGTTATTTTATAAATAAGTGTGAGTTCACAAAGCATATGTGCTTTTTCAGACGTAAATTTCAACACTTAAAAAATTAAAAAAATCGAGAAAAAAGTTTATCGAATGTATATATAAAAGTGATTCTCTATAAAAGGATGATTTAATTTTTGTCACGATGGTATGATTATTTTTTGTAGCGATTAACGGTTTGTGAGATATTTAATTTAAAAAGAAAAAAAAAATGAAAGTTAGGTTCTTTATCCGATAAAAAACTTGGTAACAAAGAATTATTCATTAGATATTTAGAAAATTTAGGGTGATATTAAACTTTTCTCCATATAACTTTGTATAAATAATTCTTAGAAATTTAGGATATTAAACTTTTCTCCATATAACTTTGTACAAACAGCGAGCATGCTTGTACGTTTTGGTATGTAGATACAAAAATTTTAATGTATGCAAAGTAACTTGTTTAATAAATTTGTAAAGTGTTATATTGGGATTTAAAGGATTAAATGTGTAAAGTGACTCACGGATGTGGGAATCTGATGCTTTCACTAACGACCAAAATCCAAACTTTGAGAAGTAAAAAAAAGGTAAGGAAAATGAATTGTTATTCTTACTGGTATGTTTATATTATGTAATTGATACATGGATTATGTAACTTTTTCTTATATATTAACCTTTGATTTTGCACCTTCTTTTTATAAGATATACATTATTAGACGTGTTAGTTAGTCTTGCTAAAGATTTTAAGTTAAGTTAGTACAATGAGAACACTATCTACTATGAGACTTAGGAAAACTAAAGAAGAAAACTTATGATTGTGATGTGTATCTTGAGCGATTTTTTTTCTTTTTTATTTATTTATTTATTATTATTTTTTTGAAGGGGATGTGTATCTTGAGTGATGATCTAAAAATTATGGGTATAAAATGTTTCACTTGCAATTTAGCTGATAAGCTAGTAATCATCGATGTAATTAAGTAATAATATCCCCTTATAGAAGCTTACATAAATTTAATGGTTAGTCGCATAAAGTTAATGTAAGAAGCTAAAAAGGTTGTTAATATATAGCTTTAACATTAAGCTTTTGTATCCATTAACATAAAGTTAAATTTAATGGTTGTTCGTATAAAGTTGACTAAAAAGTTCATGGTTATTCGTATAAATCTTTTATCCACTAAGCTTGATTAGGTTATTATCAACTTTCTTGTCTCGTGATAATTGGAACTTTGATTAACAATAACATGCTTTATGTAAATTTCACTTCAAGTTGTTGGAACATAAAAAATAGAATACCTTGTCCATTCAAATATCTAATCTAATCTATTTACAAAGCTAAATTTGGTTTCTATTTTATTTTGGGAAATTAGAGTTATACTCTTAAATGATACTAATGAATTTCTTTATTTTCGGATTGTAATTTAATCGTTACACATATTATTCTAACTTAATCTTTCTTATTTGTACTCTACAAATTATCTTGTTTAGAGTGTTCAACAAAAAAATTGTGTTTATTGTACAAGTTCCATTAAAGAATTATAAGTAAAGAAAAAAACATAAAAAATTACTTCGATGCTCGTGATGTAAGCTCGTGATCTCTATGTAAAAACGTGAAGAACTTCTGCATAGATAGGTAAAGTGGTTGGTTGGTTTTCAAATGTTTGACGCATGTTTCTGTTTCATGGTTTTGAGTTTTGACAGTGGATTTGATCCAAGGTTTCCAAAGCTGTCATATTCGTGGAAAAATTGCCCCATTACATATTGAACCACCAATAGAATTATCAAGTGTCAAAAACTTTGTTTGTAGTATTTTGTTATCTTTCAAACAAGTGTATCGTTTTAGCAGTTGGTTTTTCATTGATAATATCAAATAAACATAAATGAAAATTAGCAAAGCTTTTTATAAATATAAAAGAGAAAAATTAAATAACTTGCATAACATCAAAAAGTAAACTTCATTTTAGATTTTGATCATCAAAGGTGCTATTGCTTATCTGCATGAATTTACCTACCCAAAAACATTCCATAAAGTGGTTGTGTGATGTATGTTCACCTCATAAACGTTCATGCATGTATTACCTGTGAAGATCTCGTTTCTGATAAGTTTATGTTATAAACGAGGTTGTAAGTCTCGATTTTATGCGGATGTTTGAAAAAAATATTGATTACAGATTGTCATGGAAACAAGAAGTGACTAACTCAGAATATATCGATAACCTCAAGGACTATTTTTGTATTTTTTTTTCAATTCTTTTCACGAAAATTGTCTTTACATTCGCATTTTGTTGCAAAGTTAGTGATCAAGGACTAACTTTGCAACGGATGTATAACATGAAAGACAAATTATGTCAAATCTATGTTGGAATTGTTTTTAAATATTAAAGATAATGGTCATTATTTAACTATCGGTTAGTTATTATTTAACTATCGTTTGTTATTATTTAACAATCGTTACTTACCGTTTAATTCATCTCATTGGGTGTGTTTTTAGCAAAAACAAACTTGGTCTATAGCGATCCTTATAAATGTACTTTAATCTATACTATATTATAATGCATGTAAAAGTTAAACCTCATTCCAAGCCTAACTCCTAACCAAAAATTAAGATAAGGAGCCCAATCGTGTATTTATACGTATCACTTTTTAACAAACTATGTCTAACTCCTAACCACTAAAAAGAAGATAAGGATCTAATTATAAAGTCGATATACGCTACTCAACTAAAAATTTATCTTTATTTTTAAATTTAAATATCTTTTATCTATTTATTTTTTATAATCTAATTTCACCATATTTTCTAAAATTTTACTTTCTTTAATTCAAGATCCATTTTATATATTTTATGAGTTTTAGTTTTTATATTTTTAGTGGGTTTATTTTATTATAATTCAAATTTTACAACTTTAACCTTTATTTCAATCAATACGATCTTGATTCGTCAAAATCATATATTTTTGGGCAGTGTTTGACATGTAAGAGATTGGCGGTATTTTATATGCGGAATAATGATGTTACGGAAAGCTACAGAACCCAAACAAACACATACAACTAACACATATACATTCAAGTGTTGTGAAACGAATTTACTAAACGGTAAGCAAACACATATAATTATATTTTATCGCCGTCATCATGTGAAGATCCGACTATAATAATAAGATGTGATAAGTTTATGAGTTTGGTTATTTCACATACTCTTAAAAACTGACAAATTAAGAGGTTAATCTTCATCACCCATCTAATTTAAGATAATGGCTTAGATTAAAAAAATATATATAATACACTAATTAAATTGAAGGGGTAAATCAATAATTCACCAACCAATTAACACGTTCAACCACTTCATTCAAACTTTCATTCTCATTGGTCAAACACACGCAGAAAGATCACAAAACACACACCCGTGAGGATTAAGAAACCTAACCCTAAATCAAAATTCACCATAAAAAATTGTTAAATCACATCAAAACGGAAGGATATAACAGTTCGAACTCGATTCTGGCAAAAAACATGGCTCAAAACGAGCCAATTCAACCTCCGATTGAAAATATGGCTTAAGGTACCCTTTTTCTTATCAAATATTCATGATTAGATTTATTATTTTGTTGTTATTTATGTTGTTTGTGTTGCCAGTTATAATGAAATATTGATTTTAAGTGTTTATTTAAGTTTTTATCGAAGATACTTGTAATTATTTGCTAGGTTTTATTGTTAGTGAAGCATTATTGGTGTGATTTTATTGATTAGTTTAGAAAAATGTTGATGACGATTATTTTTTTTGAACGGCGGATTGTATTAAAATAGGATTTTATTAAAACACTAGCAAGAAGCTAGAAAACACATTACAAGATTACAAGCATATGATTTTGTAATCAATCTACCCAACTACACTTATGCTTAAGTCTTGAATTACACCAAGTGAAGGAACCAGAAACAATGTCATCATAAATAACCGCCTTTTTAGAAAGATTCGAACCAAATAACGCCTTGTTCCGAAAGTTCCAAACATGCCACCATGTAATGTGGAAAATGCCTTCCAAAACGATCTTGGAGTTAGACTCAAGACGTAGACTAAGAAACCAAAACAACCACTGATCATACGAATCAACTTTAGGTATGGAAATATCCCACTACATCGATGTCTCACGTAACACATCATTTACCATTGAGCGTGAAAAGAAGAGATGACTTGTCGATTCCCACATGGTCTTCATATACCGGACATGAAATAAAACCAATTTCCAGCCCACACATGGATAAATTAAGACGAGTTGGTAATTTATTCAATCCAACTCTTTACGCGAAAACATTAACTTTTATTGGAATTGCCTTAATCCATCTTGTATTATAGGAAATCTTCGGTAATCTTTTATCATCTATAAGCTTTCTAGTCGACGCATTAGAAAACTCCCCTGTACCACTCAAAGACCATACCCATTTGTCTTTAATCATAGGCAATTGGATAGAATCTAACCTTGAAGACAAATTGTTACTGATGTAATTCAACACTCTATGATGTAACTCAACACCACCTCTAGGAGGTCTTCTGATAACATCAAATGTATGATATATTTATACATCATTTATCTCGCGATTATTGCTCATTTAATATATGTTTATAACTGAATTGATACTTAATATCTTACTTTTGTATTTTTAGTATTTACGGAGCAATATTGGAAAAGACACGAAAAATGACATTATTTTTAGTATAGTTTAGTTAGTTTATTTAATTGTTAATTAGAATAATTAAATCAAATCAAACCACCTTTTTAAATGTGTAAAATACACTAGGTTAATTTTAAACAACACTGCTCCTGAGAACGACCTTGTACTTACCCCACTGGCAACATCTGATTAGGTACACTTCCCGTGAAAGTGTGTCTTTAGGTATGGTCCAACAAAATATAAATTTAAAACTTGAATATAAAATACATACAACGAAACACGCTATCAAGTTTTTGGTGCCGTTGCCGGAGAATAGTTTAGTTTTATTTAATTTAGTGCATTTTGTATTTTTGTTAGTTTAGTTGCATTTAATTTGTTTTTAAATTTTCTTTTTCATTCTGTTTGTTAACTGTCTTCTGTCTCAGGTTGCAGATACGGCGTATTCACTTCCATTGGATACAGCGTATTGCTTAATACACAAATACGACATATTGTTTTCCAGCATACGGCGTATTACTTGTTGAAACAGATTAGTTGTCTAGTTTTAATTTAATTTTCATTTTTTAGATTTTATTTATAGTTCAGTAATTGTTTATTTTAATTTTCATTAAAATTTTCTAAAAGAAAATAAAAATAAAATAAAATTTTAAAATCGTTATTAATTGTCTATACGGTGTATTGTTTTGTTTTGATACGGCGTATCAATTTTAATTTCAGTATACGTATTATAAGTAATTTGGATATTGCATATTGAGTTAGAATTGAATACGGCGTATACAGTTTTCTGTATAAGGCATATTGGTTGATCAGTAACACCAAAAATATTTTATTTTTCATTTTTAGTTTCTAGTTTTCCGTTTCTTTGCCGTTTTGTTTTCTTGTTTGATTGTTTTTCAGGAAATCATGAAGATGGAGAAAGACATTAACAAAGAGTACATAGATACGAGACTGAAAAAGAGTAGGAATGTCGTAGAATCTCCAAGCAAAGGCATAAGGGTAATGGTCAAAAAGTAAAGAGGTGGTACTTAGATGGCGAAGATGATGAAGATGAAGATTATATGCAGTTCGATGATGAAGAATTTCCCAGAATTATAATACCTAAGCCAACACCGATTATCCAACCATATCACTCAGCACAAATTTTACCCAAAAAGGAAGATTTCACTTTTGAAGAAGCAGTAGATTTAAGCTTAGAAGATGTTTTGGATGATTTATTCATGAGGGAGCCTAGCAAGAGGAAATGGGAAAAAGACTATGATGAGGAGGAGTTTTACCTCAACAAGAATGAGGAAGAAGCTAGACTGTTTGAAGATTATTCAGATGAATGAGAAATATTTACAACATCAAGTGGTATTTTCTCTTTCAAAATTTTTACTCCTGTTACTAATGATCTTGCTAGTGTTTCTCAACAAGTTGCCGAAATTATGGATGACATGGTGGAACCTACAATCTTTGGATCTACCATACATGTCACACCACCTAATGATATATGTAAAGCACTTGTTATGAGCCCGATTTTGGTTGAACAAAAGAAAGAATTTGAAGATGATCTTGGGGACATTACCATTGTTGAAGAGAATACTTATCTAATCCCTTGGGGGGATGTTGATAATCTATGTGCTATGACAGGTAGAGAGTGTTTATTGTTTCATTTCCATACATGTAATATCACTTATACACCCAAGAGATGAGAGAATCCAAACATTTTAAGTGAGGTGCTAGTATATAATATCTATGCTTTTATGACTATTGTAGAATGACTTAGGTTGTAAACTATCTTAAAACCAATGCTAAATGCCGATAAAAGTATATTTGCTTGAGGACAAGTAAATCCCAAGTGTGGGTATATTTGATGAGGTGTAATTTTATACATTTTATGGGTCATTTAATCTCTAAATCCATACATATTTGATAATTTACTATCCTAAATCGTTTCTATTTGAGTTTTAGGTACTCGAAAAGCAAATGATGGAAAATATAGCATTTTTGGCTCATTTTGCACAAGAAAATGAAGAAAACGACAAAGTCAAGTAAAACGCTGGAAAAGGTGCTAGGACGGCGTCACAAACACAAGGTGACACCGTCACTTGAATATTAACGAAGACGATCATGTTACAAGTTTTCCAAGCAACGCTTCAGGCGATGGCGACGGGCTGATGACGTCATGGTCAAGAAACTGAAAAGCGACGGCGTTACATCCCATAAGGCGACGCCGTCATAATAAGGCAGCTACAGTTCTCGAAACCCTAATGATGGCGAGCTGACAGTGTCACAACTTACAAATGACACTGTCACGACTGTATTCCTATATATATTTTTGTATGTTTTTCATTATAAAGTGTGCAACTTGGAAAACCTGGATATACCACTTTGGTGCCAGATTTTACAGCTTTTTTAAGGGTTTTTAACCCCCATAACTTTCATGTTTTATTAAAGATAAGTTACTCAATAATGAATTATTACAATACGTCTATGTGTTTTGTGATT
Source organism: Chrysanthemum lavandulifolium (assembly GCA_022545495.1). Classification (NCBI taxonomy): domain Eukaryota; kingdom Viridiplantae; phylum Streptophyta; class Magnoliopsida; order Asterales; family Asteraceae; genus Chrysanthemum; species Chrysanthemum lavandulifolium. Next base: position 173,082,738 of record CM040239.1, read on the forward strand.
ATTTGTTTGTCTTCTCTTCGATTTAATATGCTAGGCTAAACTTATTAGTGCTTAGTTTAATTTGAATGAAACCTAGTTATTGATTATTGATTGTCGTCTCTTGTTTTTTTTAGTTGTTATTTGCGCTAGGAATAGGAAAACTGGCTAGATCTTAGGATATTTGCTTGAACGTCTGTAACACCCCCATTTTCACAGATCACAACAGAACTAGATTTGGGGTATTACTTCATTGATCACAATTACAATAATTGAAAACGACTCGAAAAGAGACGTTTTTAGAAAATAAGTTATCATTCATTTATTCATCAGAGTTTTATAGTAAAAGATATACTTTTACCAAAAGAGAGGTCCCAAAATCTATTTGAAACATAGAGTTTGAATGATAAAGTTTTGAAAGTCCTCAAGTTTAGTGCCACACCATGCCATGAATCGTAATATGCTCAGTTACCTAGGATAACATGCTTAATGGGGTCAACCTAAATGTTGAGTGAAATTCGTAGATTTAAGTAGTGAATACAAGCTCCACTGGGGACAGTGGAAAAGTAGTAGTAAAACATAGTATTATTGCAACTAAGCTCATGACACCCCATGTTAATAGTCTGAGTCAATGATGGCACTGCAGAACAATCATGACTGGATATAAGGTTAACTTGTCAAGGTTAACCTTTTAGTTCTCAAGTATAGTGCTAACTGGTACCCGGCAGGGGCAAACCAACGGGAGTTGTCAAACTTCAAATAGATCTATTCACTATACTCACGTTCACTCGCAAGTGATTATGGTTCATGAAATTTGTTATGTAATAGTGGCATAGGAGGTACTCGTGCAATAATCAAATAAAAGACTTGTATTTGATTCAAAGCATGTATCCCCCTCACGGGTTTATAAAGCATTTAAAAAGTGAGGCTATGAACTCACCTTAGATTAGGGAAATCTGATTGATGTCAAAAGTGACTCAGATAATAGACGGCTTACTCACGTATCTTGAAGTAGTGTGTGTATAGGTATGTCAAGTCTTAATTGGTTTATCTATGTTTCTTAAGTATGTGCTTCTTAGGTTTTCTAGATTTAGATATAACATAACACCGTTCGGGCTCATAATTCAGAGGTATGAAACCCCTCACATGAAGCTTCCTAGTATTGTGTTACGTTGTTAAGTACTAGATTTAGATGTAACGTAACACCGTTCGGGCCATCATAATTAAGAGGTCATGTAGTAAACGTTTGAGGAGCCAAGGCACTTTAAATCGTAAACCGAGCAAACTCGTCAAGAAGAATACCTAAATGAAACCCCTCACATGAAGCTCCCTAGTATTGTGTTACATTATTAAATAAAAATATATGATTTTTATTTATAGTAAATAACTCATTAGGACCCTTAAGTTTGTAAATTGACACAAAATACTCTTAGGTTATAAACTTTTTCATATCTAGTCCTTTATATATATACTAAAATTATATATACTAAACCTTTAACTTCTAAAATTTTCCAAAATAGGTCATTTTATTTATATATTTATAAAAATGATAGAATTTACCCTTATATTTATTAGTTCTCAAAAGTTACAATTTATAACCTTAATTTCTAAACTTTTACAAAGTTAATCTTTTATATATATACTTATCCTTAAGTTCTAAAACTTTCAAAAATAGATCCTTATAGTTATATCTTTAGAAAAATGACATTTTCAGTCCCTCTAATTATTATTTTCATAAAGTTACCATATATACCCCTATGCATGGAAAAAATTGTAAAACTAGTCCAAAAACTATGCAAAGTATATTTTTATGAAACAAAAGAGTTTTTTAGCTTATGGCTTATTAATATATGCTTAATTAAGTAACCTAAAATAGCTTATAGCTTATGAAAAGGGCTTATTACCTAGAAACATGAATTCGACATAATTTAGGATTTTAAAATGAAAATGAGTATGTTCTAGTGATCAAGGCTCATGCAATGGTTATAATGTGATTTAATACACCTAATAAATATCCTAGTACAGAATTAAAGCTTCTTGAATAAGTGTAGCAAGCTTATTTGTTCAGAAATGGTAGGGTTTTTCCAACTAGAATTCACTTCGACAAGACTACAAGGCTTAGCTATCTCAACTTCTTAGCTTCCTAGGGCTCGTATAGTTCTGTTAGAACTAGGTTATATAAGATGGAGAAGTGTGGAGGAATGGTTTGGAAATAGAGAGGGTAACGAGCCTTAAATAGGGCTCGTTTGGATTGTTGGGCAAGAAAGGGATGGTGTGGTGCCGAGATGAGGAGGGGGTGATTCATGGAAGCTATAGGTGACTAATAGTAGCTAGTAGGAGGGCTAGAGGTGGTGTAGGGGTGTTTATGGTGGTGGTTTAGCCGAGGATTAAGGTGGTGACAAGTAGGTGATACACCTACTTGTAAGCTACTAGGGGAGATGCTAGGGTGGTAGCTTGGAGTGACAAGGAGGTGGGTAAGCTACGTGGTAGGTTGCTTGAGGTGTTTGAGGTGCTTAAGGTGCTTAATTTAGTTTATGGCTTAAACTAGATTAAGGTTTGATATTAGGGATTAGTACTTAGATTAGGGTCTAGTGAGTGATTAGTGACTAAGGTTAAGTCTTAGGAGTCATGAACTAAGTGGTGGTAACTTTTGCTAGAGAATCGGGAAGGTTTAGACCTAGTTTAGGGGCCTAAATGACCTAATTAGAGTTTTGTGCTTAAGGGACTTGTACCTAAGGTCTAAGGAGTTGTACTAGGGTTTAGGGGGACTAAGATACTCTAAGGTTGCTAAGGTAACTTATACATAAGCCTTGAACACAATTAAACTAGTTTCGTTTTGAAATTAGGGTTTTAGAAATAACTGTAACCGGATAGGGCTTGTTTTTGTTATATGATAGATATAGTATACTAGATTGATAAATTACTTAGTGAAATGTTGTTTAGAGCTTATACTTGACATACTAGAAGGTTTATAAGGATACAAACATAAGGATGTTTGGCATTGGTGGATACGTGAGCATGTCTAGGAGGTTATGTAAGTAGTTGGAATGAAACAAAGCAAACATTTACTTGTAAAAACACCTTATATAGATATTGTAGTGTAAATAATATTGATGAAAATTACCGGTTCTTATATGTTCTACTAAATGCCCCACTATATATAGATAGTGTGTTGTTCATTGTACTTAATGTGTGATTTTCGTTTGCTGACATTGATATAGACCCAACGATAACAAAAAGTCATAGTGTTAGGGATTGACAACCTAATAAGGATTTAAAAGGTACACTTTTGAGGGGTCATTTAAGCCCTTAAAATATCACTTTTGTATCCGTTACTACTTAATTTCGTTCCTTTTCACTTTTTAGGTCTCTTGAAGGCAAATTGCTGGAATGACACTTATTCGGACGAAAAGGCGCGAATATATGAAGAAAATGGCCAAAGTCAAGAATCGAGACACTCAAGCTACTGAAATTGAAGGGGACGACGTCACTGCTTAAATGCAACGCCATCGCGACACATCTTGAGACGACTCAATAGCCAAATTGCTATTTTACAAGTGACGGCATCAGGTTTAAAAGAGTAGGGCGTCGCAACTCAGACGGCCTAGATTTGGATCCCGACAGAGTTAGAGGTTGAAGCCGACGGCGTCACGAGCAAAAGGTGACTCCGTCACAGAGTTGACGTGGCCAAGACGAAACCCTAATGGCGGCGACCCGACGGCGTCACAATTAAAGAGTGATGCCGTCGCATATTGTAACACTATATATAGAATCCGAATTTTTCAGTTTTTAGAGAGGTAGTTTTGTGGAGTAAAAACCTAAACCGAACCAAGGCTGTCTTGTTTAGTATCTTAGGGTTCCATACCCTATTTTACAATAAGATAAGTGTTTTACTTCATTGATTTAATCATGTCTTCATTTGTTTGTGTGTATGCTTGCATGTTCTCCATATCCGGCTAATTTACTTGTGTGTTTGCTTAGATATATGAAACCTAGGTATTGAATATTGATTGGTTGTCTCTTATCTTAATTGTTATTGACCTAGTATTGCGATAGGTCATCCGTTGTGTTATTAATGCTTGATTAGTCTTTGTTGAACCTTAGCTTATAGTTACTAGTGGAATTGTAGGCTAAATATCCAAAGATAACCTTAGTGTTAAGTTTATGAATCCTAGAGATTTCATAGTCATTAACCTTAGGTAGCTTCAAAGAGTTAAGGATAAACGCATACCCTACGACTTTAGAAACACAACGCGTTAAGAATAAGGACGTGACAATTCAACCATCAATAGGAGATAACTAGGGAGTAATAACATCTAAGTAAACACATTTTTAATCATCATAAGAGCACACAACAATAGACATAGACTACACTCACCTTAGATTAGATAATTAGATAAGTAGAGTAATCGGTAGAAATACCAACCCCCAAATCTAAACCCCGAGATTCGTACCTTTCAATTTTCTAAAAAACATAAAAAAGATAAAATAAAAATGATCTTCCTCAACCCCAACCTTAGCGTAGTAATTTCTCACTAGCATTCCTATTCCCCTAGAGAACGATATCAATTCCCGAGGCTTACCCTAATACTACACTACAACGATTAGGTTCACCGCCTAGGGTGTTGAAAAACTTACTCGATTTAAAAGGAAGTTCCTTTGACCCCGAACGCGTTGTGCGCATATCAAGTTTTGGCAACGCCGGGAATAGAATAGCTAGTTAGATTTCCACCTCGTTTAGGTTTCCTTGCTTGATTCCTATCAAGTAAGCTTTTTTTTCCCATTTTAGCTTCCTCGTAGTCTATCCCCCTTCTTTGTGACCTTTGTTAGTAATCCGATCACTTTTCATCATGGAAGGTGATAATCAACCACCACTCATCAACCCACCACCAAATGAGCCACCAAGAGACCGTGCTCTTGGTGAATACTCAAGACCAAGCCACCTAGGCTATAGGAACACCATTGAGCTTCCCGACCAAGCCCAAACTACGGCCCTGCGATCCGATACCATCCGATTGGTGCAAAACGGATGTGCATTCCATGGACTTCGTTCCGAAGATCCTAATCAGAATCTTAAGGATTTCCTTAAAATTGTCGATTCCATCGACCTCGATGCTACTACTCGGGAGACCACGCGTCTGCGTCTCTTCCAATTCTCTCTATGGGACCAAGTTAGTAATTGGCTTGAGCGACTTCCCGCCGGCTCCATATCAAGTTGGGATGATCTCACCTCTCGTTTCCTTGCTCAATTCTTCCTACATGGGAGAACTACTAAGCTTAGGAATGAAATCTTGATGTTCCAACAACTTCAAGGTGAATCTCTCTACGAAGCATGGACTCGATTCAAGGACTTACTTCATAGAGTCCCTCATCACGGCATTGATCTTTGGCTCCAAGTCCAAATCTTTTACGATCATGTCAGTCCCTCCATCCAACAAACCATTGATTACGCAGCCGGTGGAAGGCTAAGTAACCTCAATGTTGAAGCATGTTGGGAGGTCATCGAGGACTTAGCACAATATGAAGAAGAAGGATGGGAAATTCCAATAATCCAGGAAAGTGGGATAGATTCCCGCGCATAAATGTTTATGAGTATCGAGGCTCAAGTGAATGAGTTAATGGAAATGACCACACATGATTATGAGCATGTGGACGCGGTCAAGGAGTTTTGGCTTCCAAGAAAATCACGACAAGATGAATTCGAGGACATAATGTTGACATTCGTCAACAACCAAGAGAAAGAAATACAACACCTCGAAGCTCACATGAGAAAAACCCACGACACTTTCTTGGAACTAGCTGACAACTTCATGATGAAACTCCATGAAGAAATCACAAAGAATAATAATATACCTAGAAAGATCAAAAAGCTATACGCGATACCGGAGCTCGTGAGTATAAATCCGAGCCCTCTTCAATCTCAACAAACGAGACAGTCCCTCTCAAAGACTCACCATTTGGCAAGAGCTCGTGTCTCAACACTCCTTACATAAAAGAAATATTTCCTAGAGACATGTTCATAGGAAGGGTGCAAGTTTTACTTCCTAATTTCCATAACATAAGGAAACGTTCTTTTGGGTTTAAAAAGGGTTTATTAGGTCAAGATGGATCCTTAACTAAGAATCTTTTGAAGTTGATAGAAGATGATCCATTTTTAGGAGAGAGATTTGATTCACCCGCAACACCAATAGAATTAGGTAAGGTTATAATGAATGGAGCACACCCCTTTGAGCATATAAATCACCCATCAACCTCTCCTCACGTAGCAAATTTTCACCCTAAGGGTGTGTATCGCTACTATCACCCGCACTTAAGCTTAAGTGTAGGAAAAACTTCCCCTTTATCCGTTAAATAAGGGTAGAGTCAAGCTCGTGACTCAAACAAAAACAAGCGCTTCTTGGGAGGCAACCCATGTGTATTTGTTTTTCATTTTTATTTGTGTGTCGTATATCTTTTATTGATTGTTTGTTCTCATGTTTAAATTTGTAAAAATGCTTTATTTTGTCTTTAACCTCGTCTTAATTACATATAAAGGTATTTTACATAAGGGATAAGTGTAGGAAGGATTACACACGTTTTTAAAAACAACGTGAACATGAGAATTATGATTATTTAAAAGATATACATGTGTGTTTGTTAGAGTCAAATGCTTGTATCGAGTCATAATGGATGTTTTGCAGGAAATTTTTCCAGATTCTAAAGATTAAATTTTTCCGAATTTTTCCATAAAATCGCACCGGTTTGTCATGATAACTGACGACGGCGTGGTCGCAACCGACGACTTCGGGAGGAGTAGAAACCGCTACTAATTTTCTCATTTTCGAATACTAATAAATTTTGGAATTTTCCGTGTCTTAATTTTCCGAAAATCTGTAGACATCCATTCCACAAGCATTATATCCTAGTTTAGTAGAGTCATATATATATATATTGTTACCGCCGATTTTACGCGAAGGTTTCGTTTGTTTTCTTCAAGTGTGCAGGTTTAATTTATCAAGAAGAAGATACATAAGATTGGAAGGAGCTTTTAACGCAAACACTCTTCTTGAAGAAAGATTTAACCACTACTTCACACGGATCCTACCGAGCTAATCAGGGGAGTACTAGTTTCTTTCATTTTTAATTACCTTCTATTATCATAACTTTGATACTTTCGAGGAACATTGGGGACAATGTTCAGTTTAAGTGTAGCGAGGGAAAATAAAACGAGAACTTTGAAACTATGCTTATCCTTGACTATTTGCTTTGTCCAATTTCATTTGTGTAATAAACCATGAGAAATATCGGTTAGGGTAATTTTGGCACCAAATTTAAATTTTTTCATGACATGTAGGAGTGGGCCATTAGTCTTACTAAAGCGTCTCATGGATAGGAAGTTATATGACTAGCACAAAAACCCTTTACCACTTAAATTCCACCCAAAATGTGAGGATCGCCCTTAGATTTGTAGGAATTAAAGCATTCCACTTTAATGCTTCGAGTGTGAACCGGTAGTATAATAGATTCTAGAACTTGTTTTGTGATGCATTCGAGATTGCTAGTGAGACTACACTTGTGTAGTTAGGAATAACTAAATGATAAGAGGCATTAGGATAACCTTTGTTTGATACCGTAATATAATTACTTCTTCCACATCGGTTGAGTAATTCCCCACACCCTGCGTTGTACTCATCTTTAGTACACGATACCCTTGTTAACCCCTCAGAGCCTATCCTTTTCGCGGTTCTCGTGATGTTTCGGTTTTCCGGAATATCAATGAAGAGCATTTTTTACAATCCTCCCCCAAATGTACACCCAAATCGCCTTAGCCTACCTTGTGGCACACACTTTTAGTGCATTATTGTTATCATATTAAACCCTTAGTTCAATTATCTAGTTGCTTGCATAAGTTGCTAAGTCGAGTCATATCCTTTGTACATAGTTTTGGGACGATTGGGACTCATGGGAAAAGTTAAATTTTATGAAATGACGGGAAGGGAACGTTAAATTCAAATTCTCTTTATTTGCGTAATAATGTACTCCAAGTGTTTTGATCTTTTCAATTCGAGTCAAATTATTGTTAGAGTAATAAAAACTCAAGTGTAGGGATGTGCCTATAAATCCCTATTATTTTGATGTTATCGTAGAGGATGGTAGAGTAAAAGTGTAAGAATAAGAAAACAAAAATCGAAAAAAAGAGTGTTGAAAAAAAAATGAAAAAAAAAAACATACGGTGACATCCTACATCTATGTTTAAATTTATGTTCATTTGTTTCAATTTATCTAGAGTTTAGAGTGTCGAGTCTTGGCTTAGCAACGCCATTCTTCGCATACTTGTAACATAAAGATTTTTGACTTGCCACCACTAACATTACAACCCTTTAAAAGACCTCTTGGATAGTTTTTCCTAGGTGCTTACGCCAAAGTGATGGAGGTTTGATCTAGTCTCAAGCCTGTGGTAATCTATGTACTAGGACCGGTTAATGAGTGTTTATCTTCCATTTCCAACTTGATATATTTCGTATACACCCGAGAGATGAGAGTATCCAAACACCACTTGTGAGGTGCTAGTATGTAATTTCCGTGCTTGTTATGACTTTTGCGGGGCTTATATGTGTTATGAATCGTTCTAAACTAATGCTTCATGACCCTAACTTATAAATTAATTGGCTAAAAGCACATTTGCTTGAGGACAAGCAAATACCAAGTGTAGGGATATTTGATAAGGATTTAAAAGTTACACTTTTGAGGGGTCATTTAAGCCCTTAATTGATCACTTTTGTATCCGTTACTACTTAATTTCGTTCCTTTTCACTTTTTAGGTCTTTTGAAGGCAAATTGCTGGAATGACACTTATTCGGACGAAAAGGCGCGAATATATGAAGAAAATGGCCAAAGTCAAGAATCGAGACACTCATGCTGCTGAAATTGAAGGGGACGGCGTCACTGCTTCAATGCGACGCCGTCGCGACACATCTTGAGACGACTCAATAGCCAAATTGCTATTTTACAAGTGACGGCATCAGGTTTAAAAGAGTAGGGCGTCGCAACTCAGACGACCTAGATTTGGATCCCGACGGCGTCAGAGGTTGAAGCCGACGGCGTCACGAGCAAAAGGTGACGCCGTCACAGAGTTGACGTGGCCAAGACGAAACCCTAACGGCGGCGACCCGACGGCGTCACAATTAAAGAGTGACGCCGTCGCATATTGTAACACTATATATAGAATCTGAATTTTTCCGTTTTTAGAGAGGTAGTTTTGTGGAGTAAAAACCTAAACCAAACTAAGGCTGTCTTGTGTAGTATCTTAGGGTTCCATACCCTATTTTACAACAAGATAAGTGTTTTACTTCATTGATTTAATCATGTCTTCATTTGTTTGTGTGTATGCTTGCATGTTCTCCATGTCCGGCTAATTTACTTGTGTGTTTGCTTAGATATATGAAACCTAGGTATTGAATATTGATTGGTTGTCTCTTATCTTAATTGTTATTGACCTAATATTGCGATAGGTCATCCGTTGTGTTATTAATGCTTGATTAGTCTTTGTTGAACCTTAGCTTATAGTTACTAGTGGAATTGTAGGCTAAATATCCAAAGATAACCTTAGTGTTAAGTTTATGAATCCTAGAGATTTCGTAGTCATTAACCTTAGGTAGCTTCAAAGAGTTAGGGATAAACGCATACCCTACGACTTTAGAAACACAACGCGTTAAGAATAAGGACGTGACAATTCAACCATCAATAGGAGATAACTAGGGAGTAATAACATCTAAGTAAACACATTTTTAATCATCATAAGAGCACACAACAATAGACATAGACTACACTCACCTTAGATTAGATAATTAGATAAATAGAGTAATCGGTAGAAATACCAACCCCCAAATCCAAACCCCGAGATTCGTACCTTTCAATTTTCTAAAAAACATAAAAAAGATAAAAAATAATCTTCCTCAACCCCAACCTTAGCGTAGTAATTTCTCACTAGCATTCCTATTCCCCTAGAGAACGATATCAATTCCCGAGGCTTACCCTAATACTACACTACAACGATTAGGTTCACTGCCTAAGGTGTTGAAAAACTTGCTCGACGAAAAAGAAGTTCCTTTGACCCCGAACGCGCGTTGTACGCGTATCAAGTTTTTGGCAACGCTGCCGGGGAATAGAATAGCTAGTTTGATTTCCACCTCGTTTAGGTTTCCTTGCTTGATTCCTATCAAGTAAGCTTTTTTTTTCCTATTTTTAGCTTCCTCGTAGTCTATCCCCCTTCTTTGTGACATTTGTTAGTAATCCCATCACTTTTCATCATGGAAGGTGATAATCAACCACCACTCATCAACCCACCACCAAATGACCCACTAAGAGGCCGTACTCTTGGTGAATACTCAAGACCAAGCCACCTAGGCTATAGGAACACCATTGAGCTTCCCGACCAAGCCCAAAATACGGCCCTGCGATCCAACACCATCCGGTTGGTGCAAAACGGATGTGCATTCCATGGACTTCGTTCCAAAGATCCTAATCAGCATCTTAAGGATTTCCTTAAAATTGTCGATTCCATTGACCTCGATGCTACTACTCGGGAGACCACGCGTCTGCGTCTCTTCCAATTCTCTCTATGGGACCAAGTTAGTAATTGGCTTGAGCGACTTCACGCCGGCTCCATCTCAAGTTGGGATGATCTCACCTCTCGTTTCCTTGCTCGATTCTTCCTACCGGGGAGAACTACTAAGCTTAGGAATGAAATCTTGATGTTCCAACAACGTCAAGGTGAATCTCTCTACGAAGCATGGACTCGATTCAAGGACTTACTTCATAGAGTCCCTCATCACGGCATTGATCTTTGGCTCCAAGTCCAAATCTTTTACGATCATGTCAGTCCCTCCATCCAACAAACCATTGATTACGCCGCCGGTAGAAGGCTAAGTAACCTCAATGTTGAAGCATGTTGGGAAGTCATCGAGGACTTAGCACAATATGAAGAAGAAGGATGGGAAATTCTAATAATCCAGGAAAGTGGGATAGATTCCCACGCACAAATGTTTATGAGTATCGAGGCTCAAGTGAATGAGTTAATGGAAATGACCACACATGATTATGAGCATGTAGACGCGGTCAAGGAGTTTTGGCTTCCAAGAAAATCACGACAAGATGAATTCGAGGACATAATGTTGATATTCGTCAACAACCAAGAGAAAGAAATACAGCACCTCGAAGCTCACATGAGAAAAACCCACGACACTTTCTTTGAACTAGCTGACAACTTCATGATGAAACTCCGTGAAGAAATCGCAAAGAATAATAATATACCTAGAAATATCAAAAGGTATACACGATATCGAGCTCGTGAGTATAAATCCTGAGCCCTCTTCAATCTCAACAAACGAGACAGTCCCTCTCAAAGACTCACCATTTGTCAAGATCTCGTGTCTCAACACTCCTTACATAAAAGAAATATTTCCTAGAGACATGTTCATTGGAAGGGTACAAGTTTTACTTCCCAATTTCCATAACATAAGGAAACGTTCTTTTGGGTTTAAAACGGGTTTATTAGGTCAAGATGGATCCTTAACTAAGAATCTTTTGAAGTTGATAGAAGATGATCCATTTTTAGGAGAGAGATTTGATTCACCCGCTACACCAATAGAATTAGGTAAAGTTATAATGAAGGAACCACACCCCTTTGAGCATATAAATCACCCATCAACCTCTCCTCACGTAGCAAATTTCCACCCTAAGGGTGTGTATCGCTACTATCACCCACACTTAAGCTTAAGTGTAGGAAAAACTTCCTCTTTATCCGTTAAATAAGGGTAGAGTCAAGCTCGTGACTCAAACAAAAACAAGCGCTTCTTGGGAGGCAACCCATGTGTATTTGTTTTCATTTTATTTGTGTGTCGATATCTTTTATTGATTGTTTGTTCTCATGTTTAAATTTGTAAAAATGCTTTATTTTGTCTTTAACCTCGTCTTAATTACATATAAAGGTATTTTACATAAGGGATAAATGTAGGAAGGATTACACACGTTTTTAAAAAGAACGTGAACATGAGAATTATGATTATTTAAAAGATATATAGGTGTGTTTGTTAGAGTCAAATGCTTGTATCGAGTCATAATGGATGTTTTGCAGGAAATTTTTCCAGATTCTAAAGATAAAAAATTTTTCCGAAAATCGCACCGGTTTACATCATGATAACTCGATGGCGCGTGGTCGCAACCTGACGTCGTCGAGGAGGAGAAAGCGCTACTAATTTTTCTCGTTTTCTCAATACTTATAAATTTTTAGAATTTTCCAGAAAATCTTTAGACATCCATTCCACAAGCATTATATCCTAGTTTAGTAGAGTCATATATATATTGTTACCGCCGATTTTACGCAAAAGTTTCGTTTGTTTTCTTCAAGTGTGCATGTTTAATTTATCAAGAAGAAGATACATAAGATTGGAAGGAGCTTTTAACGCAAATACTCTTCTTGAAGAAAGATTTAACCACTACTTCACACGGATCCTACCGAGCTAATCAGGGGAGTACTAGTTTCTTTCATTTTTAATTACCTTCTATTATCATAACTTTGATATTTCGGGAACATTGGGGACAATGTTCGGTTTAAATGTAGCGAGGAAAATAAAACGGAACTTTGAAACTATGCTTATCCTTGATTGCTTGCTTTGTCCAATTTCATTTGTGTAATAAACCATGAGAAATATCGGTTAAGGTAATTTTGGCACCAAATTTAAATTTTTCATGACATGTAGGAGTGGGCCATTAGTCTTACTAACGCGTCTCATGGATAGGAAGTTATATGACTAGCACAAAAACCCTTTACCACTTAAATTTCACCCAAAATGTGAGGATCGCCCTTAGATTTGTAGGAATTAAAGCATTCCACTTTAATGCTTCGAGTGTGAACCGGTAGTATAATAGATTCTATAACTTGTTTAGTGATGCATTCCGAGATTGCTAGTGAGACTACACATGTGTAGTTAGGAATAACTAAATGATAAGAGGCATTAGGATAACCTTTGTTTGATACCCGTAATATAATTACTTCTTCCACATCGGTTGAGTAATTCCCCCACACTATTGCGTTATACTCATCTTTAGTACACGATACCCTAGTTAACCCCTCAGAGCCTATCCTTTTCGCGGTTCTAGTGATGTTTCGGTTTTCCGGAATATCAATGAAGAGCATTGTTTACAATCCTCCCCCAAATGTACACCCAAATCGCCTTAGCCTACCTTGTGGCACACACTTTTAGTGCATTATTGTTATCATACTAAACCCTTAGTTCAATTATCTAGTTGCTTGCATAAGTTGCTAAGTCGAGTCATATCCTTTGTACACAGTTTTGGGACGATTGGGACTCATGGGAAAAGTTAAATTTTATGAAATGACGGGAAGGGAACGTTAAATTCAAATTCCCTTTATTTGCGTAATAATTTACTCCAAGTGTGTTGATCTTTTCAATTCGAGTCAAATTATTGTTAGAGTAATAAAAACTCAAGTGTAGGGATGTGCCTATAAATCCTTATTATTTTGATGTTATCGTAGAGGATGGTAGAGTAAAAGTGTAAGAATAAGAAAAAAAAAATCGAAAAAAAGAGTGTTGAAAAAAATGAAAAAAAAAACATACGGGCTAACATCCTACATCTATCTTTAAATTTATGTTCATTTGTTTCAATTTATCTAGAGTTTAGAGTGTCGAGTCTTGGCTTAGCAACGCCATTCTTCGCATGCTTGTAACATAAAGATTTTTGACTTGCCACCACTAAATCGCCTATCCCACCAAACCATTTGTTTCCCTACCGTAAGCCTAACATTACAACCCTTTAAAAGACCTCTTGGATAGTTTTTCCTAGGTTCTTACGCCAAAGTGATGGAGGTTTGATCTAGTCTCAAGCCTGTGGTAATCTATGTACTAGGACCGGTTAATGAGTGTTTATCTTCCATTTCCAACTTGATATATTTCGTATACACCCGAGAGATGAGAGTATCCAAACACCACTTGTGAGGTGCTAGTATGTAATTTCCGTGCTTGTTATGACTTTTGTGGGGCTTATATGTGTTGTGAATCGTTCTAAACTAATGCTTCATGACCCCTAACTTATAAATTAATTGGCTAAAAGCATATTTGCTTGAGGACAAGCAAATACCAAGTGTAGGGATATTTGATAAGGATTTAAAATGTACACTTTTGAGGGGTCATTTAAGCCCTTAATTGATCACTTTTGCATCCGTTGCTATTTAATTTCGTTCCTTTTTACTTTTTAGGTCTTTTGAAGGCAAATTGCTGGAATGACACTTATTCGGACGAAAAGGCGCTAATATATGAAGAAAATGGCCAAAGTTAAGAATCGAGACACTCATGCTGCTGAAATTGAAGGGGACGGCGTCACTGCTTAAATGCGACGCCGTCGCGACACATCTTGAGATGACTCAGTAGCCAAATTGCTATTTTACAAGTGACGACATCAGGTTTAAAAGAGTAGGGCGTCGCAACTAAGAAGACCTAGATTTGGATCCGACGGCGCCGAGGTTGGGCGACGGTGTCACGGGCATAAGGTGACGCCGTCACAGAGTTGACGTGGCCAAGGCGAAACCCCAATGGCGGCGACCGACGGCGTCACAATTAAAGAGTGACGTCGCATATTGTAACACTATATATAGAATCCGAATTTTTAGTTTTTAGAGGTAGTTTTGTGGAGTAAAACCTAAACCGAACCAAAGGTCGTCTTGTGCGGTATCTTAGGGTTCCATACCCTATTTTACAACAAGATAAGTGTTTTACTTCATTGATTTAATCATGTCTTCAATTGTTTGTGTGTATGCTTGCATGTTCTCTATGTCCGGCTAATTTACTTGTGTGTTTGCTTAGATATATGAAACCTAGGTATTGAATATTGATTGGTTGTCTCTTATGTTAATTGTTATTGACCTAGTATTGCGATAGGTCATCCGTTGTGTTATTAATGCTTGATTAGTCTTTGTTGAACCTTAGCTTATAGTTACTAGTGGAATTGTAGGCTAAATATCCAAAGATAACCTTAGTGTTAAGTTTATGAATCCTAGAGATTTTGTAGTCATTAACCTTAGGTAGCTTCAAAGAGTTAGGGATAAACGCATACCCTACGAATTTAGAAACACAACGCGTTAAGAATAAAGACTTGACAATTCAACCATCAATAGGAGATAACTAGGGAGTAATAACATCTAAGTAAACACATTTTTAATCATCATAAGAGCACACAATAATAGACATAGACTACACTCACCTTAGATTAGATAATTAGATAAATAGAGTAATCGGTAGAAATACCAACCCCCAAATCTAAACCCCGAGATTCGTACCTTTCAATTTTCTAAAAAACATGAAAAAAGATAAAAAAAAAATAATCTTCCTCAACCCCAACATTAGCGTAGTAATTTCTCACTAGCATTCCTATTCCCCTAGAGAATGATATCAATTCCCGAGGCTTACCCTAATACTACACTACAACGATTAGGTTCACTGCCTAGGCTGTTGAAAAACTTGCTCGACGAAAAGGAAGTTCCTTTGACCCCGAACGCGCGTTGTACGCGTATCACAACCCTTAGCGATTTAATTCAACGCTCTAATTAGAACAAAGAAGTGATAATTGGACTAATCAATAGGAGATAACTAGGGTGTAGGGGATTCTAACTAAATACGCTTTTACTTATCATACGAGTTCACCAATTTACTTTTCTGCATAATTAGTTTAATTATTAGTTATAAAACCTAACTCTTCAAACCTCGAGATTTTACTTTTCTTTCTATAAAATATAAAAATACAAAAAATAATCATCCCTCTACCTTTAGACTTAAATCATTATACTCGTCGAGCCTACCTCACTATTCCCCTGTAGAACGATCAATCCCCCGTGTCTTATCTATACTACACTATAACGGTTAGGTACTCTGCCCAGGAGGATTGCAAAACTTAGTGTATTTTCAATTATTCACATCAGATACACTTTCAAGAGAGCATTTACTTCTCAAATTGAACTTTGCCTATGAACATTCCAAAGTACGAAAAAAATTCATACTTAGGCGTTGTTATTAAAAAAAAACATCTTAACAGCTTCTTGATTTGACTCATTTAGAGGTGTTAAAACATTTGGCCCAATAAGTGCATTTGTTTTTTTTCTTGTTTAGAAACGGTCAGCAACTCAAACCTCTTAACCAACTAGATGTGAAGGGGTATCTTAATAACTCTAAATGTCCCCTCACTTTTCTTTTTCATTTTTTTTTTTTTTTTTTTTTTTGAGAATTTTCCTTTGTACGTTAAAGAGAATTGCCATATTTTTTGCTAAGCAAATAATATTCAAAATAATAATGATGATTGTTGGTCCGATATATTTGTGAAACATCTTGAATTGTATGAACAAAATCTTGAGCAAATAAAAGTAACAAATGTTCATTAGAAATAACAGCACGTTTACACAATCTTGACCTGAATCAACTAATAATACCATTTGTACATTACGACAGTATAATTCTCACTTTAGAATTTAAGGTGAAGGCTTTACGAGGTATAGTTGCGGAATACTATCCCTGGTAATAACAAGTGCTGCTCTTCAAGTTATGAAGAGGAAAATCCCACATAGAAGAAGAAGATTCTAGTGGTGGAATCTGTTACCTATCACTACTACTAACCTCCCTTTATATACTAGGGATATACACTATAAGTAGTTACAAGAGAATAGTGATAACTTAACTAGAAGCAAACGGAAAGTAAGGTACACGTGAACTTGTGTGACTATGTATGCTTTACTGTGCTGACAACTTTGGTACATGCAAGTTGCTTTCTCTGCTCTCTATGAATCCTTATCTTTCCAAGGTTTTTCCTGCTTTTCCTTATCTCAAATTACTCCTGCCTAAGCGTGTCTGAGAACATTAGTCAGATCTAAGGATATACTTTGAAAGTATGTTGAAGAATACTCTAAGTATATCTAATATGTTAAAACAGGTTCAGATACATGTCTTAAGATGATAAATATTTTCAGAGTCCTAAAGACATTTTTCAGTCCTTTAGGTCTCTGATGGTTTTGTCTCTTCTTTGCTCTTTGCTAGCTGACTCTGTTATCAGGTTATAATTTTTTTCATTCAGTTTGGATTTTGAAAATTTCAAAATCTGAATGTTTCAGCGAAGAAGATACATATCATATCTGAGGTGTTATCCTCTTATATGTGAACAATCAATTAGTCCTTTAGAACTGATGGTCTTCCTTTCAGTGGTTTTTTTTACTATGACTTCTCTGAGGTTCGCTCATAAGGTGTATACCTTTGAGTCTTTTAGATAGATGATAATGATCAATTGTGCTGATCATTTAGTCAGGGGATAAACTTTGCTCATGGTTTACATTTTAACTATGTTAATACAAATAAGCCGTAAAAACATTTATTTATATTTTACGATCTTCTAATGTTTTGTCGATAACAAACGTAAAATCATTTTAACGAAACAAATAAAATACGTAAATGGTTTGAGCCAATAGTTTACTAACACACTTACGTTTTCACATAAAACACTAAACAAGTAATAGTGATTTTATGATTTAGTAATACATATGTACAACAACTAGTGTTTACATATTGGGTAGATATATACATAATTGGTATGTATTATAATAAGTAATATAATGGGTAGAAGTTTAAGTATTTGACCCATTGACCAAATACATTGAATGTAGTTGGGTATAACCCAAAGTCCATGACCCATACCTATTGAGCATAACCCATAACCCATTTCATGACATCATGCATAAGTCATAATGGGTATTACCCATGACCGGGAGCTAACCCATAACCCATGGACTAGATGCATTGTATCTACTTGGATACCCATGGTCCAAAGTCTAGGACCCATGACCCAAAACCCATCGGCAAAGAGGAGTGTCCCACGGTTCCCCCAGTTTACACTGGACGGATCCCTCAAGTAAAGGATCCGTTGAAGAGTAGGTTATTTTCTTCTATAAATAGTGAGCCATTTCTTCATTTTGGGTTGCCACTCCCACACATACTTTCTCCTAGTATTGTAAACCTTCTAACCTCTGATCCTAAGGATCTCACTATGTAGTTTGTGTTTCTTTTTGTGTGATTCTCTAGGTTCCTCTTAAAGGTGAGATCACCACCTCTTGAAGTCGAGCAAGCTCAAGTCCATGAGCTGCCATGCTTCGTCATCATTAAGACTACTAAGGTTCTCTTGTTGATAGTTCTTTCTTCCTCCCTAGAAGTGTTGTGTCAAAGGAATTAGTGAAGGATGCCGAAAGAGTCAAGATGAAGGCATTAGTGAAAGGTGCTTAACGTCCGTGTCAAAGGCATTATTGAAGGATGCCAAAAGAGTCAAGACGAAGGCATTAGTGAAAGGTGCCAAACGTCCATGTCAAAGGCATTAGTGAAGGGTGCCTAGAAGTCAAGTCAAGAGGCATTAATGAATGATGGCAAGGGAGTACAACCGATGAGGTGCATCAATGTACAAATAGAGATAGGTTGTGTCCAAGGATACTGGTATCCTTGATGATGTCATAATAAGGAGTGGGTCTCCTTTGGGAAAGTTGTTGTGTAGTGTTGGGTAGTAGTTCCTTCTTTGTAATGGAACTCGGTATCTAGCCTTGTACCGGATAAAGTATAGGCGACGTTGTGATAGGTGTGGTTCTACCTTGTGGAAGAACCCGGTGTCTAGCCTTGTACCCGAAAAAGAGTAGGCAACGTTGTGAAGGCTTCTCCGCCATAAGGAGTTGGTGTCGTGTAGTGATTATGAACTCTCGAGTAGGTGACTCGGGGATTGGAGTAGTGCAAGGAAGGTGTCCTTGTAGCCGAACCACTATAAACACTCGTGTAGTGGTTATGTGTTTCTTACTCTTTATCCTTCCTTTACACATTTACATATCTATCTATCAATGTCCAACATACACATCCAAATAGATTGACATAAGTCAATCTAAATATATTAAAACGAAGTTTAAATCGGTAAAACTATTCAACCCCCCCCCTTCTAGTTTTCCACAATTGGCATCAGAGCTTCATTACCAAGTTTTTAAGAGTATATTGTTCTTTTAAAAACTTAACACGATCTATGTATGTTTGAAAACTACAAGGAATGAACTTCCTTAAGAAAAAAAGGTCACGTTTTAAAATCATCATATTTTATAATGTTGGACAATACATCGTTCTAATATTTTCCTTGTTGAGAATTCTCCATACTTGGATTTGGGCGTCCTAAGAAGATCATGAGGAATTTATCTCTAAATACTTCTTTCCTTAAAAAGAATATTTAGCAAATGTATGATCTTTAATAAATTACAAATAATTTTTTTTTCCTTCTAGATAAATTAATAAGGTCATTCTTTTAATTATGATTAAGATTTAGTAGTATCTTTACACTCTCTTAATAATCACTAAAATAGTTACCTATATTGAACTCATCATCAAGAATAGTATTCTCCGTTGATCTCTATAGACAAAACTACAAACTAGTGATAATGATATCTCGGCTATTCGAGAGCCTTGATCTTCACTCCTCACATAAGGATTATTGATATTTCATCTATGTCAATAAGTATCCATGTGAAATTCCTCACATTATGATAAAATGGGATTTTATCATAATCTTTGAAAACTTCCCAAAGAATTATGATTTATTCATAAAAAGAGAACCTCGTCAAATAGGACTAGTATAACCCGTCAAAACCCTAAACCATAAGTTATAGAGCATAAACATCGACCCTAGGCAATTTAGAACTCCCAAACCAAAATTATCAAGGATCACTTAAGCTTTCAAATTGCTGATATGCCGGATCCCTATGCTTGAACTAGCCGGATCCCTCATACAAGGGATCCGTGGGATCCGTGCAACAGAAGACAACATAAGTAAGAAATGATCACTGTGGAAATTCCACTACCCCCACTTTACTCTATCAAGACTCACGAACATAAACCTAGTTACTGTTCACAGGAGAAAATTGATCATCTTCTTCAAGCAAAACAATCTCTTGTGTAAGTATAATCTTCACTACATTGTTATTTTCATTCCTTGATTCCTAGGATTACAATTTTCATCTTTAGAAGTTGAGCTCAAATGGGTTTGTCACAATTTGTTACCACATTGTTTTTTAAGATAATCTAAATCAAAGGTTTAACATTGTTAATACAAATTAAACTCACTCCTTGAATTTAATGAAGATGTTTTGAGCAAAATTGTGATCAATCCCATTAGGTTACTATTCACACAATTAACACCACATTATTGTTTTGTTGTATAGGAACAATCATGCCTAGCAACCCCCAACAAAATTACCATGATACCGCCCACTACATCCCAATGTACCATCGAAAGGAAGGCCTAAGCCCGGAGGATAGGAAAGCCTTCAAGATGTTAGAAAAGAGGCTCTTCCATGAAGGCCGTGTGGTTGAACCATCATTCCTCGCAAACACCAATATTCGACAAGTCTTTGGAGGAATTAACTTTGATTGCCTCTTGGACATTAATGAGCAAATATGTTCGGTGTTCGTGCTTGAGTTTTACAAGACAATGAGAATCGTTCGGAATGAAGACGGTACCATTTCAATTGCCTTCATCATCAATGAGCATGTGTACACCCTCACCCTTGTAGAATTTGGAAGGATACTCTGTGTTCCATATCAAGGTGTGTGTGTGTATTCTAACGAATGGTCTTTGGCGGAGCTACATGACATGGTAGATCATCATGAATCATACTTCGCGGTCATCCCGGAAGCAACCACTGTAAGGGATACCGTCTTCATGGAAAGAACATCTCCATCAAGGGTCACGAGAAACTCCAAGGTGATCTATAGGATCCATTTCAAATGGAGCTTTCAAAAATGTTCCCGTTGTACAAGAAATGAGAACTCATGGTAAGGGAGAACGTGCTTTGCTTGGGGGGGAACAAAGACCATCCCAATGCGTGCTTGAGCTTCATAATTTATTGCCTTGTGACCGGCACTCACTTCAACCTCGCTTATTACATGGTAAAAAGAATGGCGAGTGTGAAAAGCATGGACAAGATGGTACTCCCTTATGAAATGCTCCTGACCCGTCTAGCAAACTTCATCTTTGCTCTAGATCCTTTACCTTAATCGTTTGACCATAGTTTTTGCAACAAGGTCATGGTGCCGCTATCCGATGGAAAGACTACAAGGATCATCGTGGATGGCAAGAGACCTCACCCACCAACGGATTCATCAGATGAAAGGGAAAGAAAAAGAGAAGGAGACGGAAGTAGCATCCCCCTTGGCAACATCGATCTCGACCCTTTAGATTACATCAATCAATTGTCCGTATATTCCAAGCCCATCACAAGAGTGGCAACAAACTAAAGGGATATTCAAGTGTTTTTCTAACTTCTTAAAGAAGAAGAGGTAGAGATAGTGGGATGAAGAGTGAATGGGATGAAGATAGAGATGAAGACGGGAGTGAAATGGAAGGAGGTGTGGATGAAAGGTAAGGTCATAGGACCTTAATTTGTGAAAAGAATTTCTAAAACAATGGTCTGTAAACATCTTAACAATATTTATGTAGATTAGGATGTAGCTTGTAGGAGTTGCCATGATTTGGCATTAGACATTTTAACTCATGATCTAGCAAAATGAGATTTTTGATGACTTGATCTTATTTAAGTGGTCATTATCACTCATTTTTAATTACCTTTTAGTTCTCCCCACTTGCTATGTGTTATACTTGTTGTTTGCATGTGTTTACTGATTGTAGAAATGATTAGGATAAGCATTTGCTAAGAGTGCAAAAAACTGCACAATTGCTGAGAAGCTATCGATCGTGATGGCGGATCACAGGCTATAACTAGCGGATCCCTCGGATGAGGGAACCGTGGGATCCGCAAACAGATACGAGATCTGAGATCATTTTACATCAAACATGTCCCTAGATCACATCATTCTAGCTAAACATGATTCTTTAAGACGCTTAAGTCTTTCTCAAGCTCGATGGGTCTCACACTCACCCATAGCTAACTTAGGATCAAATTCAAAGTGCGTTTGATTTATCAACTCACCAAAACTCACCATATTTCCGCTCCAATGCTCATACATTGTTCCTCACATCTCAAAACAGTTAGCTTGATATTTCTCTCAATTTTAGCAAATTGATTTTAGTCATCCTTAACTTAAAATAGACTTAAAACTAATTTTTCATTTCTTTTTATTTTTTAGGAATTTTTCAAATTTCTCTTAATTCATCATCTGATCTCTAGGATCAATTGCCATCATTTGTCATACTCAAATCAATGAGTATCATCCTTAAACATTTAGTTACACTCTCAAAAATTCCACTTTCCTACCCAATGCCATCATTAAGTATCCTCACTCCTTGTGGTTGGACATTTAAGTCACCTATCACTTAAGACATCTAAGGAAAGTCAAACCCTCAAGATTTATAGGCACTAGACCTTACAAGAGCATAATCACTTTACCATATTTACGTCGACAGACGGATCACAGTTTATAACGCACGGATCCCTAGTGAGAGGATCGTGGGATTCGTGTCTAGAGAGAGATTCTAATCAGCTTTTCTTTCAAAATTCAAACCATATTTGGTAATCTAAACACTTTTGCTTACCATTCAATGATTCCCTAGAGCTGAACAACACCATAGTTGACCTTGTTGCATGCCAAATTTTCTTAGTGGACATGAATTTAATTCATTAATTCAAATTCATCCTTTATAAACCAAACACTCTTGAGAGCTTAAGTCACCATTCTTACCACAAAAATCAGTAGTTGAAGACTCCTACTACATCCTCAACTTCACTATGACTAAAGCGTCTAGCAAGAACTCTTCAACTAAAGGTTCATCCAAAAGGAATACTCATATGGTCCATGAGATATTATCCACCGAGTCATCACCCGTAAGAAGTCCAAATGTTAGAATCCCACCTCAACAATCTCAATCAACAATAGCCAAAAGAACCACAAGAATTAGTATTACCTTTCGAGTTAGGAAAGGCTTCATCAAGCTCTAAACTAACGCACCTAGTAAAACGCCTAAGCCTTCATTCATAGAACATAGACTACATTCCTTTAGCGAGCCTCTTTCTCATCCAAATCTCTACTCATTAGAGCACTCACCACCGAGAACTTCCTACTCACCAACCTTCTCGTTAAATAGGGAACCACCTACATCACCAAATAGTCCACCTTTGGAGACAAGGAACCACCAAGGACCTAATTGATGTAGGTTTTACTGACCAGGTCTTAATATTTATAATGTCTCGTTATACCTATGGTCTACCCTAGTGCACTAACGGGCAGTGTACCCGGTCGTGTGTAGTGTAGTAATAGGGAAATCCGAGGTCATCCAAAGATCTATGTGTGTTGGATTGTTACCAAGTCTAAGTGTCACAGATTTAATAATGGTTTCGATAAGGATTTAATTAATTAAACTACTAATGCAGAATAAAGCAAATAAAAGCAAATAAAGGATAAAGGAAAATCAATAGAGGAGAGTGGTGCTAACCTAGTTAATCCTCCTAGCTAGTTATGTTTACGTCTACTTACTTCCAATTAGTTTGGTGGGGTCAAAGTCGAGAGGACCGCATTTGGTCAATTCGCCTAACCTATCGGCAAAGATGCCACCACAGGAGAAGTCGGTGTCCCTCATAAGTCATGTTGTTCCCGGTCCCTAAGCCAAGTCATTAAGTACCGCTACATGCTAGATTTATAATAGTGAATGCCCGGCCGTTAGGAACTTAGACACGCACCCCTAATTCTTAAGTTCATCCAAGCGATAGGTGATCGGTGGTCAAATCGCACAAGTAGAAAGGGTCGTCATTTGGTCATATCTTACCCTTCGTCTCGATCCGCTCACCTAGGGTCAATTGGTCATATCTCTAGGCAATTGGCCTCTATCGCCATTCAAAACTACCGAACCAAGGGTGGCTACCAATAAACTATGCATGCATACACTTAGAAATAATTGTACGGAGTAAAGTAAATGCAAACAAAACAATTAAGGAATCATAACTAGGCCAAGACCAAAGGTGCTTAGCAGCTCATATTAATCATGCAAACCAATTCAATATTCAAAGATACGAAATACATGAATTGAAAGTAAAATAAATATAAAACGCTAATGCTTATCGTGGGGAGTGATTTCTCCTGGAGACGACTCCGTATGCTCCTCTAGACCTACATTGAGTTTTTCCCACGTTCTTTAGTGTTGTGTGTGGAATGGAATGAATAGAAATGTTGGAATTAGTGGGTATTTATAGGCGGATCCGGGTTCTGGCGTAACCAATATAGGAGTTCTGTTGTAACCTCCTATTTCTTGAATAATGCACTAGATCTGCTGGTTATGGCGTAACCTTATGAGTGGTTACGCCGTAGTCTTCAATAAACTCGATTACGTCGTAAGAGATGCGATGTTACTGGCGTAAGTATCGGTGCGTGGAACCTCATTTGACCTAATGTAGTTACTTCATAACCTTTGGGAAGAGTTCGCCGTAACCTTATGATAAGTTGGTTTTACGAGTCACGCAATAGTTACGGCGTAATGTGAGAGAGCGAGTTACGCCGTAACTTCTTCAAAATAGCATCTTGTGATAAATCTTTAGATAATTCTCCGCCGCGTCTCTTTAGCTCAATTCTCATAATTTTCACGAAAGTGGAAAACAAGCGTAAATCCATATAAATGATATAAATTACAAGCATTATCGGGAAATTGACACTTAATATTCGTGACTATTTGATGTTATCAAATATCCTCCACTTGAACTCTACTTGCCCTCAAGTAGACCTTATTAGAAAGATTCCTAAAAGATATCTTCCATAACACGGAAAATATAAGTTTATAAATCCCTTATGCTAGAATAAAATAAAGTCGAACACCTCATGAAAGGGGAACAAAACACTCAAATCTCTCAACTATTCTAAGGGTCAAGTTCGGGGTGATCACTCAATCGCACAGTCATAGCATGTATTCTATCATAAGCTTGGCGGTTACACAAATCTCCACCACTAGAGTTAAGGGCTAAACAATTCTCGAAGGCAATATGGGTAGACATGACAAAGGTTAATGGGTGACTCGTCATTACTAACATGTCACGGTGAAGTGGACAAAATAAATGATACATGACCAAATCCATGGCAAAGACACCAAAGATTGCTACTGCATCACCTAGACACGCTTCATGACTAAAGGGTATGATAAGACATAGGATATATAATTGGTGTAAAATAAAAAACAAGCAGATAGTCTAAATCTATAACCAAGTCATCACCACTTACCGTCCGCCCAAATTTCAAGCTTTGAAGTCAAGAAACCGGATCATGAAACGCAAGGTAGATGTGTCATTAAAGGACGTCATGATGGGCACACTACCTTTTCTCCAACTGTTGGCATAGCTACCAACTCCATTCTTCAAATGGGACCGAGGTGGCCTCCTCGATACTAAATCAATAAAGCTCATACTACAGTGCTTATAACATCGCACTTTACAATAACATAACCATAACAACTATTTTTTTTTTTCTTTTTTTTTTCGAATCACTTTTTTTTCAACATAACAATAAATACTAAACATAATATCCCCCCACTTGAGATGAACAATGGGAATTCGGGGGGTCTTCAATGATCTTCAGAAATTTTGTCGATGAAAGCGTGATTTCGATCATTTCCACTCGAACCTTGAACTTAGGCAAATGATGACTTCCCAATCACAAATAAAGACTACAGGGTAGGCTAAGGTGTATTGAAACAATATATTGGGTAAACAAAATGAAAGGAATGTCTTAGAAGGGTGTATCTAGGGGTATCTTGCACTAAAGATGAGTGTAACAAAAGGGTTTCACATGGGGGTCGAAAAGTCGAGGTGACTAATCGATAGACTCACAATGGAAGGCTGTTTGGGTGATAATCCTATAATATTGCCTTCTAAAAGTGAAAAGTCCAAATACATCGAGCTAACTCAACATACCTCGTCTATGGTCTCGAAATGATGCAAAGGCCAAGTTCTAAAGTTTACAAACTACCCAAGACACTCATAATTTGGTGGATTTGGGGTAAAATATTGGAAACGGATAAGGCTAATCTCACCATATAATATCAAGGGTTGTATGTGCTCGGCTAAGGTCTAATCTAGTTAGGTTAAGAAAAACATGTCAAAATTTTTAAAATGGCATAATTTTTCAAAATAAACTAGAAAAATGAGGGCGAAATAAAGTTCAAGAGATAATTCTACTCCCGTCCCCCCACTTGAATTGTACAAAGTACCTTTTGTACTAGGCATTAAATAAAGGTGAAGAGAAAGGTAGAATTAGAGCGAGAACTTCCATGAAATTTGCTCCACAAAGAAGGAAGGCCCACGAAAAAGAGACGTGCCTTCGTATAAGCATCATGAACAAACTTCAATCCACGAAATCACACTACCGATAAGCATAATTCTAAAAGAAAAAAATGAAAAACAAACCTAACTCACTTCGTAGGAATCACGGTTGCATTTAGCGAATGCAACAAGTTTTTAAACCACTTGGTGTCCCAGTGGACGAGTGAAGTCTCGTGAGGGTTTCTGAGAACACACCCACAAAGTTCATTTAAAATACTAATACAAGGTTATTTTGTTTTAAAATGAAAAAATTAAAGCAGAGGAAGGTTACGTCGTAACTCTTTTGAGGGAGTTACGCCATAACCGCAAAACACGGTATAAGAAGCGAGTAGTTCTGGCGTAACCACCGAGATGGTATTACGCCGTAATTGGTAATCGTCAAGAATTTCTGCTGCTAAAAGGTTGGTTACGGCGTAATCACCAAGATGAGTTCTGCCGTAACTCTGTTCGAATCGACAAATTGCAGCGACAATTCTCATTTCTGCAAAAATAGTTAGAAAACACAAAAACCCTACAGAAATGGAAATAAAACAAAAGAAAAGGAAAATTCGGGTTGTCTCCCGAAAGAGCACTTTTCTTTATTTACGAGTCTTTAAGTTAGACTCAAAGCCGCGGGGCTTCTATGGGGGCCTTTGGACTTCCCCAACTTCCTCCATGTCATTTTTCTTAGAATAAGGCTGGTCACAAACATGCGGAGAAACAAACCGAGTCATTGTGTATCTTTTTTGTAGGAAATTAGCTTGTGTCCATTCGAAACGAAATTTAGCCTCGTCTTCCAATTTAATTTTATCATACCCAAACTTTACTCGTAACCAATTTTCAAAGGAGATTCCCCTGTATCCTACTTCACTTCTCTTATCTTCGTCAAAACATGCCCATTCCTTGCGTTTGAGCCATTTAGGTTCAGGGAATTCTCCTCCATCACAGATCTTGCGGTTGGGGTTGCATGTAGGCATTGCCATCGTGTAGTCATCCGTCTTGATAGAGGGTTCAGAAAAATGTATGGTCCAATCAATTTCGGTGAACCATTCGCTAAAAACATTATGCCCTTGTAACCATTTTTTTCTAATAAGATTCTCGTCTTCCCAGCACCACCAAACTTCCGTAGCTTCTTTAATCATACGAATGAGGTGCTTTCCTCCTCCATTGCATCATTTTTGAAAAGGAGAACACGTAGGTAACGTTATTTCGGCCCCATCAACTAAACAAGTATCAGGAACACAACAATTATTCTTCCTTTTACAACGTAACTGGGTACAGAAAACGGGATCTCTTCCTCATCTTTTTCATCGTCACTTGATTCGTTGCCCTGCAAATGGCCAAAAGATGAAGGCGGAAATCTATCGGAATCATCTAATTCAATCCTTGGTGAATCCTCAGTCGTAACAATTTTGTCTGGTTCAAGGCTTAAGGTTTTATCCAATTTAAACTCCACTATATCGCCACAGTATCCACCGTAATATCCTAATGTGTTCAGAGCGGTTTACCGAGAATCAAATGTTCCTTTTGTCTCTCTCCATGTCGATGACTATAAATTAAGAATGAAACAAATTTATCGACCTTGATACAAGTACCACCTGTAATTCCTAAAGGGGTAACCTTGGAGTTTGTCATAAGATTAATCAAGATATCATTTCCCAAAGATGGACCATCTTAAGTTTTAGGAATATGGAAAGCGGCATGATGTTTATACAAGATCCAAAATCAACTACCCCAAAATATTAATACTCCCAAACAAAACATGGAATGATCAACCCGTTTGCGCTAATATCATAGCGAAAATAAACTAGTTCGACACGGATATGCTTTACGAATGATGGTTCTGTAGTAACTCGTGGAATTGGTTATGGCGTAACCACGCTCGCATGTCGGATACCGTAACCTTTAATTCCTCGGTTGTGGAATTGCATTCCTCCACCTCCTCCGGAGGATTATTGGCGAAAACAGCGTTGCATTCCACCGTGTGCTTAGTTTCATTAAGTTCAATTTCATCTATCTCAGCACTGAGTTTTTCAATCATTGCTCCAAGTTTTTTTTAGGGTTTCGTCGTGCCTGGAAAGTTTTTTATTTGTGATGTTTCCAGGAACTTGTTAATTGTTTCTTCAATACTGGGCTTTCTTTCTCCATAAGGCCCACGGTTGTAATTTCCACGATACCCGTTATTATTTCGATTATCTCCATAAAACGGTCGATTTTCTCCATACTTGGCTTCTTCAATATTTTCTTCGTCCATATGAGGACAATTCTTCGTGAGATGTCCTCCTCCACAGCTTTCATAACCACTTGGATGGCATGAACGGTTTCTCGACCTTGACATATCTCGATCGAGATTTTCAATTTTATTAGCGATTCTTTGCAATTTCGTCAAAACTTCCGCCTTGGTTTCTTTTACTTCCTCCGTCGTGCCAATTTTGAGAGTGATCGACCATTTTTGAATGGCTTCAATTGCAAGAGCAGGAGTCATGTTTGGGATAGGTCCTTGATAATCCAGCATTTGCCTTGTAGTTACGTTAATTCCTTTGTAGAAAATGTTGACCTTCTGCTGGTTGTTCAGATCATGTGTAGGACACTTGTAAAGGAGATCGTTGTATCTATCCCAGGCTTGATACAACGTTTCGTCGTCTTCTTGCTTAAAATTATGGATTTCCAAAAGCTGGTTAGAAATCTTTGATGGCGGACAATATCTCTGACTAAAGAGTTTCTTTAGTAGCGCCCAAGTATTAATTGCCCGTGAACAATCTTCGATCCATCTTACGCAAGACCGAGAAGAGTCATAGGAAATATTCTTAGCATATGACATCATGAGACATGCCGGAATGTTGAAAAGGCTAGCAATGTATAGGACATTTTCAACGTGCTCATATGCATCTTTGTCCCTATTTCCTAAAAAGGGTTAGCACGAAGCTCCTCATAAATTGGTCTTTGATTTGAAGCGGACATCCGCTCCAATTGCGGTCCCACGAGACCACCGCCCTTCTTCCGCTCTTGTCAACGCCAAGTATTCCTCAAGAGTGAGGTCATCGATGTTAACAACTTCCATGGTACCTGAAAACTTGAAATATGATCGTGAGAAAAGTTTAAAATGAAATGAAAGACTTAATATCAATCCTAAAATAACTCCCCGGCAGTGGCACCAAAAACTTGATGCAAGTTTTACTAACCAGGTCTTAATATTTATAATGTCTCGTCATACCTATGGTCTACCCTAGTGCACTAACGGGCAGTGTACCCGGTCGTGTGTAGTGTAGTAATCGGTAAAGCCGAGGCCGTCCCAAGAGCTATGTGTGTTGGATTATTACTAAGTCTAAGTGTCACAGATTTAATAATGGTTTCGATAAGGATTTAATTAATTAAACTACTAATGCAGAATAAAGCAAATAAAGGATAAAGGAAAATCAATAGAACAGAGTGGTGCTAACCTAGTTAATCCTCCTAGCTAGTTATGTCTACGTCTACTTACCTCCAATTACTTGGTGGGGTCAAAGTCGAGAGGGGCGGTTGGTCAATTCGCCCTAACCTATCGGCAAAGATGCCACCACAGGAGAAGTCGGTGTCCCTCATAAGTCCCTGTTGTTCACGGTCCCTTAAGCCAAGTCATTAAGTACAACTACATGCTAGATTTATAATAGTTAATGCCCGACCGTTAGGAACTTAGACACGCACCCCTAATTCTTAAGTTCATCCAAGCGATGGGTGATCGGTTGGTCAAATCGCACAAGTAGAAAGGGTCGTGGGTTGGTCATATCTTACCCTTCCGTCTCGATCCGCTCACCTAGGGTCAATTGGTCATATCTCCTAGGTAATTGGCCTCTATCACCATTCAAAACTACCGAATCAAGGGTGGCTACCAATAAACTATGCATGCATACACTTAGAAATAATTGTGCGGAGTAAAGTAAATGCAAACAAAACAATTAAGGAATCATAACTAGGCCAAGACCAAAAGGTGCTTAGCAGCTCATATTAATCATGCAAACCAATTCAATATTTAAAGATACGAAATAAATGAATTGAAAGTAAAAGAAATATAAACGCTAATGCTTATAAATGGGAGTGATTTCTCCTTGGAGACGACTCAGTATGCTCCTCTAGACCTGCCTTGAGTTTTTTCCCGTTCTCTCGAGTGTTGTGTGTGGAATGGAATGAATAGAAAGGATGGAATTAGTGGGGTATTTATAGGCGGATCGGGGTTACGGTAATCGGTATAGAGTTCGCCAGTAACCTTCTATTTCTTCGAATAATGCACTAGATCGCTGGTTACGGCGTAACCTTATGAGTGGTTACCGTAGTCTTCAATAAACTCGGTTACATCATAAGAGATGCCGTGAGTTACTGCGTAAGTATCGGCGTGGAACCTCATTTGACCTAATGTAGTTACGTCGTAACCTTTGGGAAGAGTTAAGCCATAACCTTATGATAAGTTGGTTTTCTAAGTCACGCAATAGTTACGGCGTAATGTGAAGGCGAGTTACGCCAGTAACTTCTTCAATATAGCATCTTGTGATAAATCTTTAGATAATTCTCCGGTTCGCGTCTCTTTAGCTCCAATGCTCGTAATTTTCACGAAAGTGGAAAACAATGGAAAACAAGCGTAAATCTATATAAATGATATAAATTACAAGCATTATCGGGGGAAATTGACACTTAATATTCAGGACTATTTGATGTTATCACTAATCATATAGAAGACTTTCAATTACCACCTTCATTCTTAGTAGTTACTCATTCTACATTGCTCAATGTACCTCCACCATCATTTGTGGAGCCTCCTCAAAACAACCAATCTCCTCCGGTTCCTAATCATGACAATAATTGCTCTAATTGTCAAATCACCCAAGGACTTGTTCAAGAAGTACAAAATGAGTTGCATTTCATGTTTAATCATCTTCTTGAACAATTGGACCAAATCAACAAGTCTACTCATCCTTAGATTCAAGCACATTGATGCTTTTTAAGTTTTTGGTCACTTATTAGAGTTAGTAGAAAATGTATTACATGGTTAAATCATTCTCTTAGTTTTAGAGATTTGTAGATCATATCTCGCATTTTTATTGAATGAAATTACATGTTTTATGCCATATTGTCTTGAGTATATGTTCGGTGCAATATTACATATCTCATTTTGATGTTAACATCATTTGTTACATCACCATTGCTGTAATTTGCTTACAGTCAGACGGATCCCTCTATTTTGCCTAGACGGATCCCTTCAAGGAGGGAATCGTTGGATCCGTGCAACAGAAGACTTGTTTTCTACTAACTTGAGTCTAATTTGCAGGAAATTATGCATTATATACTTGTTTTCTAACCTTTGTTTTGTAGATTTTCAATATTCATATGAAGACTTTGACACCGTAAGCTAGAGGAGTTTTGTGTCAAAGCAATACATTACAAAACCATTTGCAATATTGTTAGGTCACCATATTAGTAACACAAGCATCAATATGTAGAGATAGAGAAGAGAAGAGATCGGATGAACAAACCACAAACAAACACTATGCGTATGAATTAGAAAGGTTATGCGTAGCAATAGTGAAAGAGAATGAATTGAACAACCAACCCTCAAGTGAGGGTTATTATAAGGTATTTATAGGAGAGGGAGCTAGGGCAACACTCCTAGTCCCTTCCTTTCCTTATTGGACTTGGGCCAAGGCTCATGGGCTTTCTACATAAGCCTTGGCATGATTACTAACATAAAAGCCATATTAAGCTAACTATTACATATGAATCACTAACACTTGAATTAAGGTTTAGGAGTGATTCCAACAATTTCCCCTAAGTGTTGGTGATGAATGAAAGAGTGATAAGCGTTGTAGGTCTTGATGTAATAGTAGCTTTGGCGTCTTCGACATTCTTCTTTCTTGTGAGAAAAGGTGTCTTGATTCGAACAATCTCCCGGTGTAGAAATTGTTTCTTTTGACAAGTTACGCTTTGGCGTCTTCATTTTCTTTGTTCTTTAGTTCTTTGTTCTTTGAAAGTGATAGTATGTTGTGGTAATCTGCATCGGTATACTTATTTGCTCCAGTGTCTCCACGTCTTTCTCCAACATGCTCACGCGTTCTTTAACGTTGGATTACTGATTGATGAAGTTCTTTAAGTCTTTAAACTTTGTAGATTCTTTGTAGATGAAGAATCATTCGACTTTGTGTTGCCTTTGATTATGAGAGAACTTTCATAAGTGATGTTGTTGGTATGAGCATGTGGAGAATCAGACGATCATCCGCTCGAGCTTCCATAATAAGTAAACATAGAAAAGGTTAGTAATAAGCGGATTCCGCACTTACAAGTTTGAACTTCAAGAGTGTTAACAAACATAGTGTGAAAACACAACTCTAATTCTCACAAAGGCCGTTTCGAACCGGAGATAACGCGATGTAATCGAAGTACACCTACGGTTCGGATAAGTCGATGAGTACATCAAGCATCACCACGATCGTAGACCGTTTGAGACCACTAAGCGTAATCCACGGGGAGTTACCAAGCGACCGCTTTGTCGTGGTCGTTTGATGTTGACCCGGCGGAGTTTCCATTCAATCATGAAGATCGCGATTTGAACCTCTCATAAATGTTCTCGATGATTGCTAAGATCTCGTGAAGGACTCGATAACGTACCACTATTGTTCTTATTTTGAACAACAAGTGATGAAATGTCAAGTGTACCTAAGAGATCTTTTGATGAATCTCGTGGCTCTAGACTCAATAGTGCGTTTTGGTTTTCTGGCGGAGACTAGGGAGAGGGTCTCCTTCTTCAATACCAAAGAATCTCTAAGAGAAAGCCGATAGTTTACGTGGGGTTCCTGTGAGAATGAAACAAGCTTCATTGGGAGAAACTTGAGTGGCTAAGAAGGTTTAGTGCATGCGCCAACGGGTCCATGCCAACTTTTAATCTTCAATACCGGTGTCACTAAGTGACAACCAAGAGTATATGAATTGAACCCGGTATCGCCTCTAAGTTGAATAAACGGAGGGCTATTTCTTTTCATCCTTTTCTTTGCTTTTCTTTTAATTCTTCAACTCCTTCTTTCTCCAATTCTCATTTTCACCTTTTATAATCATACCTAAGGACTTCTAAGTACTAACTATTTGTGATGTCCTTGGGTAGATCCCTCCCGACTCAAGCGGATCATAGGACTGTTATTCCTAACCTTAGTCACCTTATAACTCCATTGCCATAAAACCATTTTCATGAAAATCTCTCAAGTGTTTGTAAATGAAAAACATGTTTGAACACTTCAAGAGTTTTAGATTTTCGAAATACTCCCCTCAACATGTGCTTAAGAGTTTTGTGAATCGCACGGTGAGGAAAGAGCGCACACTTTTTGAATTGATCGACTCAAGATAGACAATCCCGAAAGGTTGTCAAACCCATCAAAGTTCATGTCTATCAAGAGTTTCTCGAATAGGTACTTTTTACTTGGATAAGTCTTGGAAGACAAATCTTTTCAATGTATGACTGTTCAGTTCCCGTCAATTCATGGGTTGAAGTCTTTTCACACGACGATACAATAGCAAATAAACATATTTCTTATCACAATAATTTTCTCCCCCTCAAAAATGGCATATAAATGTTTTTTTTGATAACGTTTTGATAATAAATATGACCATTTTGAGTTTTGTGGGAAGATTATCACGAAGAACAATTTTGTGAATAAAATTTTTAGCAAATACTCCCCCTCAACAAGTAATACTAACTTTTGAGGTTTTGAAAAAACGTAAGGGGAAGTACTTGTTCTTTTGAGCAAAACCTTGAAAAATGAAATGTTTGATAGATTTTACTCAAAAGTAAGAAGCTTTCGCTCCTTTTATAGGATTGTGGCACTGAAGCGTACCACAGGGTCCTTTCATTACAAGAACGGGTTGTACACTGTTATGTGTGCACAAACCATAGTCATTATAAATCACACATCCAAATTAATATGAAAAAAGCGGTTTAAGGGTACGAGATAGTCGATAATATCACCGTGAATGCGAGCAGGCGTTGATATCCGGTGAGAGTAATCTGGGACGACCACCTACAAAGCTCTCTAATGTTACGAATCGGTCCCCGGTGACAACCTTTCATCAATCATAGTGATGATCCTCTTCACATCCCGTCATCACGAGAGTTCCATCGCTTTGGTGTCCCAATGTCTACATGTATATCCTTTAACCTATAAGCCAATCCGCCCCGACCTTCTTGGTGTGTGATCCCCAAACTTATAAAGATCTCTACACGCCATCAGCGATTGCGTTGTAGTTCATCGCGGTAAACTACTCCGAATGGTTTCTTGATGAGAGTGTATTGTGGAAGCCGGTTGATGTCGGGAAGTTCAAGCCGAGGTGCCGTGAAGTTGACACGGTCCGACACGACTCAACAAAGAAGTTGTAGATCTTCTACACGTTCTTTGATTACTATGCTTCTGATGAAGATAAGCAAGGACTTGATGTATTCACGTTGAACTTCAGTCGAGAATTGTCTCATGCGTCCCTGTACTTTGGAAAGATACAGATCTTTAATGTCGTTGAGAGACAAATTCTCAAAGTCCGCTTCAGAGAATGCATAATCCCTTTCGTCTTGTCTTTTGACCACGATATTCTTGAGGAAAGTGTAGTCCCATTTAGATGAAAGATCAACGTGCTTAATAGCAACGATCCCTTTAGTACTATTGATAACGCTACACGCGTCGTTCGGGGTCAAGGAAACTTCCTTTTCTTCGAGCAAGTTTTATAACACCCCAGGCGATGAACCTAATCGTTGTAGTGTAGTAATTAGGGTAAGCCACGGGTATTGATATCGTTCTCTCTGGGAATAGGAATGCTAGTGAGAAGTTACTACGCTAAGGTTGAGGTTGAGGAAGATTATTTTTGTATTTTTATATTTTTTAGAAATGGAAAAGGTACGAATCTCGGGTATTGGATTTGGGGGTTGGTATTGCTACCGATTACTCTACTATTATCTAATTATCTAAGCTAAGGTTGTGATAGTCTATGTCTAATTTGATGTGTACTGATGATAGTTTAAAGATGTGTTTACTTAGGTTTTACTACCCTTAATTATCTCCTATTGATGGTTGATTTGTCACGTCCTTATTCCTAGTTGCGTTGTGATTCTAAGGCTATAGGGCGGCTTATTTCCTAACTCTTTGAAATTACCAAAGGTCTTGTTTACAAATCCTCTAGTGATTTATAGGCGCCTACTCACGGTTGTCCTTGAATACTTTATCCTACAATTACCTAGATAATTATATTCTAAAGTTCACAAAGAAATTCCAAGCATTAAGTACACAACGAATAATCTAGCGCACTCTAGATCATTAGTCAACTAAGATAAGTATCAACCAATCAATATTCAATAATTAAGTTTCATATTCCCTAAGCAAACACACAAATAAATTAGCTGGACATGGAGAACATGCAAGCATACACACAAATAATCAAAGACATAATTGAATTAATGAAGTAAATACTTATCTTGATGTATAATAGGGTTTAGAACCCTAAAATATCGCACAAGAAAGCCTTGGTTCGGTTTTAGGTTTTACTCCAAAAGACTACACACAAAAACCGAAAAATTCGGATTCTATATATAAGATTACATCTCGCGACGTCACCTTATGTTTCGTGACGCGTCGTGTCACGTCATTAGGGTTTCGTCTTGGCCACGTAAACCTTTCGACGGGCGCCACCTTATGACCGTGACGTCGCCCCTTGACCGACGCCGCTTGGTCGCATCTAGGCCGTCTGAGTAACGACGGCCTACTCCTTTAGAACCCGACGTCGTCCCTTGAAAACATGTAATTTTTTCTACGAGCCGTCATAAAATACCTTCCGACGGCGTCGCAGATATGCTGATGGACGCCGCTTTATGTTTCAAAGCAGCTTTGAGTGTCTCGATTTCGACTTTGGCCATTTCTTCGTATATTCGCGCCTTTTCGTCCAAATAAGCATCATTCCAACATTTTGCCTTCAAGAGACCTAAAAAGTGAAAAGGAACGATATTAAGCAATAACGGATACAAAAGTGATCGAATAAGGGCTTAAATGACCCCTCAAAAAGGTACCTTTTAAAACCTTATCAAATATCCCTACACTTGGTATTTGCTTGTCCTCAAGCAAATGTGCTTTTAGCCAATTAATTTATAAGTTAGGGGTCATGAAGCATCCATTCAAAGCGGTCCACAACACATATAAGCCCATAAAAGTCATAACAAGCACGGAATTACATACTAGCACCTCACATGGGTGTTTGGATACTCACATCTCTCGGGTGTATATATGAAATATAACAACCGAAATAGAAGATAAACACTCATTAACCGGTCCTAGTACATAGATTACCATAGGCTTGAGAATAGATCAAACCTCCGCTTACGTAAGCACCTAGGAAAGACTATCAAAGAGGTCTTTTAAAGGGTTGTAATGTTAGGCTTACGGTAGGAAATAAGGGTTTGGTGGGATAGGCTATATAGTGGTGGATAGTCAAAATCTCTATGTTGCAAGTATCTGAAGAATGCGTTGCTAAGCCAAGACTCGACACTCTAAAACTCTAGGCAACGAAAATAAACAAACATAATTTAAAAGATAGATGTAGGATGGTAGCCAGTTTTTTTTTTTTTTTTTTTTTTTTTTTTTTTTTTTTGCATACACTTTACTCTACCATCCTCTACGGTACATCAAAATGATAGGGATTTATAGACACATCCTACACTTGAGTTTTTATTACTCTAACACTAATTTGACCCGAATTGAAAAGATCAAAACACTTGGAGTACATTATTATGCAAACAAAGGAATTTGAGTTTAACGTTCTCTTTCCTATGTTTCATAAACTTTAACTTTTCCCATGAATCCCAATCATCCCAAAATCAGATACAAAGGATATGACTCGACTTAGCAACTCATGCAAGCAACCGATAATTGAACTAATGGTTTTGGGTGATAACATAAATTGCACTAAAAGTGAGTGCAATAAAGGTAGGCTAAAGGCGATTTGGGTGTATATTTGGGGTGGGGTGTAAACAATGCTCTTCATTGATATTCGGAAAACCCGAAACATCACGAGAACCGCGAAAAGGATAGGCTCGAGGGGTTAACTAGGGTATCGTGTACTAAAGATGAGTACAAGAAGGGTGTGGGGAATTACTCAACCGAAATGGAAGAAGTAATTATATTACAGTGTATTAAACAAGGGTTATCCTAATGCCTCTTATCATTTAGTTATTCCTAACTACACAAGTGTAGTCTCACTAGCGATCTCGAATGCATCACAAAACAAGTTCTAGAATCTAATATACTACCGGTTCACACTCTAAGCATTAAAGATGAATGCTTTAATTCCTACTAATCTAAGGGCGATCCTCACATTTTGGGTGGAATTTAGGTGGTAAAGGTTTTGTGCTAGTCATGCAACTTCCTATCCATGAGGCTTTTGTTAAGACTAATGGCCCACTCTTATACGTCATGAAAAAATTTTAAATTTGGCTAAAATTACCCTAACCTACATTTTCTCATGGTTTATTACACAAATACACTTGGACAAAGCAAATAGTCAAGGATAAGCATAGTTTCAAAGTTCCGCTTTATTTTCCCTCCTACACTTTAAACTGAACATTGTCCCAATGTTCCCCGAAAGTATCAAAGTTATGATAATAGAAGGTAATTAAAAGCGAAAGAAACTAATACTCCCACGATTAGCTCGGTAGGATCCGTAAAAGTGGTGGTTAAATCTTTTCCAAGAAGAGTTTTTGCGTGAAAGGCTCCTTCCAAACTTGTGTAACTTCTTCTTGACAAACTAAACACGCACACTAGAAGAAAACAAACGAAACCTTAGCGTAAAATCGGCGGTAATAATATACATAAGACTCGATTTAAACTAGGATATAATGCTTGTGGAATGGATGTTTACGTAATTTGTTTTGAAAGTTAAGATCCGGAAAATTCCAAAATTTTACAAGTAGCTCGTAAAACGAGAAAAAGTAAGTCGATGTTTTATTCCTTCCCGACAAAAACCGGTCTCGATTTTTCGGAAAAATTTCGGAAAATTTACATCTTTAGAATCTGGAAAACTTCTCGCAAAAACATCCATTATGACTCGATACAAGCATTTGACTCGAACAAACAAACATATATATCTTTTAGTTAATTGTTATTCTCATGTTTACGTTTCTTATGAAAGCGTGTGTAATCCTCCTACACTTATCCTTTATGTAAAATACCTTTATATGTAATTAAGACGAGGTTAAAACAAAATAAAGCATTTTTACAAATTTAAACATGAGGACAAACAATTAATAAAAGATATATGACACTAACAAGCAAACAATTAAGCATGGGTTGCCTCCCACGAAGCGCTTTTCTTTATTTAAGAGTCTTGTAGCTAGACTCGTAGTCCTACCCCTACGTTGCCTCGTTTTGCATTCTCAATGAGAATTCCATCATGTTAACAAAATTTTCATCGACTCTATACCTAGGCCCTGTGGTCAAGCAATCCTTATAATAATGCCTCCTTCTTCCCCATGAATTTATAACCCTTTTCAACATCTTCCTTGCTTTTGTCCTCAAAAGCTTTGATGTTGTCTCGATCATAAATGGACAAGTGGCCATACTCAGTTGTTTTCCAAGGCATCCTATAGGTAATCTCATCGGTTTCCTCCTTAAACCTAACGGTTCCATCATGCTTGTTATGGTCCATCCTAGATGTCTCAACAAACGGTTTCCCTAGCACTACTTGGGATAGGCTATAGTCAATGATGCATCCTACATCTTCTAGGATCATAAAATCAACAAGGTAGGTGAAATTTCCTATAAAGACATGCACATCTTTGACTCTTCCCACAAAGTTGCAAATTCCTCCCGGATATTTAGGGTCTCTCCTAATATTGAGTCGCTCATTCATAATGTCATTGTAAGCAATGAGATGACATTATATTGATGGAGATTCCAGATTCATGTAAGCGTGGTCGATACTCCTATATCCGATCCTACAAGGAATTTTTAGGTTCGAGGATTTCCTCTCCTAATCTTAGGGCATATCCTAATGATAGGTGATCGTGGATTATTGATTATGTATTGATGGTAAGCAACCTCTTCCTTAGTGGGGTAAAGATTGAAATCACGACTATTTTCCTCGCCCACTTTGTTGTTGGTTATGCCATTGTCCGATTATCGCTAATCATAGAGCCAACTATAGCAGTCACCGACTACTTTCTCATGACTTCCCCGATTGTACTATCGAATGTTTTACGCAAACCGGAAGGTCGGTGTTTCTACACATAAGCGGCTTCGACGCTGGTGTTGGTTATTGGATTGGGTTTTGGCGACATTGGTTGGTTATCACCTTCCATGATGAAAAGTGATGGGGTTACGAACAAAGGTTACTAAGAAGGGGATAGACAAGAGAAAGCTAAAAAAAATGAGAAAAATTTACTTGATAGAATCACAAAGAAACCTAAACGAGGTGGACTACTAACTAGCTATTCTATTCCCGCAATGCGCCCAAAACTTGATAACGCCACACGCTGTTGGGTCAAGGAAACTTCCTTTCTTCGAGCAAGTTTTATAACACCCAGGCGGTGAACCTAATCGTTGTAGTGTAGTAATTAGGGTAAGCCACGGTATTGATATCGTTCTCTAGGGAATAGGAATGCTAGTGAGAAGTTACTACGCTAAGGTTGAGGTTGAGGAAGATTATTTTGTATTTTTATATTTTTTAGAAATGGAAAAGGTACGAATCTCGGGTATTGGATTTGGGGGTTGGTATTACACCGATTACTCTACTATTATCTAATTATCTAAGCTAAGGTTGTGATAGTCTATGTCTAATTTGATGTGTACTGTATGATAGTTTAAAGATGTGTTTACTTAGGTTTTACTACTCCTTAATTATCTCCTATTGATGGTTGATTTGTCGTCCTTATTCCTAGTTGCGTTGTGATTCTAAGGCTATAGGCGTGCTTATTTC
Organism: Chrysanthemum lavandulifolium; assembly: GCA_022545495.1. Taxonomy (NCBI): domain Eukaryota; kingdom Viridiplantae; phylum Streptophyta; class Magnoliopsida; order Asterales; family Asteraceae; genus Chrysanthemum; species Chrysanthemum lavandulifolium. The sequence goes on from CM040239.1 coordinate 173,123,014, forward strand.
CTAACTCTTTGAAATTACCAAAGGGTCTTGTTTACAAATCCTCTAGTGATTTATAGGCGCCTACTCTACGGTTGTTCTTGAATACTTTATCCCACAATTACCTAGATAATTATATTCTAAAGTTCACAAAGAAATTCCAAGCATTAAGTACACAACGAATAATCTAGCGCACTCTAGATCATTAGTCAACTAAGATAAGTATCAACCAATCAATATTCAATAATTAAGTTTCATATTCCCTAAGCAAAACACACAAATAAATTAGCGGGACATGGAGAACATGCAAGCATACACACAAATAATCAAAGACATAATTGAATTAATGAAGTAAATACTTATCTTGATGTATAATAGGGTTTAGAACCCTAAAATATCGCACAAGAAAGCCTTGGTTCGCTTTTAGGTTTTACCCAAAAGACTACACACAAAACCGAAAAATTCGGATTCTATATATAAGATTACATCTGCGACGGCCACCTTATGTTTCGTGACGCCGTCGTGTCGCCGTCATTAGGGTTTCGCCTGGCCACGTAAACCTTTCGACGGCCACCTTATATGACGCCGTCCCTTCAGCCCGACGCCGCCTTGGTCGCATCTAGGCCGTCGAGTAACGACGGCCTACCTTTAGAACCCGACGTCCCTTGAAAACATGTAATTTTTTCTCCGAGCCGTCAGAAAATACCTTTTCCGACGGCGTCGCAGATATGCAAAGGACGCCGCCGCCTTTATGTTTCGGCAGCCTTTGAGTGTCTCGATTCGACTTTGGCCATTTTCTTCAGATATTCGCGCTTTTCGTCCAAATAAGCATCATTCCAAAGATTTTGCCTTCAAGAGACCTAAAAGTGAAAAGGAACGATATTAAGCAATAACGGATACAAAAGTGATCGAATAAGGGCTTAAATGACCCCTCAAAAGGTACCTTTTAAAACCTTATCAACTATACATCGTGCATGTTGAGACTTTCGAACCGGCAGCTCTTGTAGTAGATTCATCTGCTCGTGCCAATGGTGAATCCATACAATGCATCGATGTCATCATTGTTCCACATCGTTAGAAAACATGTGAGTAGCCTTTTCTTCGATGGCTATACGCTTGAGTATGTTGCCAGAACGAAAGTGTAAAGGATGTAGCGATTTCCTTGAACCATCGCTATCGTGTAGAAGGAATTCCAAATCTTTGTTGAAGAAGTATCGAAATGGAATCTTAGGTCGATCTGGTCACAATCGTTGGTAGAGGTTTAGACCAATCGTGTAGTATGGGCGTTATCTCTTACCGTAAAGTCGATGTTTGCTTGTGGTTGAGCCAATCAATGTTGTTAGACATGGCTCGTGCTATGTTTTCAAGGTGATACTCAACTTCAATAGCACTTTCTGAGCTGTCTTTGAGTAGTTGAAAAGCCTCATTCTTGATTCTTCTCAACTCCGATTTTGTCATCTTCTTTACCCGAAATTTATCTTGAAGAATTTTAGCATGCTCCAAAGTACGACCTTCTATCGCATATTGACCATCAGATGGGTAGGGAGTGGAGTCAACAAGTTTAGAGAACCAACAGATTCAAAGTGTCATCCTCGTCTAGCCATGATACGACGTCGACCTTTAGCGCCTTCTTCTTCTTTTCTTAGGCCTAGATGAGGATTACGGTTTCATAGTCGTGTCGGGAGGGTGGGTTGTTGTTGGGGCTCACGGACTTCCTCATTGTCACCACCGTATACTGAAGTGATCACTAGTTTTCGAGTCCAGGGTGGTAACTCGTAATCCGAGGTTTTCGAAGAAGAGCGAGGAGGAGATCGTGGTTGAGTGGAGTCCTTTGGGGTGGAGGTTGCATGGAGGATGATTCACCGAGACTTCTTGGGCGCTTAGGCTCGTCATGCTTATCCTTATCCTTATCTTCATCGCCTCTTGGACGTTTAGGCCTTTGAGCTTCTTCCCGTAGTCGATTTGAGTTGGTATTCCAAAGAAGTGCTTCAAACAATTTACCTTCGGAAGAAGTAAATGTTGCGAGCGCTTAGACATTTGAGCTACCAACTGTTAACCAATTCAAGATCTAAGAATATTATGGGATCAACGGGTTGATGTTGACATGCATTGGTGTTGATCTCATAGTTTGCTTGGCCAAATGTAATAGATTCGGATAGAGTTGTTTGGTAAACATCTCCTTTGTAACTCCGGAACGATGTCGAAGGTACTTATGAGTGTAACCTTTGATCATCTCGTTCATTTCCCTTGAAGATCTCGCTGCATGAACTTCGGATGTATTCCCTTTCTTCTTTCATCTTGTCATTCTCGTCATGAAGATATCATGCACTGGTCGTGAGAAAATTCACTTTACGTCAGAAGCACGTCTTTCTTTCTGACCTGCTTGATAGCTTTAACGATTCGAGTCTTAGCTTGAGAGATCCAAGAGGTCGTAGGCTTCTTCACTGATTTGGATGTGGATCTGGTTGATCTTTTGGATGGTGGTGGTGAAGAGTGAGAAGACGAATCTGATGATGAAGAGACATGAGGAGACTTGGGGTCCTTCGGTGGTTCAAAAGTTTCCTCCTTAGAACGTGCGGGAATGTCTAGAAGAAAATGATCATAGGCGGTTTCTTCTTCATTTCCGCACTTAGCCTTATCATCGACCTTAGAATCATCGCAGGAGTTTTCTCGTCTTTTCGTTTGGTTCCTTAATATCAAAGTTGATGGAATCCTCAACTGTCGTTGTTGTTGTTCGTGGGTGATGGTGGTACCGGTTCCTTATCGGGTTGATTAACCGCATCAAGAAGCGGTGTGGTATGAGTACCACCACTTGAACCTCGAGGCCACGAGTTTGATCTTTTACGAATGCTTGGCAAGATGTTTATGTCTCGAGTTCCTTCAACTTCCTTTGATATTCCTTTTGCTCATCTATTGGTTCTTCTTGAGCTCTCCTTATCATGCTCAATCACCGGAGTTTTCCTTTTCCTTTATCTCTTTGGTGGACCGGGAGGTCTAGCTACCGATGGAGTAATATCTTGCGGTTTGAGTAGAAGATCTCATCGTCCGATTCGGTTTCTTGAGCCGTCCACTAGCTTTCTTGGCGGTTCGGGCTTAGGAACGGAATAGAACAACTTCCTTAGAAGGAACTTTCCGTCCGTATCCGTGTTTCCTTTTAGGGAACTTCCTTTACTTTCGATGCTTGCGGCACTTCCTCGCACTTCCTCGTCTCGGTTTTTTCGGTGGGTGTGCGGAAGACTTGTCATCGAGAAAACCAACTTTGCTTTCTTCAACTCGCTACGGATACCTTTTATGCGAGAGCATTTTGATTTCATCGATGAAGGTGATCCCGGCAACACAAAGACCTTGTTTCTTTGTTGTTGATTCCTTGAATCGGCAGTTAGAGTAGGTTCATCAACATGTCATGAGTGTTGGGGTCATTGAGTCTCTTGGGGATATCGTGATTAAGCCCAAGTGCTCTTTGGATCAAAAGTTTTGTATATCTGATATAAGGAATCTTTGAGCCAAGCTTTTGAGGAATGACATCATGTCGTCCCATATCAGAGCTTCAATTTCGATGTGCTTCATGTTGATCAAAGCCCAAAAGATCTGCAGTTCCATGAGCTTGGGATGCTCATAGCCACCGTCACGACCGGAAGCAGATTTGGTGATGATGATGTGTAGAGTTCTCCGTGGTTGAGGAATATTCTTAAGATCCACGTATGAATGCTTAGTGATTACTCTCGTAGCTTCGCCATAACCAATGTCGATCATGAATTGTAGAATAGTCTCTTGATTGGTGTAGCAACGTAATCGGTAGGCTCGATGTCGGAATGAGGAGAATGACCCTTAAGTCTGCGGTGTGATGGTGACTTGTTTGTGATTCGAGTCACTGTCACAAAGATTTTGTCCTTTGATCTTACGTATTGTGTTCCGTAATCGATGAATGTAGATCTCAAGCACTATAGCGTAATTTGAGAGCATGTTCGATAAGGATGATTCTTGTAAATCCACAACAATCAAGCAAGAAGACTCGAGCGGTGAGAGTTTCAAAGTCAACACGAAGGTTGTTCTTTCCAATCTTCATCGGATAGCCATTAGGGAAGATATCAGCAATGGTGAGAACATTTGGTGCATCCACATTCTGCATTTGAGCGTCCATGTCATGATCTGAAATATATTTAGCCAAAAGAACCAACATATGAAAGTCATTATGTTAGTCAACAGATGGTTTTATTGTCAACTTATTGAATGTGCAATGTCGATGATTGTTACGAGTCCAATGTCACTTATTTGTCCAATAGTCCAATGACGTCGTGATAAGTTTCGTGAGTTAATTAACTTTAAGTTTTAAAGTCCATGTTATCAATTATTTTTCACAACATATTAAACGTTTAAGCTTATTAGTGACATTATTGGTTTCGTGGCGTTATGATTTATTTATTTACAAGTTTGCACGCGTAACAATTCATAATTAAGGTAAATAAAGGCTTAGGCGAGAAATGGCAAGCTTATGCGTAAACAGAGAGGTATATGCGCCAGAACGCAAGCTTATGCGTGAGGTTCTTGACTTACGCGTGAAGAAATGCAGCGTGAGGAAAAGGAGGCCTTATCGCGAGAGCTTACGCGTGGCGTATATAAACCTTACGCGTAAGGCTTACTCGTGAAGAGTAGACCTTATGCGTGAGAGGTCTTTGTTTACGCATATCCTTCACGGGATACGCGTAGTCCCTTATGTAGAACCCACGGCGTACGCCACGCGTAAGATTACTCTTCACGATAACCTTCACGCGTAAGGTGATCCTTATGCGTAGATTGCTAATAACCTTGATTCTGAATTTTCACTTGTAACAAACCTGAAATAAGTTCATCATAGCATTAATATTAACGCACACATTCAATATATAACAGATTTAATCACAAACACTCATTCAAACAGTTATGCGAAAAAAACCCTTATGCGTAAAACTAAACCCTAAAGTTCATGAATTACGCCTAAGCAATTTAGCCATGGAAAATGCATCAAAATTTTTCTGGTGGTTCTAAGAAGTCATGTGAGTGTCATGACCAAGTTTTAACATCAAATTCTCAGTGAATCAAAAGTACCCAAATATCAAGAACGTTAAACCCTAATTTCTAATTATCAATCAATTAGTGTTTCTGGGTTGATTCTAAACATAGATATGATCAATTCATCTTGTAAACAACAACACATAACAATCTTTTTAACCAAAAACATTCTCATTTGAAAACACCCAATTTCATGTATAAACCCTAATTCCCAAAAATCAATCAATTCGTGTACCGGGTGTGTTTTAGTGATGAAAATGTAATCATTGATGTTAGGAAGACGTTTTGACACTATCATTTTAACCACAAACATACAAACTTGATTATGTGTTCATACGCATATGCGTAGAACACAAAATCAACCATATACATAAATCTAACCGTTGGATTTGTTTAAAATTCAAAACCAATGTTTGTAATCATGTTAGAAACATAAAACCACTTACAGTTTGATGATCAAAAACACGGATTAGACGAATGATTCTTAGGCGTAGGATTTGTTTGGTGAAAAATTAAATGTGAAGAGTTAATGAGGTTGGTGGGTAGTTTTGTTAAAATAAGTTTATGCATTTGACAGTTTTAGCCCCTCCACCTTTACCATTTACATCCAATGCCTTTAACTTCCATTTTGGTTACCAAACGAAGGATATCTTGAAAGAATTACGACGACACTCCCCCTTTACTTAAAAAATAATGAAAGTTTATAAATTTTAGTCCGAGGAGAGTCAGAGACCAGAAATGTGACCACCATTATTAAAGAAACCAACCGGGATAAGGTAACATGCAAGTACACGATTATTTTGAAACAGTTAAGTATTTATTTTCTCCCCCTCAACATTTGATCTAAAAATCTTGAATTTTGAAAGATTTGAGTGTTGTGGAAGAATTGTACTTGCCATGTTTGAAGAAATATAGATAGAAGAATATTTTTGTTGTTTTATCCGATTTTATATTTTTATATTTTGTTTTGAAAAATATTTACAAAAGAGGTTTTAGTGTTTGTTGGTTTTAAGAATGTATTAAGAGTTCATCCGGTTCCTCTTGAAGTCAAACACCGCATACCAATCCGGTGGACCAACTCATTAAACCTAGCAGGAGCTAAGGCTTTGGTGAGGAGATCCGCCAATTGGTATCTCTGTACTCCACAAAGTATAATTCAACAAGACTGCTCCACGTGTTCCTTGATAAAGTGATAGCGAAGATCGATGTGCTTTGATTTCGAGTGTTGAACAGTGTTGCACGAGATTGCAATAGCACACCGATTGTCGCAAAGACATCGGGATTCTCACAACACGTAACCATAGTCTTTGAGTTGTGTACGCATCCAAATGACTTGCGCACAACACACCGACGTGGCTACATATTACGCTCGCTGAGGACGGCGATGTACAATCCCGCTTCTTTGATTGCCAAGACACCGGTTTGTCACCAAGAAATTGTAGTGCTCTCAAGTACTTTTCCGAGAGTCTAAGCATCCTGCGTGGTCGTCATTCTAAAAGCTATTAGTTCAAAACCGAACCCTTCGGATACCGGATCCCCAAGTTAATGGTTCCTTGATGTATCGGAGGATTCTTTTAGCCTACGAGAGGTGGGTTTCAGTTGGTCTCGATCGATAACGGGAGCAAAGATATACGGCAAAGACAATATCAGTCTCACGGGTCGTTAGATACATGAGAGACCCAATGATACTATGGTATTTTGTAGGTCAACCAGTTTCCTATGCAATTCATCGTCTAGCTTCTTGGTATGTGACATTGGTGTGGCATAAGTATCACAGGTATTCATTCCAAATTTGTTCAGAATTTCAAGGGCATATTTGGACTGATTCAAGAAAATACCACGGGGTGATTGATGAACTTGCAGTCCTAGAAAGAACGTAAGTTCACCCATCATGGATATTTCAAAATGTTTCTTCATAAGTTTTGCAAAAGCATTTGAGTATTTTAAATGTGTTGACCCAAAAATGATGTCATCCACATAAATTTGAACGATTAAAATATGTTCCCCGTGATATTGTATGAAAAGTGTAGGGTCGACCGAACCTTTGGTAAAATTATACCACGCCCGAGGAGCTTGTTTGAGACCATCTGAGCTTTGTTCGGTTTGTAGACATGGTTCGGGAACGCGGGATCAACGAATCCTTTGGTGGTGACATAAACCGTTTCTTTTAGTTGACCGTTCGAGCGGTTTGACATCCATCCGAAAGACCGTTATATTCATATGAGCCACGAGCGAGAAAGATCCGAATAGCTTCAAGACGAGCAACCGGAGCGAATGATTCTTCAAAGTGAATACCTCTTCCTGTCTATAACCCTTAGCCACCACCGTGACTTGTTTCTCGATTATGTTCCTTCAAAGATCCAATTTGTTTTTCCAAATCCATTTGAGACCAATGACGAGACCCTCGTTGGTCTTTCAACCAGCCCATACTTCAAGACGTTTGAATTGGTTGAGTTCTTCTTGCATGGATTCAATCCGGTTGTCTTTGTCATTGCATCTTTAATGTTTTAGGCTCGGTTTGGCGAGCGGTGGGTGCATAAATGCAATGTTCACCATCTATGTGAAGGCGTTGTCTTGAAACGACCGTTGATTTGGGTTGCCAATAATGTTTTCAAGAGGATGGTCTTTTGTCCAACGATGTGTAGAGGTTGATGTTGGTATACATTGTGCGATTTTGAGGATTCAAATGGTTTGTTGATGATTCCGCGACATCGGTGTGTAGTTTCATTCGCAAACGGGTTGAAGAACGCATTTGGATCAAAATATGCAAGTGGGGGTACTTCATTAAGAACATCGTTGGTGGTTCGACGTCGTTGGAAGCGCTTTGTTCAACTGTTGTGTAGAGTCAATCATTGGTGCTTCTTCAATGAGTTGTTGTAGCGGTGTATCGGTATAAGAGTAGTATCGGGTTGAGCAATGGAAGCTTGACGGATACACCAGAGCACGCTCATCAATGTCATCACTAAACAATGGAGAAAATAGCCTTTCCATTTGTTGACGAGTAAGTCGGGGCTTAGTTCGGTGATGATGGGGTTTGAGGAAGTTTAAACGGTTGTGACGGGGTTCTAAGATGTTATGCTCATAAGCTATTATGAAGAAGTTTCAAAATCGACTTCCCCAAATGAAAACTGCCTTTAGCGATTTAAAACTTTGATGAAGTCTACATTTCCTCTAACTTTTGAAGGTTTCAAGATGCAACGGAATTTGTAGATGAGCGATAAACCACACAATGTAATCGACTTATTGCGGAAAATCGTTCGAGGGTAACATGCCGGAAATCAACAAGATCTTCTCACGTATGTAGACGCATCACACCAAACAAACCACGAAAGGCGAAATGAAATGACTTTCCACGAATGTTGTGGTCTTTCGGAATACTAATCACCAAATGAATATGCAATAACTCGATACCAAGACCCGTGTGAGGCATCATAACATCATATTTGGGTAAGTTCACACAAGATCACCCGTGAAATTGAGACGATAACACCAAAGTGAGACGTTTGAGCCACGGATCGCCTTATTTCTTCCCCAATTGAAGAAATTCAAGAAGTCATTGGGTTTCGCAAAGAAGCATGTAGAAGAACAAGGAAGCAATGACCACCTACACACTCTCTCCCCTCGATGTTTTCAATGATTCGTAATCATACACCACGACGTTGATGATGAATTGAAGACAATGAAACCATGTATAAGGAGACAATGAAACCATGTATGTTCAATTAATCGAACAAGTGTGAAGTACCATAAATATCTCGTGAGAATCAACTGTTGATAAACCGCTTTGTTTAAACATTTTGTTGATCATCACCGTGTCATTGTTGTTGGAAACAGTTTGATCTTTCGTTATCGAAGATTCGATTGGAGGTGCGATTCAAAGAAGCGGTTGTTGTTGTAGATTGGTGTATCATAAATTAGAGTATTATCGGGTTGTGCGGCGGAAACATTCGATACATCGAAGCACGACTTTTGACGTAATCTTTAACCGGAGGAGCAAGCAATGTTCCCAATTTTGATGATTAAGTATCTTGATGGTGCGGTGATGGATCATTAAGTTTTAGACGGTGAGAAAGCGGGTCCCACGTTGTATTGCGAGAAGCCATAGCTGTTGTACCTACATAGAAAAAATAGGAGAGGGACAAGAAAGAAGAAACATGGATCCCCAAGTATAACTGGGTTCCAGATGTTAGAGGCATAAATATGTAGTGTCAATTATCCTCTTGACACCTGAACATGCTATTTTGATAAGTTCCTTTCCTACCTCAGGGATGGATGTTATGGGTTCCACACTTGTGTTGATGCAACTACTTAGTATATTGCCTGTAGGAATCCACCTAAGACCAACAGTGTTGAAAACTCTACCCGTTGGAATCCATCTAAGGTAAGATCTAGGGGATGTTAAAACTTCTTTTGGGAAGAGTCTGCGTCCTATATTAATCCACCTATTAGGTTTCTGAAATTTTACGTTTAGATCAACGGGGTTTATTTCTAACTGTTTCTTGATTAAACTTAGGTTTTGATTTGCTACTACAAGTAGTGTTATGCAACACACTAGAAGGCATCACACTAGGTCGTGAACCTAAGATTCCATCCTTTTGGAGTAGTGCCCTTTTCCTAGCCTTTTCTAGATCACAGTTCTTGTACGCGTCATTTGAATCATATGAATCTTTAATTTTAATGCTCAGTTTAGACACAGTGTTCGAACTAGTCCTAGATTGGCCAAGAGCAGCCACTTGTTGAGATATAACAGAAACAGGTATAACAGAAACATGTTTAATAGAAATGAAGCATTATTCATTGGCCGGAATGTGGAGTGACTGGTTTTGACAAATGATTATTCTCAACAACTTGGGAGGCAAACCGTGGTTTTGAAGATTTTGAACGTTCGATTTAAAAGCGGTTGGTTGTCTAACTACCGATTGGTTTCGATTGGTTTTAGAGACGATTTCCCAAGATTGTTGGTTTTGCAAAATTAGTATTCACACTCTTGTCAGTTATTCTTCTCAGTTTGTTTTGTAAAGAAACATGTGCAAGCCCATTAGCTTGAAGTTGAGCCTTTAAATGCTCATTTTCTTTTACTAATAAATCCACACGATTACTTTGTTCATTTGAATACCGACCATTGTGTTTCGAAGAAAAGATTTGTTTTGTAATTTAAGTTCAAGAGATGCAATGTGCCTCTAGTTTTGAAAATCTTTATGAAACCGAGCAATGGTCTTTTGAGAAGAATGATTTGATTCAAGAGTTTGATTTGACGTTTCATTGAATTGATTGCAAGTAAGGGCTCGGACATAAGGCGGTTATGCGGACATTGTGCAACACACCGGTCAACCTCTCCTTCATTTACGAGATCGGGTTGCTCAAGATGTTGTTTCGCATTTGCGGGCAAAATATGATCAACGATGGATTGTACCTCGACCATCCATTACGTGTCGGTGTCATAGGTGGGTATGATATCTTCCTCAACCATTTGTTCTTTGTCAAAGTTGGGCTATGTGTCATAGATGGGTAAGATATCTTCTCCGGATCTGCGTTGTCATCCTCGCTTTTCTAATGCTACAACCTCATTGTCGCATTGACACGCGGATGCGAGAATCACAATATTCTCAACACCCTTTGAGCATTCCTTCCATGTACATCAACTCTTTCACCTTGCATTGCGCAGGATTTTGCCAATTTGATGATGTCGACGCTTGGAATTGTTAATTATTGAGTGCACCTTCTTTCGTAACAATAAATCCTTCATTCAATGCCACAAATGCGACTTCTTCTTCGTAATCCATTGAGTTATGACAAAAATAATTTCCTCCACAAATGCGACTTCTTCTTCGTAATCCATTGAGCAATGCTCTATCCCCAGAAGACTCAAAGAGCAAAGGTGCTGAAGTCGATCAAAGACATGGAAGGTCGATATAGTGAATAGCAATTTCCTCCAAAATAATTTTGAAAATTTTGACTCTCAAAATTTGAAATTCACTATAAAATTCAATTCTAAGGTTGAAAGAAAAATTTGAGTTATGACAATTTTGACGCCAAATTTGACCCGAAAATTTTGAATTTGGACAAAAAAAATTGAATTTTTGACCAAAATTTTCACAGTTAAACCAAAATTTGAATCTCGCGTAAAAATTGAACGTTTAGTCTCCCATAAAAATTAAATTTTACTCAAATTTTCCCCCCAAAAATTTGATAACTTGTGTTGATGGATCTTTGTAGTCGAATGAAACTTGTTGTTTGTTAAAGAGGTGCTTAGGCGTAGAAAACCAACTTATGCGTAGAAAGTGCCTTACGCGTAGAAAGAAGCTTATGCGTAAAAACACCACCTTATGCGTAGAAAAACCTTACGCGTAAAAATTGAGAAACACTAAGATTATGCGTAAACTGAAAGTTAGACGTAGAAAACTTATGCGTAAGATTAGCTTATGCGTAAGACAAGGCTTAGGCGTAAGAAAATACTTATGCGTAAAGAGTTCTACGCGTAAGTTTAAGCTTATGCGTAAAATTAGGGTTTTAACCCAAAAATCCTTTACACTATCACAGTGTAAAAGATATCCAAAGTCGAAGTGTTTTCAGGCTTATCCAAGCAAGAAAAACACTGAGTAAGCCAAGAAACTGAAGATCAAGCCAAGGAAATCTTATGCGTAAATTTAGGGTTTCCTTATAAGTAGAAAATACGAAAAACTGATTTTATGCCCAAAAATGTTTAGAAACTTGATTTTTATGATGAAATAGCTTCAATATCACCAAAATAACAAGAAAGTTTAAAACTTGATGATCCAAAACTCTTTTTCACCTTACGAGTAGAAAAAAGTACACGAATGAAATCAAGCTCAAAAACACTTCTACACACGTAAAGTTTCAAACTTTTTGCCAAAAACTTAAACTTTAAGACCAAATAACCTTTAAAGTACAAGAATCTTGAATTCTAAAGTGTAAAAATGAAAGCTTTTTGCATGAGAAAGGTTAAAAAACGTGAACCTTACAAGTAGGCAAAAAAAACAATCAATTTCACCCAACTAGATGGCGAATGATACCACTGTTAGGTCACCATATTAGTAACACAAGCATCAATATGTAGAGATAGAGAAGAGAAGAGATCGGATGAACAAACCACAAACAAACCCTATGCGTATGAATTAGAAAGGTTATGCGTAGCAATAGTGAAAGAGAATGAATTGAACAACCAACCCTCAAGTGAGGGTTATTACAAGGTATTTATAGGAGAGGGAGCTAGGGCAACACTCCTAGTCCCTTCCTTTCCTTATTGGACTTGGGCCAAGGCTCATGGGCTTTCTACATAATCCTTGTCATGATTACTAACATAAAAGCCATATTAAGCTAACTATTACATATGAATCACTAACACTTGAATTAAGGTTTAGGAGTGATTCCAACAAATATAATTCACATTAGGATTACATTACATGACGTTCCCTTGCAAAGTTGCAATCATCAAGTGGGAGCATATTCGTCACAAAGACGAAACCATTTGCAAACATAGTTGCAATGCACTAGTTTAGTATTTCTTCTTCTTGACGCCCTCATAAAGGAATGGACTCGTCAAGGGGGAGCTAAGACGAGAATACTTCCCGTCACTTACTCCCTATATATATTTTGTTTTCCTTTCTTTTTACATGTTTTTTTTAAACAAGGTGTTAGTGACTTTTGACGTTTTTTTTTTGTTTCGACAAAAACGGGAGAAAAGAGTAAAAACTCCAATTCAAAACTTTTACGAATTTTAGTTTTTCCTTAAAATAATTTTATGTTTTGTCATCAACAAAAAGGAAGAGATTGTTAATACAAATAAGCCGTAAAAAGTAAAAACGTTTATTTATATTTTACGATCTTCTAATGTTTTGTCGATAACAAACGTAAAATCATTTTAACGAAACAAATAAAATATATAAATGGTTTGAGCCAATAGTTTACTAACACGCTTACGTTTTCACATAAAACACTAAACACGTAATAGTGATTTTATGATTTATTAATACATATGTACAACAACTAGTGTTTACATATTGGGTAGATATATACATAATTAGTATGTATTATAATGGGTAATATAATGGGTAGAAGTTTAAGTATTTGACCCATTGACCAAATACATTGAATGTAGTTGGGTATAACCCAAAGTCCATGACCCATACCCAAGGAGCATAACCCATAACCCATTGAATGACATCATGCATAAGTCATAATGGGTATTACCCATGACCCATGGAGCTAACCCATAACCCATGGACTAGATGCATTGCATCTAGTAGATACATTGTATCTACTTGGATACCCATGGTCCAAAGTCTAGGACCCATGACCCCCATAACCCATAACCCATGACCCATTACCCAAAACCTATGGGCAAAGAGGAGCGTCCCACGGTTCCCCAGTTTGCACTGGACGGATCCCTCAAGTAACAGATCCGTGGGATCCGTGGAATAGTAGGTTATTTTCTTCTATAAATAGTGAGCCATTTCTTCATTTTGGGTTGCCACTCCCACACATACTTTCTCCTAGTATTGTAAACCTTCTAACCTCTGATCCTAAGGATCTCTCTATGTAGTTTGTGTTTGTTTTTGTGTGATTCTCTAGGTTCCTCTTAAAGGCGAGATCACCACCTCTTGAAGTCGAGCAAGCTCAAGTCCATGAGTTGCCATGCTTCGTCATCATTAAGACTACTAAGGTTCTTTTGTTGATAGTTCTTTCTTCCTCCCTAGAGGTGTTGTGTCAAAGGCATTAGTGAAGGATGCCGAAAGAGTCAAGACGAAGGCATTAGTGAAATATGCTTAACGTCCGTGTCAAAGGCATTAGTGAAGGATGCCAAAAGAGTCAAGACGAAGGCATTAGTGAAAGGTGCCGAACGTCCGTGTTAAAGGAATTAGTGAAGGGTGCCTAGAAGTCAAGTCAAGAGGCATTAGTGAAAGATGTCAAGGGTGTATAATCGATGAGGTGCATCGATGTACAAATAGAGATAGGTTGTGTCCAAGGATATTTGTATCCTTGATGATGTCATAATAAGGAGTGGGTCTCCTTTGGGATAGTTGTTGTGTAGTGTTGGGTAGTAGTTCCTTCTTTGTAATGGAACTCGATATCTAGCCTTGTACCGGATAAAGTATAGGCGACGTTGTGATAGGTGTGGTTCTACCTTGTGGAAGAACCCGGTGTCTAGCCTTGTACCGGAAAAAGAGTAGGAGACGTTGTGAAGGCTTCTCCGCCATAAGGAGTTGGTGTCGTGTAGTGATTACGAACTCTCGAGTAGGTGACTCGGGGAGTGGAGTAGGGCAATGAAGGTGTCCTTGTAGCGAACCACTATAAACACTCGTGTCGTGGTTATGTGTTTCTTACTCTTTATCCTTCCTTTACACATTTACATATCTATCTATCAATGTCCAACATACACACAGTCCAAATAGATTGAGATAAGTCGATCTAAATATGTTAAAAATGAAGTTTAAATAAGTTCGTAAAACTATTCAATCTTAAGCCCCTTCTATGTAATAGTTTTCCATAAACTATAACCCAGCGAATCCATTCTTCTTCTGAGAATCTCTTCGGCGGATACTTCAAAGCAGATCTAAAGTTTAAAATGAAGTTTAAATCAATCCTCTCCTAAACCGGAATTTGACTAGGTTAAGTTCCAGCCTTGATAGATCGTTAATGCTTTTGAGGATTGTACCATCTTATGACAAAATTTCCAAACAAGATCCTCCCATATCTTAAACACACTCGAGCTATGAAGGTCCAGTTTGTTGAGGATCAAGAACAAAGATTCGTAAGAAGAACATCTCTATGATGACCGAATCAGGAAACACCGTATCTTTGCGCAACATATGACATCATGTACATCAAAACATATAAGTTTCATACTATTCTCATCACTTCCGGTGTGTTAACTCGTGAGAGGTGAATCATTGAAAATAATGGGTTTGATGTCTCTTTACCAATAGCCATCACCACCGAGTAGCCACATGTTCGAGTTCGAAAACTATGGTACATTGATAACCATCTCGATTTATCGCAAACCAAAGAACCATATAAACGGATTTGACTGCCTTTACCTGTAGCGGTTGCTCGTGACTAGTCAATTCTTAGAATTGGTGAATTGAGAACCAATTATGGATTCGTTGCCTTTACCACATGCCATATACATGTGGCTAGCCAATTCTTGGATTCCAAAAGAAAAGACCATGGTGAATTGATGACCATACAACCTGGCAAAGATTAAGCATGGGTGGTTGTAGACCTATGATTTTGAGCAAACCATTACATTTATCAACAGTTTGTTGTGTCTTTACCAAAGTCAGACTTTGACTAGCCAACTCTTTGACATCACAAGGTACATCGTGAGTTAAAACCATCGACTTGTACAACAAACAAACCCGCATAAAAGTTAGTGTTTTTTTTTTTTTTTTTTTTTTAACTAATAAATGAAAATATACGTAAAATGACAAAACATACATAACACAAACTAAAAGCAACAAAACAAGGTAATGCAGAGAGTACCAAGTACCATGATAAGGATGAGGATGAGGCCTATTGTTGTTGTTGAAGTTGAGTCTTGATCAAGCCCACCAATGTTATGAGGCATCTTTCATTGCCCATCGGATCCGGAGGAATCTCGACTTCGACTAAGCATCCTTTCCATAAGTCTCTTGGGCAATGGGTACTTTCTTCGGCAAACATGCAGACAAAGTGATTCCACCCGTAGTCTCAAGCACATGCACACGGGAGAGGATAGAATCTCCGAATGCCACCTTCCACCGATGTGAATTTGCCCAAATGGAATGTGCTTTACTATTGGGAGAATGAGAGTTTAACAGACTTGAAGATCTCCGTGTAAGAACATCCCGTAACCTTGTGGTTCCTTGTTGCAAGAATGGGTGGTAACACGAGTGTCTGAGAGAAAGCAAGTCTACCACATCTACCAAGTGTAGAATTTCCTTGAAAGGTGAATTCCATTGAAGTGGAGTCTTTTCAAGAATGACATTCATCTGCTCGTCCTTCGATTCCAATCAATCAACACGCTTTGATCTCCTCAGAAAATCAGCAGCAGAACCTTCTATAATGAAAGTTGAGTCATCAACTTCAAGATCCAAGGAGATCTTGGCCATTCTCTTCTTCCTCTTACCAAAGTTTATAGATTTCCCGTAGGAGCATTTTCGCTTGAACATTTTGGTAAGACTTGAAGAGGTAGAGGAGACTTAGTTGGAACACTTTCACGAGCGCATTCATCCCGTGAAGCATCTTTATCGCCTACTTCTTTTTATTTCGCGAGATCGCCTTCCTTAACTTTAGAAGCTTCGTGTGTGTCAACGGTTGCCACGCGAGATGAAGTGGGAGCCATATATCGTGCTTGAGGAGAATTGGTAGATGGTTCGGTAGATGGTTCACAGATGGACCTTGTCATTAGAAGAAGCAACTTCAGCAGATGCTTCAAGAGAAATATTTGGAGAAGTCACCTGGGTGGAGCATCATCCGACTTGAGTCTTTTGGCTTCGAGCAACTTCATTCTCGCAATCCTTTTCAAGTTGGTAGAATGTGAAGATGATGATTTGTCCTCATGATCTGCTTATATTTCATAAACAGACATGATGTGAAAAGCCTTGACTTGTTTCATTGTTAAGCCGAGTTGTACATCGAGCATTGATTTTCACCACCATTCTCATTTCGCTTTAGTAGGAGGTTTCTCTTTGTTCTTCGAGCTTTGATGGCCCTCTTTTGTGCGATAGCTTCTTGCTACCTTTAGCTTCCCCGAGCCATCATTTGATCCATAACTTTAACTCTGAAATCTCCACCTAGTATATTTTGAGCAAGAGAAGGTCTTGAAATAACTTGCTCGGTTAGAGTATCCCAAGATTCAGCAGTATCCGAACACGATTTCATCCAGTTCTCTTCTTCTGGGAGGTAAAGATGAAAAGTCCTCCCTGCTTCAAGTTGTTGAGCCAATACTTCACTTTCCTTTGACTTCTCAAACTCAACCAATCTACTTGCTTGACCTAGTCTTTCCTACCACTTACTGTGTCCGGACCAAGCTCATCTTCGCCATTACATCTTTCCTTTATCATCAGGCTTCTTTGCACACTCATCTTCGCTATATCAACGACAGAACCTTAGTAGCAATACCCGTGTCAATCATGTAGAGAGACATATTGATGCGTATTCTCAACCTGGAGTGGTCATGATAAAGAACATCGTAAAGATCCATTCAAGGTGAAGCGGCCTGTTGGTTCTTGAACAGATGAAGATTGACCATGATCCAAGATACATCCTCCATTTGCACATCGCCAGAAGTACTTTGTCAACACCTGTTCCTTTGAAGCTTCGTAAGAAACCTTATGTAGATAAGATCTCTTCTTCTTTGTAAAGAACAGTTCTTCTTCTTCGAGGAGGCAAAGAACCTCACCGATGAAGGATCATTAAGAGACACATCTATGGATAAAAAGGACTGGGCTTGGGTAGTGGTGTCTAAAATCATTTCGTAAACCTTGGGTACATTAAAACTTAGTCTTTTTCCTTTGAAGATTTTCAACCATGTTTTCAAAATATACTTAGAAAAGTTGTAAGTTACCCCTTGGGAAAGTAAACTTGTTGCTTATGCTCAAGCAACGTGTGAACCGTAAACCTTCAAACCACCACATATCGTCCTCTGTACCCGATAGCCAATTGCTCTTAGCCCAAGAAGCACAACCTCCCGATTAAGTGAAATTCTCCATCAAGATCTTCCAAGCTAAGCTTCCTCCTTATTAGGTCCTCTCGTCACTATGTGCTCGCTCCATCAACCACGCCCTAATCTCTGCTCTCATTCCTCTCTCCAGATTCCCAAAACCGAGTAACAAGTGATTCAAATATCTCATTCGGAGAATGTGTTAGAGCATAACAAATCTTGGACCTTTTCAAGAATTCCACCATTGGTTCATGACAATTCATATCCCTTACCTTTTCCTTAAATGCAACTTTGTTGTGATCAATTTTAAATTCAAGAGCCATGAGGGATATGAGTTTTGTGGTTATGTTTCGTAATGGTGAGTGTTTGTGGATGCAAGATGAGAGGGAATTGGTTTGTTCTAAAGAGAGTGATGGTGGAGTGATAGTTTTTGCCCAAATTATAGTCAACGAAAATGGACCGTTTGGTCGACCGTCACCGACATGTATTACAACTTTGACCAACCCCAAAATAACGCTCAAAGATAAACACATGGTCAATCATCAAGATACACTTCACAGTGAAACCATCAAAGATAAGAATATCTTCGTAAGTTTCTAGAATTACGTGCCACCCACTCGCATTAATTTTCATCAACCTCGAACCGTCTATAAAATGATCCCAATGCATACTTATCTCTTCATCTGAGATCCCCAAATTTTTACCACAAACCCTAGATGCAAAAACAAACCCCAATTAACCAAATTGTACCATGAATACCAAACCTGAGATCATAGATCTCACAACATCCTCTTCATCATCATCAAGTGGTGAATCAAACCCATGGCTACATTACTTTCCTCAACCCTATCCACGACCAAATAAATCACCCTTCTTCCTTCTTCGTAAGATGATAGTGTAGTGAATCCAAGTGAATCTGCCGATGATTCTGATGACTCTATAAGGAGGGAACATCATACCCAACCTCCACCTCGGCCTCAACAACGGCCTCGTGCCAGAATCCGCCACTCCCAAAGATGAGAGGTGGTTCTGGTCTCATCGCGCCATCTTTGGTGCATCAACACATCGAGTAAGAGAAGGGCTTAAGGAGGTTGGATCAATTGCATTTTGGTTGAAATGCATAGATGAAGCACACAGAGACTTTATTTTCTCCGTCATCATGTGGTCATCGTCATCATCAACGTTGCATCAATCCATCCTCCATTTTGGTCCTTAGCATCTTCGTCAGATTGGTCATGCATATCCATCCATCGAGATAGACGGAATGGGTGGTTATGCAAGACCCTAAACGAAAGCCAAAGATCTAATGCATATCCAACATTCACTTAGATGTTGGAATAGATGATATGCACTAGATTAGGATTAGCGTAAGTCATACTTCGATCTTGAAGATGCATTTGTAGTAGGTCGACTTTTGTGTCAGAAGTCAGAACTTTCTTGAATGAATGAAAGAACAATTTGACTTCAATTTCTTTTCTTCAAGATTATAACTTGATTGGAATCAAATTGTTTGCATCAAGATTTTTAATTTCGTAAGAAACAAGCAACAATCTTTTAGCTATCTTGACCATACACTAATGAACCACACTTGATGAATTTGATCTTGATCATAGAATAGACAAACCGCAATCTGCACGGAAATAGACAAAATGCAATCCGCATAACCCAAAATGTACACAAAAACACACAAGAACAACACAAGGACAAACAAACAAAAGAATTATTAGAAAGTTAGTGTTAGTAAACAAAATAACACACAAAAATATGACACAAAAATATGCAGAGTTCAAAAATATGAAAAGTTTGCACAAATCCTCCCCTGAGGCATATGCCTCCCCTGAGGCCTATGCCTCCCCTTAAACTATGCAGTCAAGGGTTTAGCATTCCAATATTGACCACAAGGTGTTGAAACCTTGGTCCATCAAAAGCTTTTGTTAACAGGTCGGCCACATTATCATCAATATGAATTTTAACCACTTTTATCAAATGTTTTTCATATGCATCTCTTATAAAGTGGTGCCTGATTTCAATGTGTTTTGTTGACCGTGAAAACCGGATTTTTGACTATGCAGATGGTACTTTGATTATCAATAAAATTGTTGTGTTCATGAAGTTGTACCCATAGTCCAAAGAATTGGTTTTGAATCCAAAGGACCATCCACAAAGAATTTGCAAAGAAGAACATACTCGCTTCAAGAGTCGAGTAGCCACAATGGTTTGTTTCTTGCATTACCAAGAAATCAACCTTTTCCAAGAAATTGGCGACCCCGGTTGTGGATCTTCTATCCGGATTTGCACCAAAGATAATCACCGCCACTATATGCTTCCAACTTGAAGGGAGATTCTTTTGGGTACCAAAGGCCTAAGCGAGGTTGGCCTTTGAGATACTTAAAGATCTTCTTGACAAAGAATGAGATGGGAAGTAAGTGGAGTGACTTGATGTCGAGAACAAACACTCACAAAGAAAAGTAATATCGTGTCTTGGAAGTCGTTAGATACATCAATGAACCAATCATGGACTGTCATGGATGAACATTCACTGTAGATCCGGTTCATTATTTGCTTTGTCTTTGAGCTTCATAAGGTGTTGTGGCAATTCTAACACCTTCCATACCAAATTTCTTCAAAATGTCCTCACATATTTATCTTGATGATAAAGATGCCATCTTGTTTCACGAACTGGAGACCCAAAAAGAAAGTAAGCTCTCCCATAACACTCATCCGAAACTCTCCTTCATTAGTTCCTCAAATTCGCACCAAGCTTCGTTCATGAGCCAAAAATAATGTCATCCACATAAACTTGCACAAGAATGATGTCCGAGTAATTCTTCTTTATGAGCGAGTTTTATCAATAGCACCTCTCCTATAGCCATGCTTCAGCAGAAGGATGAAAGCCTAGCATACCAAGCTCTAGGTGCCTCGATGTAAGCCATAGAGAGCTTTGACAACCTTGTAAACATGATTTGGGTGATCCGGTCTTCAAATCCCTTAGGTTGAGTGACATAAACCCTCTTCAATCTCACCATACGTAAAAGCACCTTTAACATCCATCTCGATACACCATGAAACCCATGTAAGAAGCATAAGCCAAGAAAATTGAATGGCTTCAACTCTAGCAACAGTGCAAACACTTCATCATAATCAATCCCTCCTCTTGTCTCAAGCCTTGAGCCACTAATCTTGCTTTGTTTTTATCACAACACCCGAGCATCTCTCTTATTCTTCAAAATCCACTTTGTCCCAATGGCATATTTGCCATCGAGGAGTGGAACCAAGATCCAAACCTGCTGATCAGAAATTGTTGCATCTCTTCTTGCATTGCTTCTAGCCACTTGAATCGTTAAGAGCTTGAGACACACTTCATGGGTTCCACTTGAGAGGAAACAAGCAAAGCAGACAATGCTTGAAGTCCATGTGATTGTCTCTTTCTCGGTTGGAGACATACGAGAGAAAGCAATCATTCAAAGCGAGGACTTGTTATAGCCCTTCGAGTTCTAAGTGCCGAAGATCACCTATAATGTTGGATTGAGGATGAGCAATATTGATCCTCCGAGTAGCAATGGGGTTGACTTCAATGGATGAATCAAGATTAGTGATAGTTGGCTCAAACTCAAGATCACAAGAGGGTGAGGTGAAGATGCGACTTTGTTGATGGTTTCCAAGATCCGAGGGTCTTGGAAAGCGTGTATAAGGTTCTCCAAAGTCCGAAGACACTGAGAAGGAACATGAGAAGAACAAAGATAGCCTTCATGGATTTGTGGATGGTAGGTGCGACAGAATCAACTTCAAAGAAACATGGTTTCTCTTGACTCCTTCATTAGCAACCTCCATTTAGTTTCTCCGCCTGCTTATTTGCAAATTCTTGAGTCGAAGCCTAGCAAGGTCCTCAAAGATAATGTGATTCATCTTCATCACTCTTATCAAGAATATCCTCGAGGTGGTACCGTAATGTTGTTAGGGGAGAGAAGGCACAAGTATAGGTTGCTCATCATCTTCAAACTCATTTTCGTAGTCATCATCTAATGGACTGCATTGTTAGTGGAGACTCTTGAGGACCGCATTTTGGTTAGCCAAATGTCTAGTGTAACCCAAATAATCGCTATAGTCAAGGTCAAAGACCACCTATGACCCCGTCTCTTGAACATTAGGCTTATCTTCCAAGAATCTCAGTTCAAAGTCTCTCTATCTTCTTGGCTTGCAAATTGTACACACCATGTGCCTTACTATGAGCCGAATAACCCACAATATAACCATCATCGCCTTCTCATCAAACTTTCCCAACTGATCACTAGTGTTTAGAATGGTCACTTGACAACCAAAAGGTTTTAGGTAGTGAATGACGGGAACCTTCCCAAAGAGAAGTTCATATGGTGTTTTGAGTTGTGGTCTAGTAATGGAGACCCCTGCTTAGCACATAGCACGTTGTGCCAACAACTACGATCCGTAACATAGTGGGCGGTTTAGAGTCCGCAAGCATTGATCTTGACCTCTATTAAGGTCCTATTCTTTCTTTCACCCACCCATTTTGTTGTGGGGTTCTTGGATTACTATAGTCCCTTTTATACCTTTTTGACCCACTGAGCTCTATAAGAATAGCATTCTTGAACTCATCCCATTATCAATCAATTCCTTAACCTTTTTGTTCAACTGATTTTCAACGAGGGTGATGAATTCAACAAGACTTGAGATGTTTCATCTTTGGTTCTTAGAAAGAAAACCCAACAAAATCGCTTATAGCCATCGGTGATAACCAAATGTAAGTACTTATGATCAATGCTTCGACTTGAGTTGGACCAAATGATCCATGTGAAGCAACCAAGAGGTTCGTAAATGATGCTCATAGCATTGATAGCTTGTAGGAGGCTCGTGTTGTTTTCCTTTGTTGCATGCAACACAATTATGATCATTGGTGAAAACTTTGGAGGAAGACCTTCAACAAGACCCATTTTAGAGAGTTTGTTTATGGTCTTGAAATTCACATGAGCCATCCTCCTATGCCATTTAGTAGACTCATCAAGGGATGCTTTAGCCACCAAACAAGTGAGGTCACCACCAGTTGAACTTCATTAAGGTTGAATGTGTATAAATTGTGTGTTCGAGGAACTTTCACAGAATGAAGCTTCTTCCGAGTTTGAAGTCTTTAGACAAAGACAAGACATTCATTCTCGTAGAAGAGTACTTTGTTCTTGGTGTCACAGTTTGTGAAACGGAGAACAAGTTGAAATGTCAAGTTCCTTAACATAGTACACATTTTCAAAATCCGGATGAGGTGTCTTTATGGTGCCTTTCCCGTGATACTCCCATCATTTCCTCCAAACGCCACATTGCCTCCTCCTTCTATAGGGACAAAATTGTGCATCATATCTCCTGCTCCACATGCTTCTTGAATGCCCACTATCAACAATACCAATATCTTTATGCTTAAGGGATGATCCTACAAACAACAACAAAATATATGAGATAGTTAGTATGGAAAGGAGGTTCAAGTCACATCGACTTGAACCCGCCTTTTGGATCACAGTGTAGGACATGCGGATCTAGAGGATCCACCATTGTTCTTGGTCCTCCATTGATGATCGGGTCCTTGATAGTCCAAGAACAACTCGGCCGAGGGCTTCATGCAAAGATTCCATATCCCATCCCAAAGATACATAGAGTCAACATATGTAGGCCAATAACCATGTTTAAAGTATGGGCTAGTTGGTTTGCATAAGGTCGGCAACCGAACCTCCAATGAGAGTCGAAGATAGTCGCTTGTGGGACATAAGGTGGAATATTATCAACATTGGTCCACTTTGATTTATGTTTTCACGAGTAGCACATACACCCAATCTTTGCTCATAAAAATCACAATCCTTAATTAAATGAAATTTACTTCCCACACAAAACATGTCTTCTTCTTGGAAGATTTATTCAAATAGGGAGATGTTTGATTACATGTATACTTAAATTAGAAACATTCAAGGAATTGTTTTTAACAGATCGATTATGCAAAGCTTTAAAGATAAATCTTCGTAAGAAACTGCCTTGAAGTTGATTTCTCGCCAGCCTTCCCTAGAAGGCTTGTAAGTAGAGACCCAAGTGCTTCAGTGTAGGTTCAAAGTGAGGGCTTGGGAAGGTCGACTTTCATTTGAATCACGTTTTCATAGGAAGTAGACCCTCGATCCGATGAATTGTCACCGTCGAGCAAGAGACAAAGTCATTAGATGAGGTATCGTGGTCCGCAAGTCTTTTGACTTTCTCGCCATATAGATGATGCGATCCATCAAAGTCACAGTGATGGATAGGTCAATGGGCATAAATTCACCTCCGATAGGTCCAGTGACGATGCATTTCACCTTCTTTACAAAGTTAGCTAACTTTCGGTGTTGATTTACGACTATCACTCCTACCTTCCACTCCTACATACTTTTGAAAGCCTAATCCTAAGCCGAGGTTACCGATTGACTATTATAGATTTCTAGCCGATTATCACCGAAATTAACCATTCCTTATGCCTAGCTATTTCCTCGCCTAGTTTTTCTTTGAGCTCTAGGTTTTCGTATTACCAGCCTTTGCTTTCTCGCAGTTTAAGTAATTATTTGCAACTTCTAGATCAAACCAGAACACCTTTATCTTTTCTTCATAAGCTATTTGATTCTTTTGAAACCATACCTTTTGTCTTTCTAATCGCTTTTAATGCTAGTTTATGAGCTTCATTTTCAACATAGCATTCATCAAATTTAGGTTTCATAGCATCATACTCTTCTTTAAGTTCGCTGTATCTTAGACTACAACCAAATATACAGATGGTGTACACGAGATAGTCCCATCAAGGCAAACCGATCATGCCTTTCTTCCAAGTACACCTTGCCAAAGAATCCAAGCTTATCAAGATTATGAGCTTCCTCATTCACAGTGTTCATGTGCGCCCGCTTGACCTATTCATCCATGTGAGAAGAGTCAAGCTCCACTTCTGCTTTTCACGATAGAAATGTAGTTAGCTCCATCTCCACTCTTCCCGCCTTTGCATTCCCTTGAGAAATGCCCCATCCGTGGCAAGTGAAACACTTGACTTTTCTCCTGTCAAAGCGAGTCGGTTCCTTTCCTTGAAAGCAAACTTTCTTCCGGACTTTCTTCAAACCTTTGATATCCATCGACAAAGAATGCCACCGCATTTTCGGTTTCATCTCCTCCATTTCAAGTGGGTCCAACTAATCAAAGTCTTCATATGCAAGATACCGCCGAGTATCATAATCAAGAACAAATGAATGAAGAACATCCTCCATCACACTACTAGTCTTAGTTTGAGAACATGGTGGAGTGGGACGAGTGTTATGTGGTGGAGTGGGAGTGCAAGATGATGGAAAGTAGTTGGAACTAGGAGATGATGGATGAGTTGGAACTAGGAGCATGTACCATCATGTTGGGTGAGATGTCCCAACAAAAGCCGCATGGCCGTAAGAAGATGTACGATAGGGAGTTCGACATCGTGTTCAAGAGTTTCGAGTCTCATGTACAAACCTCATCAAAGGTGAGCATGTCCAACCCACCTTTAGCCTCGAGAGCTATACTTACATGTAACCATGATGGAGGCAAAGATCGAGGAACTTTGAGTTGCAATCATCATTATCGTTTTCCATTCACCGGTTTAATGACTCAAAATCCTATGGAACCCGTCGATCCCTCATGGATACCTTCTTCTTCTGAGATAATAAAGTCTTGAAATTGTTGTCTCAAAGATGGACTTCCTCATTCTCTTTGATACTTCGCTTCCACCGAACCTTGCTTTGAGAGCCATCCATATGTCCTTTGCATCATCCATATGGTGAAAATCACATGTGATCTTCGTGGAATGGCTTCAGCGTAATAGTTTTACTTTGTGCTCTCCCGCATAGCAAAGACTCTTCGGCAGTTTGGGAGGAGCCATGATAAACTTCCCATCCTCGCTCGTATCATTTTCTTTAGACTCCTTTTCTTTACTACCTCCCACGTATTCCAATCAATATTGGAAACCAGTTTCCATCTTCATAGTCCAAAGATCATACTCTTCCTTTTAAATAAGGAAATTTACCATTCTTGTTTGAAAGACTAAGTTGTTGCATGGAAGTGGTGTTGGTGTTGTTTGTGTTGGTGACTTGGTTTCATTATCGGATCCGTGCATGGTGAGGGTATGTTTGGTTGTATGAGGGTGAGAATGGTTCTTAGTATCGAGAGACTTTCCCAGGCTCGATACCACTTGTTGAAAACACAAAGACCTTGATAGATCTTAAGCACTCAGAGATCGTTAGTGTTGCCTATGTAATCACAAGCAAACTAATAGAATATCTCTACAACTCGTATTCTTTAGCGGAATGTAAATACAAGTTGTAATAACTAAGAACTCTTAGATCCTCTATGGATCTTTTGATTATAGAAACTCTATGTTTCGGATATTTTACAAGTCTTAAAAGACTTAGAAAAGCTTATTTATTACAAACTATTATGGTTCCTTTTATAGGCAAGAAACCCTAATGACTCACGAGCGTTTACAACGTACGCTCCTAATACAAACATAGACAAAGCATGCATCTAGTCAAGCATGCAACTAATCATATTGTTTTGCTAATCATATTGTTTATTCCGAGTAAGCTCTATACTATACTACGCCAACCTATCTTTCATACTTACACCGACTTTTCCTACATACTACGCTATCTCTCCACGGATTCGAGACTTTCAGCAGAATCACGATCTCTCATCACATCACATCAAGTATAACTTCAGTGAGAATCCATTCTTCTTCTAAGAATCTCTTCACAGATACTTCACAGATCCAGAGTTTACCGAATTCCCAACACATAAACATCGGATTCTAGGAGGACTAAGTTTATTAGAGGGAAGTGAGCATAGCGGCTTCTTCTTACACTCTAATTTACACTAAGTTTATATATGTATCTGTCTAGGTGGTCAAATTTTATTAGAGGTAAGTGATCAAGCTGGCTTCTTCTTACACTATAATTTACAACCAATGATATACATATAATTTAAGCAGATGTCTGATTTCTTCAGCATTCTCTAAATGCTTGGCTTTATCCATAAGCTCTATCTTGGGTCTTGTATGTTACAGAGACTCCAAGCCTTGGAGCTTCGACTGTGTCCCTTAAGTCTCTGATTATAGTATTCTCAGAGACCAATGGAAGGATCAGGTTATGAGGTATGAGACTAGTAGTTTTTACTAGGGTCGGGATAATTTTGGATTCAGTCTTGATGAACTTGGTTCAGAGAAAGGGTTTGTGTTTGAGTGTAAAGTTGATAATAGTGACTATTATACTATACAACATCACATTTACAGACACAGATGATGAAGGTATCATTTCATCTTCTTATCTCTGATCTTTTATAGCTTTTGATTCTCTTCAATCCTTGATGTATCAGTGTCCTAGGTTGAGGTGTCAGCATTGCTGCTAGTGCCTTCTTACCCTTGGTCAACTTCCGCATTGATATCCATGAGTTACAACTCATACCTGTGAGTGTGTTGCTGAAGCAAAACAGACTTAGAAACCTTAACTTTCTAGGTTTAATCGAACCTTTTAGATTCAGGGGTTGCTAGGTCTTTTCAACGACTTATTTTAGGCTATTCAAGGGAAATCATAGACTGTTTTCTCTGCTCTTTCAAATCAATAGTCTCTTCTTATAGAAATAGCCTTAAGTTTACCCGTTTTACCCAGCTTTAAGCAAGTTTTCCAGTATGTGGCCTGCTAGCTGACTTTCAACAAACGTTGAGAGAAAATCATTGATTTTCATCCTTTGTTGATTGGCTTCTTAGGTGGTGTAGGAACAAGGACTATTCCACTATATAAACATGATATAAATATTTTCATATTTTGTGTCATCTTATGCCTCGCTTTAAAAATGTAAAAGCTTCACCTTGACCGCTAAGGCGAGGGACTTGGTCATGCCGCACGAGATGCCTCGCGATATTTATAACCTTGATTATAGCAGTTTAATCATTAAACTTCTATAATCACATGTGATAACAAAACATGTAGTAAAAATTACATGTGATTGAGATCACATGTGGTTAAAAACACATGTGATTTTATGTGTTTAATCTAACTTTGATGAATTAACTGGACTAATCAACAATTCGATAAATAATGTGTTTTATATGGTTGGAAAGATATGAATATTTAGTTTTCAGAAGAAAAAAATTGTTTAAACTTTTAAAATACCGTTTTTTTTTTTTTTTTTTTTTTTTTGTATACCTAGGTTTTCGACTCGACATTGCAAGTCGACTAATCCCAGGGCGACTACCCTATTGGATAGCCCAGAGTCGTCGCAGTTGAACCTCCGTGGCTAATGGGGGATTAATTTTCTTTCCAGGGTTCGAACCTAAGACCTCTAGACACTTTCGTCCTAAAAGGCTAAGCCCTTACCACTGGGTCACCCATATTGGTCAAGTTATGTTCAGTTTTTTACATGTTTAGATATTCGAATATTTAAATTAGTATTTAATCACATGTGATTTCTCATGCAAGTTTTAACATCGAAAAATAAGAAGAAACGAAAAACGTGAAAAAATATATATCGAAAGTATATCAAAGTGCTCATCTATAAAAAGATAATTAAATGTTCGTTGTGATTGTGTAATTTTTTTTCTTAATGATTAGCTATTTAAGAAATATTAATTTTTGAAAAAAAATTGTGAAAGTGGGTTTGTTATCTAATATAAAAATTGAATGACTCATATTCATCCCTTGATATATAAGTAAATGTTTGATATATAAATGAAATTAAATCTTAAGTCAGAGACCACATTATCATTCAATTAAGATTGTTATTCTGAAAACAAATATATATTTTCTTTGATTCTTCTAGTAATTTTTAAACGTTGAAATATCTTGCAGTGTAAATCTTGTTTAAAACTGCATTTTATTTGTTCTTAACGAAACTGTATTAAACCATATCTTTTACCTTGAAATTTGGTTGTATAACTTAGGTTTTACATTACAACCACATTAAAAGGAACAAGAGATAAAAACTTAGAATTAAAGATAAAAACTTTGAATTAAAGATTTGGTGCAAGGAGTTGGTGCACCAAAAAATTTGGTGTGCAAATTTCGTTGGAGAGTATATCATGCCAAATACTACACCAAATTTGGTGTCTTGTTCGGAGATGGAATTTTAAACAAAAAACATCAAAGTTAGTGTAGTGGTACATCCATTCAAGAGCGTCTAAGTACACCAGCAACCAATATCATCTTTATCAAACTAAAATCTCATACCAACCAAATGATTTCTTATTAGAAGGTATGGTGTTTGAGATTACTGTTTTTTCTTGCTTTTGGTTAGAAAAATGCTTTTATGCTGACTAAAAATAAGTGTTTCTGAATAGTGTTTGGATTTGATTTTGAGTAAAAATAGGCAAATCCGAAGATACGCCGCTTTACATTGTTTGAAAAATTCTACTTATTTGATTAAATGATAGGTAAAATGACAAATAATGTTCATTCATTACATGTTGTTAAGTTAGTTAAACATGAAAACAACATATACAATTGATCTAATGAAAACTATAACATATTATACAAATATGATGAGCAAACTTTATGATAACAACATGTCAAAAACTTATTTAAAGTTTATCGTGAGAATGTATTTCAACCTTTATCTATCATCTTTTGTGTTAAATTTTAAAATTAAAGGTTAAATTTATTTTTAGAAAAAAACATTTTATAAAAGGCAGGTGCCAACCTGCTTATGAAAATGTTTGGATATAAATAAAATGCAAGTAAATGTTCTTCTATGTTTAAAAAAATGCAAAGAAAAAAAAAATGTCGAACACCTTTTTATTACTAAAATGAGATGCATCATTATTATTTGGTAGTGGTACAAAAACTAGGTAAACGTGTATAGTTGTATACCATATGGTCATGTTTATCTCTCTTATAATCTCTAGAACCAAAACAGAAACAAATGTAAGTATCAACGGTGCATCAAGGGAAGAGATGGGCGGGAAAGGTTTCCCCTTAGAGCACTCCCAATAATAAACATATGTTAAATTTTAATATCTGTCACGTCAGCTACACATAAGCTTTAACATTTCACTTTAACATCCTCAAAAAACACTCACAATAATAACATCTCAAGTTAAACTTTAACATTTGATATTTTCAATTTCAACCCCTAAAGTAAAACAAATACTTCATTTATTAAAAAACATATCATTAATTTGAAAACATATTACAATAAAAAAAAAAAAAAAAAAAAAAAAAAAAAAGTTACAACGAAATAAAAAAACATACCGCAAATTAAACGTTACAACATAAAGGAAACGACGAGAATACAATCATCGATGAGGTTCTAAGTTATATTTTTGATGATTCGGTTCTTTTTAATCATTGATCCAAGCCACGACATTTGGATCTTTGCTTGAGATCAACCATCAAAACTTCATCTCTTCCAACCTTGTTATTGTTTCATCTTTGACTTGTTGGGCCCGACACGCCGGTTGGGCGGTTTCACGTTGATACAATACTGCTTGCCATAGTTTCGTGAAATGACTTGACGAGCTCGTTCCTCCGGTGCTCGCACCCCCATTACTTGTCGTGCTCTCGGATCTTGCTTTCTTGGAAGCACGTTTTTTTCCAATGGGGCGTGGTTGTTCATCATGACCAAACAAAGCCTCGTTTGTTTGGCTTGGGACATCACCGGTTAAATCAACCGGATCCGGCGTGTCCCATTTCTTATGCTGACGCAAAACCTCCCAAGCTTCATCGAGAGCAAACGGTGCTGCTTTGTGCTCCTCACGATACCATTGCTTCGCCTGTTTCATGACATCCATCTCACTTTCCCCGCTTCTCTGTTCCCGTTGCGCACGTTTGTAAAAAGCGTTAAACTTTGTGCAACAGTGGTTCAACGTTTTCCACTTGCTTGACATCATATCCTTGTTGCGTCGTTGAAAATTGAGTCTATTGAACTCATTTGTGACCCGATACCAAAACGTATCTTTGGGTTGTGCACGCCCAACTTTCGGATCCTCCGTAATGACTATATAACACCAGCAAGTAATTCGTCTCTGCTGGTTGCCAACGCCCAAAGAGCTTAATTCTTCTTCATCATCATCGATTGGTTCGTGCTCGTGGTCTTTGGATTTTTTTGACTTTCGTTTAACACGACCTTTGGATTTTTTTTTTTTGAGGAGACGTGGGTGTTTCAGGAACATCATGTGTTTCAGTTTGTGAATGTTGCGAGTATTGTGAGAATTGTAGATTTTGAAAGTTGGTGTTTAAGGTGCTTTGTTGACTTTGTTGCCAATACAGATATTGTTGATGTTGTAGGTACATTTCTTGGCTCGACAAGCCTAGTGGGTTGGGAAAAGAGACGTTGGGGTTTGAAGATGAACTCGCGTTCGGGTTTGATGATGAACCCGGGTTTGAGGTATTCCACCCACCACCGAGAAGATTGGAGAATGTATCATCGTTGTTGCCTCCCGATATTTTTTTTTCAGTAATTGAAAGTATAAGATTGAGATGATTGAGTAGTGGAATTGTGAAAAAAAAAATGTTGTTTTAGTTGGGTATTTATAATGGTAAGAAAATGTTTTTGATTTTTTTATAATAAAACTAGCCGTTTAGGGGCTAAAATGTAAATTTTTTAAAACCCCAACGGTAACTAGCCGTTAGGTGGGGGTGATTTGAAATTTTTTTATTTTATTTTATTTTTATTTTTTTTATTGTGGATAACGCATGTTGGGGTATTAACGCCGGCCGGATAACGCCTAATTAACGTCGGAAACCCAACGATTAACGCCGGATAACGCGGCTCAACGCCAGATAACGCCGGTTCCGGCGTTAATCGTTGTGCATGCTCTTAGGATGAGCATTTTAGACCTGAATTCTGACACTAAATCAGAACTATACCAGTAGCGTACCAAATCAGAATCCGTTTTCATTACACACTACTGTACCGGGACTACGAAATAAAAGGGGAAATTTTAGTGTTCTTAAGAAACGGTAGGATATAGACCCAATGTCTTTGGTCTAGTGGTACGTGAGTTGCCACCAACCAAGAGGTTGTGAGTTTAAGTCTTGTTAGAGACATTTGAAAGAATTATTGACAGTGGTATAGTGTGCCAAAAAAATTGTCAATTAAAAAAATGGTAGGATATAGGCGGGAAATCCCGGTATTGGTAACAGAATACAAAGGGGCTATATTTTTAAGTAATTTTTTTGAATGACGAAAATTTTATAAATTAGCAAGAATCTAGAAACAAAACAAACAATTACATAATGGAGGTACTCAGAGTGGGGTTTTGAAGCCAACCAACCCAACTCAAACGTTTAGAATTACATCTACTATTAACCCATAAAAAAGATGTCAACTCTTTCTTGGAGGCATCCTTCCAAACACACATGAGTTCCGATAGCACCATACATGCCACCATAACGACATAAATGATGCTTTCAAGAATTGCTTCTGAATCTTGCTTAGCCGAATAGACCCAAACCACTCCAACCATTGATAATAACCACCACGTGCCTAGCCTGTTGTATACGTGTGTGGCGAAGGAGCACTAAAAAAACATATGTTGTAGATTCTAAACACTCCTCACAGATTGGACATAAAACTGAGGGAATATCTAAGCCATGAGCATCAAGGTTAACTCGAGTAGGAAGCTTATCAAGAGTCATTTTCCAAACCATAATATTGACCTTATTTGGGACTAACTTACACCATCTTGTCAGGGCACCATTCGATATTAACATTTTCTTGTCAATTGCAATCCTAGCCGAACGAATAATGAAGTTACTCGAGCTTTCTAACGTCCAAACCCATCTATCCTCCATTGGAGTTAAATTTGTACCTGAGATCAATGTTTGCATTGCTGTCCATTTGTTGGAATCACTGCTAACTTATATTTCAAGTGTTAGTATTTAATATGTAATAGGTTGCTTAAACTAGCCTTTTATGTTAGTTATTAATGGGAAGGCTTATGTAGAAAGCCCATAGGCCTTGGCCCAATCCCAATAAGGAAGGAAGGGACTAGACATGTTGCCCTAGCTCCCTTCCCTATATAAAGACATGTAAACCTTCATTTGAAGGTTGGTTGTTCACATTCCACTTAATCCTACGCCTAAACATTTAGTATTCATACGTGTATTTTGTGTGTGTGTTCATCCGATCTCTCTTACCATTATTTCTTACATATTTGATCCTTGTGTTAACTTATGGTGACCTAGCAGTGGTATCAATCGCCATCTAGTTGGGTGAAACACCTTTGTTTTTGAAGTTCTTTCTCATATGCGTGGGTTTTATAGCGAGCTTAACTTTCATAAGCTTAAAGCTTTAATTTTTACACTTGTAAACTTAAGATTCTTGTGGTTTAAGGTTTATTGGGTGTTAAAGTTTAAGTTTTTTGCATCAAGTTTCAAACTTTACGTGTGTAGAATAGTTTTAGCTTGGTTTTTGATTCGTGTAGTATATTCTACGCCTAAGGGTGAAATTTATTTTGGATCATCAAGTTTTAAACTTTATTGTTATTTTGGTGATATTAAAGCTATTTCATCATTAAAATCAGGTTACAAAACACTTTTGAGCATAAAAATCAATTTTGGTAAAAGTTGGTACTTTCTACTCTTAACAAAACCCTAGTTCTACTCGTATACTCCATAGTCTACGCCTAAGCCAGAGTTTCTACACCTAAGGAACATCTTCATTTGATCTTCGAAGCTATTGGTTTACTCAGTGTTTTCTTGCTTGGATAAGCCTGAAAACACTTCGAATTTGGATATCTTTTACATTTGGATAAGTGTAAAGGATTTTTGGGTAAAACCCTAGTTTTACGCCTAAGCCAAAAAGCTTACGAGTAGAAACTTCTTTGCCTAAGCATTTCCTACGCTTAAGCTTGTCTTTCGCCTAAGGAAATATTACGCATAAGGTTTACGCCTAAGCTAAGTTTTATCTCAAGTCTACGCGTAAGCTTTTGTCTACGTGTAAAAGGTTTCTACGCGTAAGGTTTCTTCTACGCCTAAGCTTGTTTCTACGCTTAAGGTTACTTCATCAACAAACTCCAAGTTTTATTCGACTACAAAGATCCATCATCAACACAAGTTTCAAGATGTCTCAACCACTATACTCTCACTACTTTCCTCATGAGTATCCTCAACAACAACAACAACAACAACAACAATATCAAGAATATCCTCCACCATCTCAACAACAATTGAAACAATTTCAACCGCCGTCTGAAATGTACTTTCCTCAAGGAGCAAACCCTCTTCCACCACAAATGGTTCAACCAAACCCTCGTCAACAAGTTCAACATTGTAAGTACTTTCAATATCAGTATCCCGCCAAGTATGCTATGAATGTTACAACACCAAAAGAACCCTCTTGGTTTGCAAAGATGTGTGAAGCTTTAAGTAGCCAACAATCCATTCATGAAGCTGGATCCCTTGATAGACCTCCAATGCTCACTCCCGGAAACTACGATCAATGGGTGATAAGGTTTTTTAGGTTTTGTGATTTCAAGAAGCCACATGGTAAGTTTTTGAAGAAGGTCATCCTTGAAGGTCCTTTTCAGATGCCTACTATCACTATACCCGGAGATCCGAATGCTACTCCACCAAGAGATGATGTTACCAATGTTGTCGATCTTGATCAACTTACTACTGAACAACTTCTTCACTTAGAAGCCGATGAAATTGCAATGCAATATATCCTTTTGGGATTACCTAATCCGATATCGTAGTGTTGATGCTCGAAGATCGCTAAAGCAATGTGGGAGCACATTCATCTTCTAATGGAAGGCACCGAACTCAATCAAGAGGACATGGAATCCAAAATCTACTTGGCATATGAACACTTCATGATTGAACCAGGGAGACATTGAGTCATACCATCATCGGTTCTCGTACATCATCAATGACTTGGATAAACATAATATCATTATGCCAAGGATTGCAATCAACACAAAGTTCCCGAGTTGTCTTGGTCCCGATTGGGAGAAGTATGTTACATTCATCCGTCTGCTTAAGAATCTTCATTAAGCTACATACGGATTGTTGTATGACTATTTGAAGCACCACCAAAAGGAAGTAGACAAAGAAAGAATCATCTGTGGAGTCCCTGCTTCACCTTTACTCCCGGATAATCAAATTCTTGCTTTGTACACTCAAGCATGTTATCCTCAATTTCCGACATTGCCAACTGTCTTCACAAACCCTCCACAACCAACTGCTCAGATTACACCATATGATCCATCACAACAACAATCACAAGAAAATCAATTGGTTCCATACAACAACAACAATGATCAAGCACTCTACAGTGAATCAAATGATTTGTAATGATTGCAAGAGCCTTCGGACGATTTGCTAACAAATCCAACAACCGCATTCGCACCTCATCAAATACAAGAAATCAAGCTGTTATTAACAATGGAAGGGTTGAGATTCAGAATCGTTGAAATGGTCGTCAGATGAGTAGTGGTCAAGGGTTTAATGTTAATGGTAGGAATAACATGGGTACTCCACAACAACGGGCTCAAGTGGTTGATCAGGGAAATGCTCAGACTGGGGTTAATGGTCTCCGATGCTACAACAACACTGATAAGGGTCATATGACTAATGCATGCCCAAAGCCGAGAACAAGAAGCAACGCTTATCACAAAGAAGCTCTACTTTTGGCTCTCAAGGATGAAGCTGGTGGAACTCTTACCAACAAGGAACAGAGCTTCATGGCTGATGCTGATTCTGATGATGACATGGAGGACTTGCAAGCTAATGCAGTTGTGATGTTAATGGTAAACATGCAAGAGCTACACATGAGTGACACAAGCCCAGTGTATGACACTGATGGCTTGTCTCAGGTACCGGATCAAAATTTACTCATTAATGATCTGATATCTCCGCCAACATCTGCATCCGACGAGGCTCAGAGTGTTCAACATGAATCTTCTGCATCTCATTCCGATGATAATCAAATGGATCCCGTAGTTATATTTGATGATCAAGATGACCTCATGGTTAATATTGATAATCAAGTTGACTCCGTGGTCATATTTGAGGATCTAAATAATGATCATGTTGAGATTCAAGTTGAACAAGATGAACCTTTGTCTAATCCAGATCTTGAGCTCATGACCAACTTAATTCAGACCACCCAATCTCAACTGGAAAAGTGCAACGACATCAATAAGAAACTGCAAGATAAAATTGCACTGTTGACTAAGGATAATGAATGCTATAAGTTTCAACTCAACATTTTTGAAACTAAAAAGAAACGTGAAAAAGGTTTTGAAGTCACTTTTACAAAATCATACCAAAATGAAAAATCTTTGAAAAAACAGATATGTGATCTAGTTGCCTCCAAGAATGCATTGCTTTCTCAAATAGAACAATTAAAATACAATCATAAACAACAACTTAACGCTCTCACTTCGAAAACTCAAAAAGCCAAGTCTGAGTAGTTAACTTGTCAAAAACAGTTTTGTGAGTATAAAAAGCATTTGAGGAGATAAATATCTGACTATCTTGAGGAAATTGTCAACTTACAACACAAAATCAAAGATTTTCAAAATGTTGTTTACAAACATGGTGAGTCAATCACAATAATTCAAAAGTTTTCTTTTAAACCAAATCCAGATGGATATGGACCAATTCTTGCTGATTACCAACTAAGTTTTTCACATAGAGCATTCAAACCAAATCCTTAAGTTTATAGTGCAGAACATAGAATTGATGACTCAGTTATGAGTGTTGTTGAATATAATCATACTGAGGAATTAGATGCAGAAGACGAGAGTCGGTTAAAATTGGAAAATGTTGTTTATAACAAACCATTTAACTATTCAAAAGCCATAACTTTCGTCACACAACAGGATAATTCTAACACACCTTGGGTTATCACACCACCTCCTGAGTCATCTTCTAATGATGGTCCCCGACAAAATGTTGCACAAATTAATGGTCTTTTACCTTCCTTCAGTGAAGTAAAATCATTACCCGACAGATGTCAAATTCTTAAATATTTTGATACATTCATGTCTGACATCAAACTTTTGGAACGTGAAATTGAAGTTCATTCTGAAATAAAAGCTCAACATTTTCAATCGCCACATGCGCGAAATCAACGAGACATTTTTCAGAAAAGACTTTTACCACATGTCCGAAATTTGAAAATGTGTGCAATATATTGGGAACGGGATCTTCAGAAGGAGATTGGTCTTATGAAAATAGTTTTCGAGCAAACAGAAACATCAATTTCAAATACTAAACATAAAAAGAAAATGTTAAGAAATCATGTTGACCGACTCTTGGAAGATGTTATCTGTGATGATACCATAAATGTTGTGTTATTTCATACTGTTGCATATGCATTTGATTATATCATTGTTGATTATGTTGATAATGTTGAGAATACCGATAATGTGTCACAAATCGAGTCTTTCAAAACTGAAAATGAGCGATTGGTAAATGAGCTATCGAATGCAAAACGTCGTCTTCAATGGTGCCAAAAAGATTGTCAAAATCGAGATCTTGCTTTGTAAAACAAAATCAACCAGTTGTGTTCAAAATCTTTTGATCCAAAAATAGAACAACTGGATGATGAAAACGTGTCTTTAAAATGTTAAATTTCAAAATATGAACAAGAAATTGCCATAGTCAAAACAGAATATGGTGTCATATTTGATTTTCTCAAAAAGACTCGTGCTAAAGCGTCAAAAGATGTTGATGATCATCTTGCATATACCAAAGAAGTTTTACGAAATAATGGAAACACTCGCTCTGAAAATCAAGATTTATTACACACTATCAATGACTTGAAAGCGGAGTTGGTAAAACTTAAGCAAGATAAGCTTAGTAACACTAGTGTACTTGCCCCAGGAATGTTTAAAATTGACTCTAGAACGCCTAATGACAAACCACAAAATACTAATGTGCTTCCTTCCACTGAAACAAGAATAGTTGCCTCTTTTCCTAACGTTAGCACTTCACAGCTTAAGAGCAAAAACAGGAAGAATAGGAAGTTACAACGAAAGAGAAGAACAATAAAGACCTCTGAAGTAGAAGAACACCTTAGGACTTTGAATAAAACTCAAGTTGCACCCACTTTAGACATTGCGTTAGAAAAATGTAATAGCAAAAGTGATGTAACGAATGTTGAACCTTTAAGTAATTTGAATGTTATGTTTGAAGCATCTTGTGTTGGTTGTCGTAAAAGCATGTTTTCTGGTTGTCATGATAAATGTGTTGTTAATTCTATCTTATCTCGTAAGCAGAACAATAGAAAATGGAATTCTCTAGGCCCACTAATGCTTCTAAGTCTGTGCTAGGTAAACCGCCTTCTAGTGTTTCTGCAACTGTCATTGATGTACCCATAGAACCTACTTCACCTCCTAGGAAGAAATTATCACCTAGTGCATTCACTAAGACCAAAGCAAAGACTAGTTGGACTTGGCAGAGATGGTTACAAAATATACCAGGATTTAAATGGATTCCCAAAATCATTAACATGTGTGCTTCAACTGTAACTATAATGGAACCCTCTAACTCTTCGGGTTCCACCTCTACTTCTATTCCAGTTGTGTCATCTGTGTGTAATGCAGGTGATACATATCATCCTTTGTGTTGTTGATAGCGGATGTTCCCGGCACATGACATGCAATCTCAAACTGTTATCAAACTTTGTCTCAAAGTTCATCGGACTGCGAGGTTCGGAATGATCGCTCGCAGACTATCATGGGCTACGGAGATTACATCAATGGGAACATCAAAATTAGCGGTGGTTTATTATGTGGAAGGTCTCACCACAATCTATTTTCGATCGGTTAATTTTGTGATGGAGATTTGGAAGTTGCGTTTAGGGAGAAAACTTGTTTCATTCGTGATCTACAAGGAAACGATCTTATGTCTGGAAACCGCACATCAAGACTTTACACAATATCAATGCAAGACATGATTGCTTCATCTCCCATCTGTCTACTTTCTAAGGCAACATCTACTAAATCTTGGATGTGGCACCGTCGACTTTCACACTTGAACTTTCAAACCATAACCAATCTTGCACGCTACAAACTCGTTGAAGGTCTTCCAAGATTTTGGTATTCTAAAGATCATCTAGGCTCAGCTTGTGAAAAAGGGAAAAGCACTTGTGCTCACTTTCCTTCAAAGGTGGAACACAGCTCTCAACATGTGCTTCATCTTCTTCACATGGATTTGTGTGGCCCGATGCGTGTATAGACGATCAATGGCAAACGCTACATTCTTGTAATTGTCGATGACTACTCAAGATGGACTTGGGTTTATTTTCTTTGAAGTAAAGATCAAGCTCCACAGATGATCATCACCTTTCTCACAAAAATTCAAGTTCACTCCGAACACGGTGACAAATCGAATGGATAGAGGAACCGAATTTGTGAATCAAACTCTTCGTGAATACTATGAGAAAGTGGGAATTGAGCATCAAACATCAATTGCATGGACACCAGAACAAAATGGAGTTGTTGAAAGACGAAACCGTACATTAGTGGAAGCTGCAAGAATGATGTTGATAAATGCAAAACTTCCAAATTACTTGTAGGCAGAAGCTGTGTCAACTGCATGCTACACTGAGAACCGTTCTATGGTAACCAAACGCCACAAAAAAACACCTTATGAGCTTATCCATAGCCACAAACCGAATCTCAAACACTTTCATGTATTTGGGTCTCTATGTTACCCGAATAATGATTGTGATGATTTTGGAATGCTCAAGGCTAAAGCTGACATCGGAGTCTTCGTTGGATATTGTGAAAATTCTAAAGGATACCGAATCTGGAATCGTCGTACAAGGGAGATTATGGAAACGATTCACGCTAATTTTGATGAGCTTACAACAATGGCTTCTGAGCAAAACAGCTTGGAACCTGGACATAACCGTCTAAACTTCCCCCAAATCCCATCATCAGCTAAACCAAGCTTACAGCTTACTCGTCGTCAAATGGAACAGCTATTTGCTCCTCTATTTAGTGATGATCTTGATCAACGTGCTCCAAATGTATCAAATGTTTCCGCTACTCAACCTGATACAAATCCAATCCCTGATACACCTGCAACAACAACAACTGTTGAAGAAGCACCTCCAATTGATTCTACACCAACAGTCGAACAAACCGCATCCAATGTCGCTGAACCAGCTGATGATCTTCTGAATCAAGATGTACCTACACCTGCAGATTATGATCTAAATGCGTTCTTTAACCATTTCGCTAATGAATCTGCAACTTCTGATGTGGTGGAATCATCGACAACCCATTTGAATCCACCAAA
Source organism: Chrysanthemum lavandulifolium (assembly GCA_022545495.1). Taxonomy (NCBI): domain Eukaryota; kingdom Viridiplantae; phylum Streptophyta; class Magnoliopsida; order Asterales; family Asteraceae; genus Chrysanthemum; species Chrysanthemum lavandulifolium. Next base: position 173,162,977 of record CM040239.1, read on the forward strand.
TCTGCATAATGTATATCAACATCAACCCTCCACACATCGTTAGACTAAAGACCATCCTCTTGTGAACATTATTGGAAACCCGAATCAACCAACAGAATTAGACAACGCCTTCAGACCGACAAAGGAACATTGCATTTATGCACTTACCGCTTGTCAATCGAACCAAAGAACATTAAAGAAGCAATGACTTATGACAATGGATTGAATCCATGCAAGAAGAACTAAATCGGTTTAAACGTCTTGAAGCATGGGAGTTGGTTGAAAAACCAACAAGGGTCTATGTTATTGGTCTTAAATGGATTTGGAAAAACAAGTTAGATGCTGAAGGTACGGTTATCATAAATAAGTCACGTCTGGTGGCTAAGGGTTATAGACAAGAAGAGGGGATTGACTTTGAGGAATCATTCGCACCGGTTGCTAGACTTGAGGTTGTACGGATTTTTCTGGCATTCGCGACTCACATGAACATCACGGTTTATCATGGATGTCAAAACCGCTTTTCTGAATGGTAAACTGAAGGAAACAGTATATGTTAGTCAGCTAGAAGGATTTGTTGATCCAGAGTTCCCTAATCACGTCTACAAACTGAAAAAGGCTCTCTACGGTCTCAAACAAGCCCCTCGGGCGTGGTATGATGAGTTATCATCATTTCTTCTATCCCATAATTTTGTTAAAGGATCGGTCGACCCAACACTTTTAATACAATATCACGGGGCACACATTTTAATCGTTCAAATTTATGTGGATGACATCATTTTTGGTTCAACCCATAAAAAGTACTCAAACGCTTTTTCAAAACTTATGAAAACACATTTTGAAATGTCTATGATGGGTGAACTTACGTTCTTCTTAGGACTACAAGTTCATCAATCACCCTGTGGTATTTTCCTAAGTCAGTCCAAATACGCTCTTGAAATCTTAAACAAACATGGAATGCATAGTTGTGATACCTATGCCACACCAATGGCACATACCAAAAAATTGGATGCTGATTTGCATGGGAAATTGGTTGACCCTACCAAATACCGAAGTATTATTGGGTCTCTCATGTATCTAACAACAAGAGACCGACATTGTATTTTCAGATATCTTTGCTCCCGCTATCGGCCGCGACCAATCGAGACACACCTCTCGAGGCTAAAAGAATCCTCCGATACATCAAGGGAACCATTAACTTGGGGATCTGGTATCCGAAGGATTCTGGTTTCGAACTAATAGCTTTTTCAGACGCTGATCACGTAGGTTGCTTAGATTCTCGGAAAAGTACTTCAGGTGGTTTGCAGATCCCTAGTGATAAATTGGTGTCATGGCAATCAAAGAAGCAAGATTGTACATCGCTGTCCTCAACTGAAGCAAAATATGTAGCCATGTCTGCGTGTTATGCTCAAGTCATTTGGATGAGAACACAACTCAAATATTATGGTTACGTATTTGATAGAATCCCGTGTCTTTGTGACAATCGAAGTGCTATTGCGATCTCGCAACACCGCTCAACATTCAAGTCCAAGCACATTGATCTTCGATATCATTTCATCAAAGAGCATTTGGAAAAGGGTACCGTTGAATTATATTTTGTGGGTGTTGAACACCAATGGCATGGATCTTCTCACCAAAGCCTTAGCTCCCCGCTAGGTTTCTCGATTTGATCCACCGGATTAGCATGAGGTGTTTGACTCCAGGAACCGGACAAACTTTTAACAAACTCTTAAAACCAATCAAACACCAAAACCTCTTTTGTAAATAAATTTTTCAGAAACAAAAATAGAAAAATATAAAATCTGATAAAATACAAAAATATTCTTCTATCCAAATTCTTTCAAGCACTGAAAGTACAAATCTTCCGTCAACACTATGTCATATCAATATTTTCATTATTTTCCCGAACAAGTGTTGAGGGGGAGAATGTAAATATTTTTCAGTTTCATAAAACCTTGTACTTGCATGTTACCCAAATTGGTTGTATCTTGATAATGGTGGATACGTTTCTTGTTTCACACTCTCCTCGGACTCAAATTTGTAAAATTTTATTATTATTAAAGTCGAGGGGGAGTGTCGTCAAGTTCCTTTCCAAACATTCACGTCTTTGCTTAAATAAAGTGGGAGTTACGGGTCTTGTTTGTAAATGGTTATGGTGGAAGGACTAAATGTGTCAAAATTAAAAACTTATTTTTAACAAAACCTACACCTAAATATTTTGAAACATTTACTACCCTCATTTAATTCCCTACCAACCTTCATCCACGCCTAAGATTAAAACATTAATCCATGCTTCATATTCAAAATTTGTAAGTGTAAATCGTTTCTTTGCATCATTACAAACATAGGTTTTTCATCTTAAATGATTCCAACGGTTAGATTTTGAGATATGAGTGATTTTGTGTTCATATGCATACGCGTATAAACATAAGATTGGATAATGATGTTGTTGTGAAATGGACAGTGTTAAAAGGCTTTAATATCAATCCAAAAACTTTTTCCAACAACAAATCCAACCCAGAAACTGTTTTTTTAACCATTTTTCAAATTTAGGGTTTATGCGTGGATTTGGGGGTTTTAAATTGTGAGTGTTTCTGGCTAATTAGATGCTTGAGACATGTTTGATACATGTTTAATTAACCTTTAATACCTTTGAATCATATCCAGAAACATCAAATCTTAAGAATTAAGTTCTAGGGTTTATGAACGCGTAAAATTGGGTAATTTTGATTCATGGTACATTTGATGTTAAAACTTGTTGAAAACAACTTATGTAGCTTCTAAGACCTCCTAGAAAACATTTGGTGGATTTCCCATGGTTGAATTGTTTACACGTAGGTTTTAAATGTTAGGGTTTATGTCTACGCCTAAACCTATTTTACGCGTAACTGGTTTTAACTTGTGATACCATGTGATGTTGAAAGTGATTGAAATAACATATTAATATGAGTGTTATGATTGATCTATTTCAGGCTTCTACGCGTATCAATTTCAGAATCAAGGTTTAATGGAATCTACGCTTATGGAATACCTTATGTGTAGATGTTACGCATAAGAGAAATCTTACGTGTAACTCTTACGCATAAGGGTCTACAATGGACTACGCATATCCTGTGAAGGATACGCGTAAACTTGGATTTCTACACCTAAGGCTTACACTTACGAGTAAACCTTACGCGTAAGTCCTTAAACCTAAGTTTACGCGTAAGCCTTATGATAGGAATCCACTCCTACGCGTAAGCCCTTCTTACGCCTAAGGATGATTCCTACGCATAAGCTTATTCCTACGCTTATGGTTACACTGTTTACGCATAAGCTTACAAACCTACGCTTAAGCCAATTTGTAACTAAACTTTTGAAATGTTACGCGTACAAACTTGTAATAAGTTACTCATAATGTCACAAAACCAAAATGTCACTAATAAACTACAAAATTTAAAACGTTGTGTGATTAAGTAAAATTTGGACTTTAACATTCAAAATTAACATACTCACGTAACTTATCACGTCAACTTTGGACTATTGGACAATATGTGACTTTGGACTCGTAACATTCATTAAAATAACAAATTCAACAATTGGACAATAAAATAAACTTTTGACTAACGTAATGTCTTTCGATATGTTGGTTCTTTTGTCTCAATACCTTTCAGATCACGAAATGGACGTCATCATGGAAAATGTCAATGCACCAAATGAGCTCACAATGAATGATATCTTCCCAATTGATTACAGCAAGACGATTGGAAAGAACAATCTCAAGGTCGATTTTGAGAACTTCACGTGCTCAGAGTCATCATGCAGGATTGTTGTGGATATACTCAAAACTCATCCTTACAACAACATGCTAACCAACTCAGCAAATGTACCGGAAATCTACATTCATCAATTCTGGCACACGATGAAAAAGGTTGATGGTCAAGATGCTATCACAGTGACTCTCAATGATAAAGAAGTCACATTCACGATAGCAGATCTGCGAACAATTCTTCTTCTGCCTGCTATCCAACCTACCGACTATGTAGTAATTCCTAATGAAGAGGCTACAATGCAATTCATGGTCGACATTGGCTATGATGAAGCTGCTGGAGTTATTACCAAGCACTTCACGGTCGATCTTAAGAACATTCCTCAACCGTGGAGGACTTTGTACATCATGATTGCCAAGTCTGTGTCTGGAAGAGACAGCGATCATGAGCATCCTAAACTCATGCAGCTACAAATCTTCTAGGGCAGGGTCAACAAACTGCACATCGACTATGCAAGTCTGATCTTGGAAGACATGATGTCCCACCTCAAGAAGCCTGGGACAAAGGTTCCCTTCATCAGATATACGAAGCTGTTGATCCAAAATATTCTCGGGAAAAATCGGGACATCCCCTTGAGAATAAATGACCCCAAGAATCACTCTGCATTGTATGAGCCTACATTGAAAATTGTCAGATTCAAAGACTCATCAACAAAGAAGCAAGGTGCAGTGCTACTGGACTGCCTTCTCACTGACGAAATCAAAAGTCTTCCATCGTATATACGATATCAAGAAGCAGTGAGAGCAGGCAAAGTCGGGTTTATGAATGAAAAGACTTTAGCTATTCCAGTCAAGAAGACAAGAAGGTCAGGCAACGCTGGAAGCATTGAAAGCACTGGGAGCGCTCTTAAGTATCGAAAGAGGCATCCAAACTTCAAGAAAAGAATCCCTTCTCAGGTTGCTCATCCTAATCCTAAACCAGAACCAACTCCAAAGGATGACGATTCTGAAGATACTGAGTCTAAAGAGGTGGTTTATCATTCCGAAACTGCTACAGATGATACTACCTCAACAAGGTTAGAAGATAAACAACCAAGTCCCAACTCAGACAAAGGGCAGACCCCCGTTGCTAAAGAAGAAGAAGATAGTTTGATGAAGAAATTGATCCAAAGGATGAAGAGAGAGCTTACCACAAAACCCTTAAGCATCTGAGGATTCAACATGCTGCTAATGAATTCAATCTACAACAAACCAGAGGCTCTGGAGGTTCTAGTGGTGAAGCACTAACTACACCAGTTCTTGATGCGGTTAATCAACCCGATAAGGGAACTGGTACCACCACTAAGGAATCAACAGAGCAACAGCATCAAAATTATAAAGTTCCTTTTGATTTTGAAGAAGAAGAACAAGAAAAGAATGAGAAGATAACAAATGAAGATGTAGAGCAAGCGGCTAAGGAAAAGGCTGAGGAAGAGGCAAGAGCTCGAGAGGAAGCTGATAATTATCTTCAAGATAATCCTAAGCACAACCCGGAACAATTTTCAGAGCAACCTCAAGACCCATCTTCAACTGAGTCATCCTCTCATTCATCACCACCACCATCTGACAAAACAACCACCAGATCATCCTCCAAATCAATCAAGAAACCCTCTGACACTTGGGCATCTCGTGCCAAAACCAAGATCGTTAAGGCTGTCAAGCAAGCAAGAAAACGAAATGTAGTTAACAAAAAATTGAATCAAGCGGTGACAGGGTTAACTTACTCGGGGATATGATGAACGAGTTCTCAGAGGAAAGAGACCAGATCAATCAATTCCTCAACAGAGATATTCAAGGTGAAATGGACAAGACGATTAGGGATTACACTCATAAGTTCCTTCTTGACACTATCCCTGGTGTCACTAAAGAAATGTTTGCCAAACAACTTTACCCTTATCTGAATAAAATGCTCAGGCAAACAATTACAACAACACCAGTGGTTATGCAAACCAGACCAGTTCAGCCTCCAAATGTCACTGAAGCTGACTTGATCTCACAGCTGATAATGCAGATGTCTCCTCGATCTCCAACGTTCATATCGGATGAATCTAAACTCTTCGAGGCATTTCTTGCATATCAACTCAAGACTACTTGCAAGGAAGAAGCCGGTCAGGAAAAGCGAACAAGAGACGATGATGAGGACAAGGATCCAAAGGCTAAACGTCCAAAGAAAACAGGTGGGTCCTCATCTATGCCTCCACCACCACCAAAGACCACCTCCACTACACAAGCATCACAGAAGACTTATGCATCCGATAAACCTCAGGACTCTTAGTCTCCACCACCGTCAGAGAAAACTGGAGATCACTTCCAATACACCGGTGGTGACGACGAAGAGAATCCTGAGCCCCAGCAACAGCCCTCATCCCCACCATCAACGAAGCAACAAAAAGAATCATCCTCCAAGCCAAAGCAGAAAAGATCAATCTCAGTTGTATCATGGTTGGATGAAGATGGTACTGAAGAATACGAATGGTTTAGCAAGCTTGTTGATGCCACTCCTCGATTATCGGAAGGCCAAGAACTGGTAGATGGTCGTACTATGGAGCAGGTTAAGCTTATCCAGGATGAATTCAAGGTAAAAAAGATGATGAAGAGGGAGTTACGCCGAATCAAGAACGATGCTTTCCAATTGCTAAAGGACAGATCCAACAGTGCCATTGAAGTTGAATATCATCTCGACAACATTGCACGGGCTATGTCCAACAAAATTGATTGGCTCAACCCTGAATCGAACATTGACTTCACAAGACAAGATAAGACTCCATACTACACAGACTGGACCAAGCCACTACCAACCATTGGTCGACCAGATCAACCCAGAATTCCCTACCAATACTTCTTCAACAACGACCTAGAATTTCTGAAACACGGTAGCAACGTCAGCAAGAAATGTGCTACATCACTCACCTTTAACATACCAGCAGCAGTCTTCTCCAACAATGCAGCAATCGAAGAAGAAGCCACCAGGATGTTCATTGACAAAGTGGTGGATTATGACATCGATGCTCAATATGGTATTCACCATTGGCCGCCAAGAAGAAGTCTGTACTACAGAAGCTGCCAAGTTCTAAAGTTAAACAAGGAAGTGTTTAGTGATAAATGGATCGTTGCTATCATGAATGTCACTCTGGCTACTAAATGGGATTACTCATTCCTGAATAAAATAAAAGTCAAACGCCAAGACGAACAAGAATATGATTTCACTGAGGCTGATTTTCCGAGATTATCGCTCAACGACATCGAAGACATGTATCTTGCTAAGGTACAAGGTCGGATGAGACAATTCTCCACCAACATCCAGCTCCAGTTCATCACAGCCTTGTTGATATTCATTAGAAGCAGAGTAATCCAGGAACGTGTTGAAGATCTTCAACTTGCTATGGAATCATACCAGAAACAAGTCAATCTCACTAAACCGTTGCTGCAATTTCCCGACATCAACCAACTCTCTCAGTACACCATTATGAAGAAACCGAAGTTTGGTGTTGTTTACCGCAGTGAACTTCACCACAACTGTTTCATGGCGTACAACGAGGTTCACAAATTATGTGATCACACTCTGAAGAAGGTTCGTGATGGGTTAGCGTATTGGTTGAAGGCGATACAACAAGGAATTGGGTCAAAGAAGCGGTGGAATTCTGACGAGAAAAGGGATGTTAAGAGGATAATCCAGAGGTTGGATGAAAGACTGTTTCATAGAGATCAGATGCGGAACTTAGAGAGCTTTGTGGGTGGAAGACAGAGTTTCTCGATTACGGGTTATCAACGTCAAGAGAAAACTCCCGGTCTTCTAGACGAATTGACTGGTACTCCTTAAAATATTCATTGATTGACATTTGGATTCTATGATCTATATAATTGACAATGGCTTGTGCACACATAACAGTGTACAACCCGTACTTGTAATGAAAGGACCCTGTGGTACGGATCAGTGCCACAATCCTATTAAAAGAGCAAAAGCTTCTTACTTTTGAATAAAACTTATCAAAACTTTCACTTTTCAAAGGTTTGCTCAAAAGCACAAGTACTTCCCCTTATGTTTTCAAAACCTCAAAAGTTAATATTACTTGTTGAGGGGAGTATTTATATATATATATATATATATATATATATATATATATATATATATATATATATATATATATATATATATATATATATATATATATATATATATATATATATATATAGGAAGGAAAGGATTCATGAAGAAAAACTAAAATGAGAAGAATAAGAAAGATTTCACCACACATTTCAAATAGGAGGAGAATTTAGGGAGATGCATCCATTTTGTAGATGCATCCGAAATGAAGCATTGTAGTTTCTTCTTTTCATTCTTATTTTAATTTTTCTTCTTATTTGATCCTATATATATATATATATATATATATATATATATATATATAATATATATATATATATATTTTCACAAACTGTTCTACGTGGAAATCTTCCCACAAAACTCAAAATGGTCATATTCGATATCAAAATTTAATCAAAAAACAACATTAATATGTCATTTTTGAGGGGGAGAAAAATTGTGTGATACAAATATGTTAGAAATTGTGATTGGATCTTCGTGCTAAGACTTAAACCATGAATTGACGAGATCTGAACTGTCATACATCGAAAAGATTTGTCTTTCAAGACCTATCTGAGTAGATTGTACCTCTTCGAGAAGCTCTTGATAGACATGAACTTTGACGGGTTTGACAACCTTTTCAAGGTTTGTTGTAACAAATCGCATTTTCGGGTTTTAACTATTCATCCTCGAATTTTCACTATTCATTTTACTATTCATCATATTTTGGGTCATTATTTAAACTCAAACTTTTTCCCGAAAAATTACTATTCACAAATTACTATTCACGAGTTACTATTCATCGTATTTTTTATTATTTACTAATTTCACGTAAATTGAACAAGTAAATACCTTTACACGATTTTCATGCATAAACAATGTATTATGTACTCATAATATATAAATATCTAGTTACTATTTATAAATATCTAGATTTTTTCAAAAATATCTAAACACTATTCATCAAAATATCTAGATATTTTCAGATATTTTCTCTATAAATAGAAATAAAACTAGTTCATTATTTACACAGAAAAAACACACAAAACCCCCTCCTCCTCCTTGATGTCGTCTCCCTCAACCCTCCATACACCCTCCATACTTGATTTTCAGGCTCCGAGTTATACACATAAGTTGAAGGCATAATTATTCTCTGCGTAAAAATTAAGTTTATTTTGTATTTCCGCGGTTGGATTAAGAGCTACACAATGGTGGATAAGAGATGCGGTTCTCAGAATTTTCTTGAAACTTTGGCAAGGATAGATCGGCTAATTATAAGGATGGGTTTTATTATGGGAGCAATTAGGATAGTTTTGGGGTTGATATGAGCTGATTTAAAGGTTTTTATAGCTTAGGAAATGAATTTTTGAATTTAGATGCGGAAGCGCTGCCCAATTTGCTAGTATCATTCATCGGTTATTATCATGTGAGTTCTTAGCCCCGCTTTTTATACTCATTTGAAACTTTTGGGGGAGATACATGCTCAAACTACTTGCTTTTACAAATACAAATACTCAAAACATTTACACTTTTATGCTATGCTATACTTTTTATACTTGATTGTATAATACTTGATTGCATTATACTTGATTGCATTATATTTGATTGCATACATACATGATTATAATATACTTATTTGCGTTATTCTTGAATGCATTATACTTATTTGCGTTATTCAATTCAGTGGCTCCAAATTAAGTTGTTGGATAACCATTAATTTAGTGGCTCCAAATTAAGTTGTTGGAAGGCTATTAAATTAGATACATACACAAGTGGCTCCAAATTAAGTTGTTGGAAGACCATTAATTTAGTAGCTCCAAATTAAGTTGTTGGAAGGCTATTAAATTAGATACATCCCAAATTAAGTTGTTGGAAGACCCTTGTGGTGACATTTATACTTCTTACTACTATGATACATACATACATGATTAAATTACTATTTTTAGCAGTGAGTTGTAAACACACAGGTTGCAGGTTTTGTATGGGCGGGATTTGCAACTTAGTGGATTTACAATGCCTTTGCTGTGTGAATATTCTTTAAAGGCTTTTCAACTTATTCAAAACAAACTCTATGAACTCACCAACCATTGTGTTGACACTTTAGCTTGTTTATCTTAGGTCAATAAGGCGATAGCTATTGCATGGAACTTAGAGTCGCACGACATGTTTTGAAGACTTTATACATTCGTATTTATCATTCGAAACATTTTGTAAACATTTATGTATTATACTTTGGGACCTCATTGTTTGTAACTCTGATTTCATTAATCGAATGGTAACTTTTCAAAACGTCTCATTTAGAGGTCGTCAGAACTTGTACTTTGTATTATGAAGTAGCACCCCAATGACACAATCTTTCACGCAATATAATGGGGTGTTACTGATTGGTATCGAGCATTAGTTATAGAGAACTAGGTTGCATTTAAGAGCCTAGACTATAAGCGCTTATATCGTTAAGACTCTCCACTATAATTGCCTTACACACACTTCGTATGCATATGCTTCTTGTTGGTTTTTGTTTAGATCCACGTTGTTGGATGATATGACTTTAGTAATAATCAAGAAACCCCATAATTTAATCGAGTCATTAAAATATGGAGCTCAAGAATAACTAATTATTTAACTTGATCTTGTGATGTTCTTGTTTGATGAGACATGAGATTTGAGTTAAATAATATTATTACTTAGCTTTAGGGATTGATGACTTGGTTACCTTATTATCGGTCTAAAGCGAGTTTTGTGTCGGAAATCTTAAGTATGATGATTTATAATCTCCTTATTTGAATGGATTGGGACGCCTCTTTATTCAAACGAGTTTTTGTAGCCGCGCGTTGCGGCAGGTTTTTTGCATTTAATTTTTATGTTATATGTGTGGTGTTTAAATAGTGTGCGAAATTTTTTTATATAAATGTTGGTATATTCATTTTATTTGACACATTTGTATAGTGATAAATCGGTCGGGATGTAAACTTTGACATTAAGTTTGATGTAAGGGTGTGTTTTTTTTTTTTCATTATTATTTTAAATATATTTGCTTTATTTTTATGTTATATAAGTTTTGTTATATGTAGTGTTTAAATTGTGTGTAAATTTTTATGTAAATGTTGGTATTTTAATTTTATTTGGTACATTTGTGTAGTGATAGTTGGGTCGGATGTAACGTTGACCTTAAGGATCTACCGAATTCATTAAATATATATACATATATGTTAAAAAATAATAGTAAAATTAAAACAAACCTTTATAACAACAATTAAAGTCGAGCATCGAATTTGCAAAGTGGCATGTACTTGGGTTAATTTTGCCATTTTTAAATTTTTGAAAGAAAGGATCGCTTTTGCAAAATGTGACATACTGGGATACTTCTAGCCATTTTCTTTTTTTAAAGGTAAGGATCGGTTTTGCAAAAGTTAGACACTTGGGGTAATTCTAGCCATTTTTCGTAATTCATTACTCTTTTGCAAAGCGTGGTCACTGAGGGGTCCTTTTGCCATTTTCCAAACTCACTAAACGACGCCATTTTTGCATTGTCGCTTTGCCTTTTAAATCGGCCTTAAGTTGTCGTTCGTTCTTTTTGTGAACGGAAAACGCCGCTTAACACACTGGATTAATAATATATATAATAAAGAAGTTATAAACCACCGAACCATAGGTTGATAACCCATTAATTACATAAATTTAGACGCTTCTTTATGCAAGTAATGAATTATAAATAAGTGGGCTTATTTGCATCCGATACGATTCCCTAACCACATTATAGGTGTATTACAACGTAACCCATACACTATTCCTGTTGAATAAGAGAGAACCCCACTGTTTTAGTGTCACAATTCTCAATTTCCGGTCATTTTGCAAACTTTAAAAAAATTACTATTCATCTCGGGAATTTACTATTCACTGGTTACTATTCATCATTTTACTATTCATCGTTTTTGAAGTTGAGTTGATATTTTGAGAGGTTATTTCAAAATTTTACTATTCACAAAACACTATTCATTCCCGGAGAAAAATTTATATTCATGAATTTTTATTCATCATTTTTCGTAAACTAGGTTACCATACCTTGTTTATACCTTCTCTTTTCCATTCACGTCTACGTTACCGTACCTTGTTTATACCTTCCTTTTCCATCTTTCGACTTGTTAGACATAGCATGTCTCTGTTCCTGTCATATTTCGAACACTATAACACATATTACAACCGTTCTGCACCTCATCTGCCTTCGTTCGAATGTCGTTTACTCAACCCGATGTTTTGGTCCATTGCAGGATCATGGCTGCAAGAAACACACGATCAGGAGTCAACAACCACGTCGACCCAAACAACAATGCCAACCCAAACAACAATGACAATCCAAACAACAACGTTGCTAAAATAGCGGACCTACTCGCCCAAATTGTGACGCACCTTGATGCTAGACGAACCAACGTTGGAGAAGGTACTTCAAACACTGGTCATGGATGCAACTACAAGACTTTCATGACATGCAAGCCAATGGAGTTTTATGGTACCGAGGGTGCCATTGGACTGCTAACATGGTTCGAGAATGTTGAGTCCATACTTAGTATCACGAAATGTGCTGAAGGAAACAAGGTTGAGTTCTCTGCTGGTCTACTACAGGGTCGAGCATTGACCTGGTGGAACAACCAACTCTGATGCACTGAGGAAGAGGGGCGCAAATGCGATATCTTGGGAAGCATTGAAGAAACTACTAACCGATGAGTACCGCAAAAGATGAAGTGCGTGTCGGAAGTAGAATTTTGGAACCACCGATGGTAGGGTAGAAATCGACAAATACACGATCCGTTTCCACGAGTTAACTAGAATGGTTCCTCACATAGTATCCACAGTGGAGAAGTTGATCGACCGATATATTTGGGGATTGATACCGGAAATTAGGAGGGATGTCACCTCATCAAACCCAACCACTCTGCAAGCCGCTATGGGTATGGCGTATCGCTTGACAAATGATGTGATCAGGTCTGAAGGACTAACAAAAGCAAACGACAATGGACGAAAGCGACAGGAGGATCATCAAAGAAGCCATGACCAAAATCAACAGGACAAGAGGCAACGAGTAGTTGGGAACTACGGAGCAATAACTCAAGGTCCTAGAAAATACGCATGTCTACATCCTATGTGTACTCGATGTAACTATCACCACTCAGGAGACTGCCCAAGGTGCAACAAATGTGGACAGACGGGCAACTTCCTGCGGAATTGCTCAAACAGGACTGGGAACCAAGGACAAAGAAAAGCATGTTACGAGTGTGGAAGTATAGATCACCTTCGTAATACCTGTCCAAAGTTGAAAAGAACTCCCAACCAAGGAGGAAATCATCCAAACTCGGCGTTGGCAATAGAAGGTCCACCGATCGTAACATTGATGTTTCCGCACGTGGTCGAGCATTCTATCCGGCATCGAGGAAGCCCGCAACGCGTAACGGGTACATTCTTTTGGTCAACCACCTTCTTTCTGTACAACATGATTTTGAGTGCATAACTTCCTTCCAATTTTTACCACGTTCACGACATTGATTAATTTGATACCTAACGATATCGACCTTAGTTGTAATTTATTTGTTGATTTGATTTGATTTGTGTAAGCAATTCCAATATCGAGCGAATCTTTCAAAATACTTGTTTCCTAGCTTGATCTAGTGACAGTTCTTGTTTGATGAGTTGCGAAAGTCATGCTAAGAGACAAGTTTACTCAAGACGATTTAGTTTAATCTTATGATAGTTCTTGTTTGATGAGTTGTGAGATTAAATTAGAATCGACTACCTAAATGTCTTTTGAGGGCTACGTTCGATATTGGGTAAGTTTACCCCATCAAATCTGATCACGAGAACGTACCTAGTTGGATGAGGAACCCATGTACATGAGCATTGACATAATCATTTAGACTATTCACACGAGCATGAACTTTTAGAACCCTTGTCGCGGTTCGGACTATAGTATCAACAATTGAATCACGAGGACGTGATTCCTCTAACAGGGGAAGAATGTCACAATTCTCAATTTCCAGTCATTTTGCAAACTTTAAAAAAATTTACTATTCATCTCGGGAATTTACTATTCATCATTTTACTATTCATCATTTTTGAAGTCGAGTTGATATTTTGAGAGGTTATTTCAAAATTTTACTATTCACATAACACTATTCATTTCCGGAGAAAAATTTTATTCATCATTTTCGTAAACTAGGTTTACGGGTGTCAAATTTGCGTAACCGTAAGGGTTTAGCTGCGCATTCATGAAACATCATTGAGGACATTACATATAGACTAGGGTTAGTCTGCATATCACCAGTAACATCATCATCATATTAGTTTATGCATGGGTTTGCATATTTCATTAACGTATATTTCCTATTAAATAAACGCTATCGCACGATCTTTGATTTTGAACAATTGATCCGACACTTCCAAAAATTATCCTAATATATTTTTATACTCATTTTAAGACTATAAAAATTATATTATTAGTTTACCCGATGTTTTAAATTTATTTTGTATATAAATTGTTATAAATATATATTCTGACTTTAATAAATTAACTCGATAATTATTATTTCACTCAATTCTTGCGAGAAATGTATTTTTATAATTTTTATTACTTCATTATATTTTATTTTGTTCCGTTAAAATCTATTTCTAGTTAACGCTACACTAAATAATTAATTTTATGCATCAAATATTTATTATACTTAACAAATAATACATTTTTATATCAAAAATACCAAACCCTTCCATTCCCCCCTTGGCCGACCTCCCATATGAGTCACCATATTATTTTATAAAATATCTTTCAATTATGGGACACCTACACATTTACATGACTAAGCAAGAATTTATACAAGATATTTAGCAACCAAAAACACATACTAAACATTTTCAAAATGTGAAAGTTGCAAGAAAATCTCTCCTTTCCTCCTTGTGGTTTGGCCAATATTAGAAGAAGAAGAAGAAACATAATTTTTTCAAGAACAAGTGCTTATATATTCTCTAGATTACTTCTATTTAGGTTTTGAAATAAAAACCTATGAGTATTTAGGACACCTAGTTACTTAAACCTCATCATATAACTAGTAAGTTTTTCATGATCTTTTTTAATCATTCTTGAGTTATTTTTATCATCCTAGTACAAATCATGCAAGTATTATGTGATTCATACCACTTTTAAGTGTTTTTTTTTATTACTTATTATGAGTTATAATCATCCTATAATTAATCCCTAGAAACATATCATGGTTGATGATGTTTAGGAACCCATGACACCCTAAGAAGGTGTATGGTAGGTTTAGAATAGATTTGGTGTTGATTTGAAGTGATTGAAACAAGTATTACACTAGAAAAATCAAGTTAGATGATAATAAAATAGTTGTTGTTCGTTTTTGCAAAATCTGGAAACATCAGCAGGTCATGAATTATTTTGGGCTATATATTCAGAAAATATACTTTAAAACGAAACCGTGGTCGCTTGAACGGGTTAAAACGGATTTATAACGAAGGAGATATGCTATTTTCAAGTTTAGCGGCAAAAACTATATTTTCTGAAAAATGGTAAGCTGTCAAGTGTTATATTAAGGGCGAAAATGAGTTTTAAACATTGTCTAAATGAATCGATTTGTCAAAAATACACTAGTATACATTAATACGAAACTAAGGATATATAAAACGTAAAAAACGGGCTTATAACGACTAAGTTATACACATTTTAAATAAGGATATCGTAACTACTTTTCACAAGTATAACACTTATATATATTTCCTATTAGTTAAAAATTATTGTCGCAAGTAACCATGTTTGGAGTCGTTTTCACATCGATAGAATACTTTTTAGAAAACGATGTCTTCTAATAAAAGAAAGTTCACCTATTCTATTTTCCAAAATGTTTAACCGTTTGTCAAGCGAAGCTATAATGAATAATTTACGATCACTCAAAATTAGTCATTTTCATGAATTGTCCAAGTGTAATATTTTTTTCGACGAAAAATTATAATTTCATAATAAATCACTAAATGATTATCGTAGGATATCATTTCAACGTAAGTACTTGTAAAGTAAATTATAACTTGAAAAGACATTATAAACTTATTTTTCGACGATAAACTTTGTTTTCAAAATGCACAAGTGGTATGGATAACATATGAGCTGCATGCATAACATTATATCATGGCTTATATTAAATCATATCATTCATATTAGGTTGCGGATAGAGATTGCACCTCATTTCAGTGTATCCACTTTTGCCATCACATCATTGTACCAAGTGAGTATTCACGATCCCCTTTTTACCGTTTTACTATATTTTGGGGCGAAATGCATGAACCATACTTGAACTAAATTGATTACTACTTCCATGAACTCTTTTGAACTTGAATCAAAACCTTGAACTTTTATGACTTGTTTGAACTTATTGAACCATACGTGCTATGACCATAAAGTCTCCTCTGTTCGGAGCAGTGCAAATTCTCCCATGTTCGGAGTGTTCTTAATTGTATATTAATAGTTGTATGATGTACCGTTCGTACATTCGCATTGTTAGTCTTCTATTAGTATGTAGTATGGATAGCGCTATTAGAGGTCGGAAAACCTGTCGTTCACTATATTACGGAACGCATATTATTTATTCTAGGGGCTTTGCCTTGCATACATAATTATATACGTGGTGCTATATTGTGAACTGTTATGACAACGTATACTTGACTTCTAGACACACTATATTTTGTGCAATGGGTTGTGAACACACAGGTTGCAAGTTTTGTATGGGCGGAACTTGGAACTGAGTGGATTTACAATGCCTTTGCTTTGTGGACTATTCCCGATGACCGAAACCTTTGACTCTTTCTCTTAAACGTTTTCATATTATATGAAACGTGTGTACTCACCAACTATTTTTATAGTTGACCCGTTTTCTCTCATGCATTTCAGGTGATCGTTAGTAAGCTTTTCTTCAAGGTCTTTGCATAATTAAGTTTTCACATGTCACTATTAATCATTATGTATTATAACGAAATCTTTTGGGATCTAAACTTTGTATTATATTTGCCGATGTCGGCTAAACTGGTATTGTAATGATGTATCTTTTCTTTTAATCTTAAAAGTTGGTATGTTCTATTATCTTTTGCTTGTGTTCCTTTTCAGTTACACCTCGTGTTTCCGCCATCTGCGGGGTGTGACATTTAGAGACCACACTTTTCTTAGACACACTATAAGTAGTTAACATCAACAGAACTTCGTGAAGTTCCCTTAAGGGGTAGAGACTGTAACAAATCGCATTTTCGGGTTTTAACTATTCATCCTCGAATTTTCACTATTCACTATTACTATTCATTTTTATTATTCATCGTATTTTGGGTCATTATTTAAACTCAAACTTTTTCCCGAAAAATTATTATTCACAAATTACTATTCACGAGTTACTATTCACCGTATTTTTTATTATTTACTAATTTCGCGTAAATTGAACAAGTAAATACCTTTACACGATTTTCATGCATAAACAATGTACTCTGTACTTATAATATATAAATATCTAGTTACTATTTATAAATATCTAGATATTTTCAAAAATATCTAAACACTATTCATCAAAATATCTAAACACTATTCATCAAAATATCTAGATATTTTCAGATATTTTCCCTATAAATAGAAAGAAAACTAGTTCATTATTTACACAGAAAAAACACACAACACCCCCTCCTCCTCCTTGATGTCGCCTCCCTCAACCCTCCATACACCCTCTATACTTGATTTTCAGGCTCCGAGTTATACACATAAGTTGAAGGCATAATTATTCTCTACGTAAAAATAAAGTTTATTTTGTATTTCCGCGGTTGGATTAAGACCTACACAATGGTGGATAGGAGCTGCGGTTCTCAGAAATTTCTTTAAACTTTGGCAAGGATAGATCGGCTAATTCTAAGGATGGGTTTTTATTATGGGAGCAATTAGGATAGTTTTGGGATTGATATGAGATGATTTAAAGGTTTTTATAGTTTAGGAAATGGATTTTTGAATTTAGATGTGGAAGCGCTGCCCAATTTGCTAGTATCATTCATCGGTTATTATCATGTGAGTTCTTAGCCCCGCTTTTTATACTCGTTTGAAACTTTTGGGGGAGATACATGCTCAAACTACTTGCTTTTACAAATACAAATACTCAAAACATTTACACTTTTATGCTACGCTATACTTTTTATACTTGATTGTATAATACTTGATTGCATTAGACTTGATTGCATTATATTTGATTGCATACATACATGATTATGATATACTTATTTGCGTTATTTTTGAATGCATTATACTTATTTGCGTTATTCAATTCAGTTGCTCCAAATTAAGTTGTTAGATAACCATTAATTTAGTGGCTCCAAATTAAGTTGTTGGAAGGCTATTAAATTAGATACATACACAAGTGGCTCCAAATTAAGTTGTTGGAAGACCATTAATTTAGTAGCTCCAAATTAAGTTGTTGGAAGGCTATTAAATTAGATACATCCCAAATTAAGTTGTTGGAAGACCCTTGTGGTGACATTTATACTTCTTACTACTATGATACATACATACATGATTAAATTACTATTTTTAGCAGTGGGTTGTAAACACACAGGTTGCAGGTTTTGTATGGGCGGGATTTGCAACTTAGTGGATTTACAATGCCTTTGCTGTGTGAACATTCTTTAAAGGTTTTTCAACTTATTCAAAACAAACTCTATGAACTCACCAACCATTGTGTTGACACTTTAGCATGTTTATCTCAGGTCAATAAGGCGATAGCTATTGCATGGAACTT
Source organism: Chrysanthemum lavandulifolium (assembly GCA_022545495.1). Lineage (NCBI taxonomy): Eukaryota > Viridiplantae > Streptophyta > Magnoliopsida > Asterales > Asteraceae > Chrysanthemum > Chrysanthemum lavandulifolium. The sequence continues at coordinate 173,181,632 of CM040239.1, forward strand.
ATAGTCGCACGACATGTTTTGAAGACTTTATACATTCGTATTTACCATTCGAAATATTTTGTAAACATTTATGTATTATACTTTGGGACCTCATTGTTTGTAACTCTGATTTCATTAATCGAATGGTAACTTTTCAAAACGTCTCATTTAGAGGTCGTTTTCTATAACTTGTACTTTGTATTATGAAGTAGCACCCCAATGACACAATCTTCCGCTGCGATATTTTGGGGGTGTTACATTTGTCCACACCTTCAAGGTAGTTATTAGAGCTAGTTGTCATCTAAAAGCTGACAATGCAACTCCTTAACTTTGCAACGTAACCGTGTCTCGCGGGGAATTGTCTATCTTGAGTCGATCAATTTAAAATGCGAGCTCTACCTCATTTGTGCGATTTACGTCAAAACACTTAAGCACATGTGGAGGGGGAGTATTTCTTAAAATACAAAACTCTCGAAGGGTTATAAAATGTTTTTTCACTCATAAACACTTTGAGATATTTTCGAGAAAATGGTTTTATGGCAACATAGGATAGTCATGGAGTTATAAGGTGAATAAGTTTAGGAATAAACGTCCTATGATCCGCCAGAGTCGGAGGGATCTACCCAAGGACACGACTAATATTTAGAATTTAGAAGTCCTTAGGTATGATTATAAAAAGGAGAAAATGAGAATCGGAGAAAGAATGAGTTGAAGAATTAAAAAGAAAAGTAAACAAAAGGGTGAAAAGAAATAGCCCTCTAAATTATTCTACTTAGGGCATAGGGTTCAATACATATACTCTTGGTTGTCGATGGATGACACCGTATTGAAGATTAAAGTCGTCGTGGACCCAAATGGCGCATGCACTAAACCTTCTTAGCCACTCAAGTTTCTCTCAGCGAAGCTTGTTTCATTCTCGGGGAACCCTACGTAAACTATCGGCTTTCTTTTAGAGATTCTTTGCATCAAGAAGGAGACCTCTCCCTAGTCTCCGTCGGGAAAACCAAAGCGCACTATTGAGTCTAGAGCCACGAGATTCATCAAAAGATCTCTTAGGAACACTTGACATTTCATCACTTGTCGCTCAACATTAAGGACGCAAGTGATACATTATCGAGTCCTTCACAGATCTTAGCAACTGTCGAGAACATTTATGAGGGGTTCACATTTGTAATCCTCGGTGATTGAATGGAAACTCCGCCAGGTCAACATCATCACGCTCGACAGCAGTCACTCGGTAACTCCTCGTGGGTTACGCTTAGTGTTGTCTCAAGCAGTCTGATCGTGGGGTGATGCTTGGTGTACCTCGACTCACCGAATCAGAGGTGTACCCGGTACATCGTGTTATCCTACTTGAGGACTCGGTTCAGAACAACCTTTGCTAGAATTAGAGATGTGTTTTCATACTATCTTTGTTAACACGCTCAAGTTCAAACTTGTAAGTCCGGAAATCCGCTAAGGAGATTCCTTTCAAGAATCGAGTCACGAAGATGTGGGTCATTACTTGAACTTGTTCAACATAATGCCAAGCTGTCCCTTATGGATTTGGACGGCAGATTCGCTTGACCAAGGTGAATGGAATCAAGATATTCATCGAAGAACAATCATAGTGGTCAGTTCTTTAAGAAACGACCACAGTGATTGATTGGTGTCTATCACTAACCCATTCTTATGTTTTCTTTTTAAGGATGCTCCTGGGAGATGATCGTGCTGATTCTCCACATGCTCATACCAACAACAACACTATTTGAAGTTTTCTCGAAAGGTAACACAAAAGTCAGAATGATTCTTCTACTTAAGCCAAAGAATCTGCAAAAAGTTTAAAGACTAAGAGAACTACATCAATACTGAAGTCCAACGTCAAATAGTGTGTGAGCATGTTGGAGAAAGACGTGGAGACACCTGAGCAACGGCGGACTGATGCGCATAACAAACAACATAACATCACCATATCCACTTTGAACAAAGAACAAAGATTATGAAGACGTCAAAGTTGAAACTTTAAAAGAAACAAAATCCCCACACTGGGGAGATTGTTGGAATCAAGGCACTTCTTCTCACAAGAAAGAGGAATGTCAGATGACGTCAAGGTAACTATTACATCAACACCAACAACTTTTCAAGATTGTTGGAGTCATTTATTAACTACCAACACTTAGGAGGAGATTGTTGGAATCACTCCTAACTTATATTTCAAGTGTTAGTATTTAATATGTAATAGGTTGCTTAAACTAGGCTTTTATGTTAGTTATTAATGGCAAGGCTTATGTAGAAAGCCCATCGGCCTTGGCCCAAGCCCAATAAGGAAGGAAGGGACTAAACATGTTGCTCTAGCTCCCTTCCCTATATAAAGACATGTAAACCTTTATTTGAAGGTTGGTTGTTCACATTCCATTTAATCCTACGCCTAAACATTTAGTATTCATACGTGTGTTTTTTGTGTGTGTTCATCCGATCTCTCTTACCTTTATTTCTTACATATTTGATCCTTGTGTTAACTTATGGTGACCTAACACCATTGCTCACTTTCTAAACCACCACTTGGACGTCGTCTTAAAGAATCTGTATCGGCTCCTTGGACCTTCTTTGATGCTAAAGTAATCAACTTGTTTACTTCCAAATCATACATTCTTAAAAATCTATCTTTTAGGAGGCCATTACCTTCCCATTTTCGGTCCAGAATTTCGTGTTTCTACCATCACCAATCTTCCTGCTGCAATACCCCAACAAATCAACACCATGCTCCTTAATACCTTCCATTGCTTTAATAACATTAACCCATACAGAAGAACGTTATGACCTTCGTGATGGCTCATTTATTGATCCTCTCTCACCATATATGGCTTTGACAACTTTGGCCCATAAGGCATTTGGAGACACCATAAATCTCCATATCCACTTAAACAATAGAGCATGATTCAAAGCAACGATACAAAGAATCGATACTATTCACTCCAAGACCCCGATCTCTACGGCTCGCCAACACTTTTTTCCAGCTTATCCAAGTAATTTTACGTTCCTCCATGTTCGGCCCAGTAAAAATTTTATTACGAATAGATTCAAGCCGATTTACCACTACCTTCGGGGACTTATATATCAGTTTTCATGTTTTTTAATAACTTTATAAATTTATTAAATACCCATATACTTTTATATTTTATAAAGAAATACAATAATATGTCGTTGTTATTTTATTTATTAATACTATGATCAATATGTTTTTGTTATTTAAAGGGCAAATGACATAAAAAGGTACCAAACTTAGGCTCCATTTCTAATTAAGGTACTATTTTTTTTCTTGCATAAAAAGGTTCATAACAATTTTTTTGGGATTTGGGTTTTTTACTAACGTTCGTTAATTCATTTCGTTAGTAAATTACATGTTTGGTCATCGAGTTCGTATAACCAATTCATGCAACATCCAAAAAAAAATTCAATTTTTTTACATGTTTGGTCCTCGAATTAATGTAATAATTTCATGCAACATCCAAAAAAAATTTAAAAAAAATTAAAAATAATTATCGAAAAAATATTTTCTTAAAATATTAAAAAAATAAAATTCTTTTCGAAATTTTTTTTCAATTTTTTTTTAAATTGTTTTTTAAAAGTTTACTAATAACTTTTTTTTTTAAAATTTTTTCTAATTTTTTTTAAAAAAAATTTTCGAAAAAAAATTTTGAAAAAAAAATTTTTAAAATAATTTTCAAAAAAAATTTTCTTAAAATTTTTAAAAAATAAAATTCTTTTCGATTTTTTTTTCAAAAAATCTAAAAGAATTTTATTTTTTAAATATTTTAAGAATTTTTTTTTTGATAATTAGTTTTTAAAAAAAGAATTTTCAAAAAAAATTGAAAATATTTTTTTGAAAAAAAAAATAGAAAATAAAATTTAAAAAAAGTTATTAAAAAAACAATTTAACAAAAAAATTAAAAAAAATTTGAAAAAAAAATTCAAAAAGAATTTTACTTTTTTAATATTTTAAGAAAATATTTTTTCAATAATTATTTTAAAGAAAAAATTTTTGAAATTTTTTGGATGTTGCATGAAATTATTACATGAATTCGGGGACCAAACATGTAAAAAAAATTGAATTCTTTTGGATGTTGCATGAGATGATTATACGAATTTGAGGACCAAACATGTAATTCACTAACGAAGTGTGTTAACTAACGTTAGTAAAAAACCCAAGTCCGCCAAAAAAATTTGTTGGGAACCTTTTTATGCAAGAAAAAAAGAAAAGTATCTTAATTGAAAATGAAACCTAAGTTTGGTACCTTTTTATGCCATTTACCCTTATTTATATATACTGATAATATTTATAAATATTATAAATATATATTAACCTAATATAAAAAGCACAAGTTAGTGTCACAAGTAAATACATACATTAGATTATATATATATATATATATATATATATATATATATATATATATATATATATATATATATATATATATATACGAACTACTTATATTATTCATTTTATATGTTTAAACCGCACAAGGGTTTAAAAATGGCTTAAATTATTATTAACAAGAATATAAATATCAAAATGAAGGCACGACCTCACACGTTACTGTGAGATAACAATAAATAAACGAGATTCTACATGTAACAACGACACATATTTTTTCAAAGTCATTATGTGATACTAAACGCACATAATATCTAGAACATGATATCAACTATTAAATTTAAGTCATTCGTGCAAGAAAAATCTATAGAAAATATTAATCGATATTAACACATGATAATATTAATCGATATTAACGCATAATGAAAAAATTATGTAAAAACTCGTTCGTGCACGAGTGTAATAACTATATAAGTATCAAAATTTTGCTATAATTTTTAGAAAAATCTTAAACATTACAAAACCATGTATTTATAAATTGTCACAGTAAAAAACTATTGAAATATCATTACCCATTATGCGTGGAGATTAATATGGATCCAATATTCTCTATAGATCCAATGAAACAATCATGACCATTTATTTTTTCATCAAAATAAAAAATATATATATAAAATAAATAAATTAATTAATTAAAAAGAGCACTTTTCATATTTTCTTGAAAATAGAATATCTCGCAAACGGTAGATCGTTAAGCGAGGAAAAATACACCCTCGCGACTAGAATTCTTTTATCTTTCAGTAGGCGGGCACTTTGATATACTTCCGACAAACCTTTTTGTTTCGAGTTTTGTTTTGGTGTTAAAATTTGCGTCTGAAAATCACATGTGATTTTTATAATCACTTGTGATTTTACAAATTACATGTGACTTTAAAATAGTAAATCACATGTGATTTCTCGACGCGTAAATTTCAACACTTACAAAAACATGTTGAAAAAAAAGTTTCTTGAAAGTATATAAAATGTCCATTTATGAACATTTTTTATTTATTTTTTAATAAAAGAAATAGATTACTAAGACCGGTTTAATTGTGTCTTTAGAAAATATTGGGTTTACTCTTAAGATTTTATCCCCCCATTATACTACAATACTACATGCTCAAATCCCGTGCGTGCACGAGATCTAAAAACTAATAATATCTTAAAAGATCTTTAAAGTTCGTGAAGGCTCATACAAGAGTTGTTGTCACAACCATTTAACTGCAATGAGTTATGTTAGCATTTTATATCCTAAACTTTTATTATTGATCGGTTAAAATAACGTGCGGCTAAGCTATCTTGAAGTATTGTGCATGTAGCAAAAAATGTCCAATTGGCAATTGTTAATGACTGTCACAGATCTCAAACGTCTGTGCTATTGCTAAGCAACTTATCCATTATCAAATACCGATTATATTAACTTTTTCAGGATAAAAAAATTATCCCTTAACTTCATTTTTTTATATTGTTCCATGCATGTTATTTTTTTTTTATATTGCTCCATGCATGTTATGCTTTTAAACCTCTGTTTGTAAATGAACAGGTTAACTTTGTGTATTAAATATAGGGTTTTGCTAGAAATCAATCTTTCAAACACACAACGTTCATGCCTTAAAAAACAGAGATTTCCGAGTGGTTGCATGTTTGCATGGCGCAAGTGTGTAAAAATCTGTGTTTTTTTTATTTTATCGTTACGTGTGTGCTATTGCACCTCTAATTGGAATGAAATGAGAGTTTTTTTTGGAAATATGGTTTCCTTTAGAAATTTATGTGCAAGCAAACATAGGTTACTTTCTAATTGCTTTGCATAATATGGGTCTCTTAGGATAAGCTCACACGTCTTTTGGTGTAATCCGCACTTGTAGCAGATTTTGCCAATATTTTCTTTAAGGAAACCGTATTTAGAAGTGTCAAATACATGTGAATGGAAACGAGCTCAACTTGATCTTGTATATATTCTAGAATTGTATCTTTTATCATTTGAAGAAAAAACAGAAAATAAATAACATATGGGTTGTTGCGGATAACGTTGTGGGGCCAATGGGCCACATCTAGAAGCAAATACTTTAAAGGTTAAGGAATTTAACTGGGCCTATCTTTTATTTGGCCACCTTAGGTTTTAATTTTTTTTTTAATCAAGTTGCAGTCCTAACAAATTGGTTTAGTCTACTTCATTATAATCTATGTTGATACGTTGTTTTGATTTTATAACTTTACGACTCTCTACTTGTAAGTTTGGGTGGTGTTATAAACATTTATGTGTTTCAAAAAATTGATAAATAAGTACCTTGCAGTAATTATACTTGAATTAGATTCAATGATGTCGACTTAATCATATGATATTATATCACAATTGGCAACTTGATTGCATTGATTCATATGATCCAGCAAATCATTCGCTGTCATAAAGCCCACAATGGAAAATTTGAAGTTTTTATTTTTCAAATTAGCTACAATAAATAAAGTTGCAATAGCAAAAGGATCCAAATTGAGTACTAAGCTCTGATCTTAATTACGAGCATTGTTTGTTTGTACTTTCAACTCATCTTGTAGACTGGACACCTTACGCATATGATAAATGTTTAAATACCATATACTTATAAGACATTTATTGTTAGATAAATGTGATTCTGTATGTCTGGATGTATGTTGGGTATTATAATTGGCTTCTAATGTGAAAGATGATGGATCGAGTAAGTTTGATCATAGTACGATCCATTAGCCGATGGATCAAATCGTTTGTCTAGCTAATATCAGCATGTTTAGGTGAATTATTCGCATGCATAAACGTCTATTTTGTTTGCATGTGACGTGCAAGTATATATGCTGTTTATTGATGTCTTCTAAGTATCTACTTAGCTTGCATGTACGTAATAACAATTATTAGTATTAGTTTTCTATAGAAGATCAGATCCATCAGCTACCTAGTCATTAGTCATCATATACTTAGTTACTAATTACCATTCGTAGGCGATTTAAAGTCATAGAGAAGGATACATATCAGTATTCGAGGTTGAAACATATTTAATCTGATCGACTTAGAGCCAACACTAAGAAAAGATAACCTAGACACTATAGCTGGATATATATGGTCCATGGCTATCAGACGAGTTGACTCGGTTATTTCTTAGCAATTTATGTCCAAAATTATTAAGATATGAGTAATAATTGAAAACAATAATTCAAAAGTCAAATGAATGTAACTCCAATAACTAATTGATTAGATATATAAACTCCCAACATCGCTTTTGTTTGAAGCATTACCTAACAATCTCTTCTGCCAGATAGGTAGATGGTAACCGTATAACAACTCAAAACATTTTTTTAACGGCAAATTTTTACAAATCTACACCACCTATCTTACATCTTACATGTCTCCAACAAGACTTGAACTATCTCACAAATTATATTTCACATGTTTCGAATGAGACATGAACCCACAACCACTAAGTAGTTGACCCACTCATATACCTTTGAGCCAAGAGGCTTTGGTATAAGTCAATAAATCGTTAAACAAAAACTTAGCATTATGAAATTATGCTTTTATTTACATAGTACTCCACGTAAAGCTGAGACGTTAAATATCTTTTACCGATTTTTAACTTATTTTATAAGTTTTGCTACGATCACAATATTTTATAAAAAACTTTCACAAAATGATGTGACACAACATTTACGTTATACAGTTATACTATCTTTTCCATCATCAACTATTTATTTTGTAACAAATTATTTTGTGAAAATTAATTAGCAAAATTTATGTGGTCATAACACTCTTCTTTTATTACGTTTAAGATCTAAGATCATTTAAGAACAAAAGATTCTTTACATATCAAGTAATCAATCTCCTTCTCCATTTTTTTATCTAATGGATGAGATTAATCTCAACAATTTAAAAAAATCCACTTTCATCATTTTTTTTTTTCAAATATTAATATCTTTCAAACCGTTAATCGTTAAGCAGAAAAAAGATATATCATTACGACGAGCATTTAATTATCTTTATATAGATAGGCACTTTGATATACTTTCGACAAAAAAAAATTCGTATTTTTCACGTTTTTCTTTTTAAGTTTTTTCTTTTTTTTTTACGTACTGAAATTTGCAATAAAAAATCATATATGATTAAACACTAATTTGAATATCACATGTGATATAGTGTTAAATCATATATACAATATGTAATATCACATATGATATTACATCTCATATATGATTTAACACTAATATCACATGTGATATTCAATTTAGTGTTTAATCATGATTTTTTTCATTCAAATTTCAGTAACGTAGAAAAACAAAAAATAGATGAAAAAAAGGTGAAAAAGTTTTTTTTTTTTTTTTTTTTTTTTTTTTTTTTTAATATCATGTGATATTCAATTTATAATAACTTGCCGAAATCTGTAGTAGTTACTGAGATTCTTTAGATATCTTGTGAATATTAGTACACGTAAAGAAGAAAAATAAAACCATTCATACGAGGATATTTCACATATGGTGGTTACCGGATTTTTTAATGGTGACAGTCATGGTGGTGGTGGCGGGTATGGTGGTGACGGTGGTGATGGAGGTTGGAGGTTGGAAAAGAGTGGTATGTTGGAAGAATGGAGTGTTTTGCTTGATGTTTAGCAATGGGTTTGGAAAGATTTGTGTTGAAAGAGTTAGTTTATAAGTTTTTAATTTGGATGAAGGGTAATGGTGGGGGTGGTTGATAAGAGGTTGAAGAAGATGAGTGGTCGAAACCAAACGTGCAATTGATTGAACTTGTAAAGACAGAAAAAACCCTCGTTGAAAAGTCAACTAACGAGCAAACTTAACTAGAGTTATCTATAACGGGGCTATAGGGACCAAATGGGTAACCGTTTGGCAGAACAGAGACCACATTCGCAACAAAGTCAAAATGAGAGACCTAATGCGAAAACAGGATATGATTCAGGGACGATCTGTGTAATTTACCCAAAGTTTTAGGTTATAAAAGTAGATAACTATTGTGTTATGCATTATAACTAATGAGTGCGTTCTAGAAAAAAGTGTAATTAGAGAGAAAAGTGAGAAAAAAGTTATAGGGTCTAATTTGAAACATCTCAAACTTGAGGTGGGTTTGAAAACCACCCCCCCAAAAAAAAAAAAAAAAAAAAAAGGATCTTTTTCGCAACTTTTTTTTCCCGCTAAAATTTATAACTCGATGACCTTTTTTCAGATCTCGGTTATAAAATTAGTGCATCATAGTTATAACTACTTTTTTAATTGTGATTCACCAAAATAAAAAGGTCATCGGATCGCATATGTTATTAACTTATTCCGAAAAAGTTTTGAATTAGAACCGTCAACCTTGTGTGTATAAAGAGATTTTCAACCGATTCAACACGCTTTATTTTATTAATCACATGGTTAAATATACAATGAAATCAATTATCCTAACATGTTTGAGTCATTTTATTAATCACATGGTTAACTTACTTATCATCAATTCACGATTGTTAATATACGCACTAGCGTTATCCCAACGACAAAGACGCGACGCTATTCTGGCTACAATAGCTCCATATCCGGTTATACAACTAATGCCCTTAAAGAGCATAGTATACTAAGTTATTGCAATGTTATTCAAGCATATTAGGTAACAATCGTTGGGTAACATCTCGGTTATAAAATTCAAGATCATAGTTATAACTAATTTTTATAAGCGTGACGCACCAAAAAAAAAAAAGATCACAGCTTATAAAAATTTGGCGGAAATTTTTAAAAAAAAAAAAAAAAAAATTGCCCCATCTTTTTTTTCGGAGGTGGGCAGGGGTGGGGGTAGAGGTGCGAATTTACAAAACTTACTTAAAGAATGAAGGAAAATACAATTAGGTCCCTGTAGTTTGGTGTGAAAAAACGGAAGGGAAGAGGGGGTGATCAAATGGTTGAGATTACTTTTCTCACTTTTCTCTTGAGATCAACTTTTTAAATGATACAAGCTCTATAACTAATAATCCAATATTTGACGTTTATAAATGAACGTTAAGATACTTTGGACAACTTGCCAACTTTTAAATTTTTTCAGTTTGCATTCAAGAAAAAGAAAAATCCCTTGATCATCCATATATTAAAAAATTGAAATAAATTAAATTCGACTTATCATGTGTATCTCGCGGATTAAAGTGACTTGGCCCATTTTTTGTATCATGTAATCCGATTTCGAATTTCATTTAGCTCGTTTATCAAGTTACAATTCATGAATAATACACAAGTGGTTTTGATTATTTTCCCTTTTCTTCTACAAAGGAGTAAAATGCATATAAATATGTTTATTTACACTTTACACCATGCCGGTAAGTTGGACTTACAAGGTCCTTATCAGGAGCATCATATATATGGATAGGAATAAATTGTAAGTTTCTTTAAGTGATAAGGTTTTAACGTATAATTTTGCCGCAAATTAATATTTAAGGTACACATACAATATCATTGAAATTTTGAAACTGCACAAACTAGATAAGGTTTTGCTTTTGCCATTAGCTTTGTTTATTGGTATCCTTAAATTTACAATAGATACCCTTTTTATTTTTTTATAGTTTTTTTCTATTTTTATAATTTTATTTTTGTTTATAGAACTTCAAAATAAAAAATCAGAACAAAAAATATAAAGTTTTAATAGTTAAAAGTAGTAAACACAAAAAATACGAAACAGAAAACTATAAACAAGTATCTTGTCCTGTTAATAAAATGTATAAAAATGCTAAAAATACAATATATAAAATATATTTTACAGGTCAAAAACAATACGAAACAAAAATGATCTCAGACTAATGAAAGTTATTCAATTGTTGAAACAACTTGTTTGGTTAATTACCTGGGGTTTAAGTCACATCGTCGGCACTACTTATAATCTCCGCAAGACGTCTTGCAGATTTTGACAAAAAAAATATTCTGTTTAAATACTTAATATTGTATCTTTAAAGTTAATTACATATAATTATATAGTTATAAGTATCGTGCACGCATGAAGTTTACACATAAATCAAATTTATTTTAATATTTTAGTTTAGTATATACACATATAAGAATTTGCCCATCAAAATTGTGATGTAAGTACAACTAATACTTATTGCACGAGTTTTTCATTATGCATTAATATCCATTATAATTTGGTAAATATTTGTAAAAATTTCTATTAAGTAACTCAAGAAGTAATTTTATTTAGCTGACAAAGATGTTGATGTTCATATTGAAATTTCACCATCGATATTATGTCAGACACATTACGCAAGTTTAATAAAGACATAACGAAAGATTGATAAAGTCAAGATACCCTTAAAGCTTTTTAAAAACGTTTTCAGATATCCTTATATAAATAAATAACAATTATATGAGTCGTTATCATATAAGACAATCACAGATATTTATTTTTATATTAAAGAACCCGTCTTATAATTTGATAATTATAGTCCGCTTTCAATAATTTTAGTATTTAAAATGTAAACCCGTGTCCACATACGTTAAACTTTAAAACGAAATAAATGAGTATTATTGAACGTATATACTAAAAAAATTGATACTTATAATCTTATGCAAATTTATATGTTGTTATTTTAAAACAACATAAACATTGTGTTTTTTAAGATATAAAGTATTAGGGGGTATTTGTTAATAATCCAAAGTTATTAAAAAACATGGAAGCTTATAATATTACACTTAACTCTATATAATTTTTAAAAATTCAACCACTAAAGTTTTATTAATTACCTTCTTTTTTTTTTAAGTTTTTGTTTTCACAAATTTCACACGTATATTTTTAGGGCAAATCGCATAAAAGTGTACTCAACTTATATCCGATTTCAATTTAAGGTACTCTACTATTTTTTTCCCAATTTAATGTACCAAACTTTTTTTTGTTTGCAAATGTAGACAATCAATAGGTTAGCAGGCTACCTTCTTCTTCTGACTGCTTTTCCGGCGATCAATTTTTCCAGAAACAAATCTTTCCAGTAACATAACATAAGTTTTTGAAACAGAAAAAAAGTTGTCTAACATATATGTCAAACTCAAACAATTATAGACACGTTATTTCAAGAAATTATTAAACATAAGATAGAAAATATGTAAAAAATTTACTTGACTTTAATAATAAGCAATTAATACGAGAAGCTACAAAGGTACCCACAAGCCAATAAGACATGCCATACTATAAAGTATGTATAAATAAGCTTTAGTTTGTCGTGGTTTTAAATACTTCTAAGTGTTTAAGAAGTTGCAAATATGCAAGTAGCAGTGGAGTATCAATGACCAAAAATTTATTCAGTTTGGAGTATCAACGTTGGAAAGGTTTGTAGGTGGAAAAATAGGTCGCCGTAAAATCATGTGGAGAAGATGGTGACATGCTAGGTGACCTGTTAACCTATTGATTGTCTACATTTGCAAACAAAAAAAAGTTTGGTACATTAAATTGGGAAAAAAAATAGTAGAGTACTTTAAATTGAAATCGGATATAAGTTAAGTACACTTTTATGCGATTTGCCCATATTTTTATGTGTTTTTTTAATCAACCAAATTTATTAAAATTTGACCAAAATCAATTTAATTTTGACTTTTATTAACCAACCACATTACACGATTTTGCTTAAGTGGCGAAATCGAGCTCTCCTATTGGCGCAATTGTTTTTTCAATAAGAATGAATTGACAAAATCACTCCGAAATAATGTAATTCCTTTATTATATAAATTTGCTTTACATATGTACCCAACCTATGGAGTATGGACACACTGGAGAGACTTTGTGAAATAAGAATTTCAAATGATCCGAGATTGGTAAGTCTTCACTCAGGTTGGTCCTATTAAGCCGTAAGAGATACTTGAATTTATTTCTTATGAATTGACAACGATCGATGTCAAAAGACACCAAAGATCAGAGTGTTCCTGCGGATTTACATTTTTAAAAAAAAAATGATACTCCGTATAGCTCCGAATAGCTGTTACCGTCACAAATTACGACCCTTTGCCATTTTATTAAAGTATTAAACTCCGTATAGCTGTTAACGTCCATCACATCTCTATAATGGAAATTTTGAAATCGCACAAACTAGATAAGGCTTTGCCATTTAATCAAAGTATTATATACTCCGTATAACTGTTAACGTCAATCACATCTCTAATCCTGGTACAGTCGTATGCAAAGCCGCATTATTATCATTAACAAATGTTAAATTTGTTTCATTGAATAAAAGATCGATATTACAAGTTAAAGAAAGAAAAATCAAATTTACTGGCTTGTTAATGGTTTATTTTTCATTCAACCTGACTATTCATGATTAAGAATAGAACACCATGAAAAGATTAAGGGCCTGTTTGATGTAGGGTGTAGATTTTAAGGAATGGAGTTATTTATTAATCTAATTGTTTGGTTAGAGATGTAGTCACAGTAAATTATTGCATCCTAACATAGTTGGGTTTCTCTTTTCATTGCTACTAGTATGGCTCACCACTCAAAATCATGTCTTTTTGTTTTGTTCAAATATTATATTTGGTTAAGTCCTAAACGAACTTTTACAATTTTTTCGACTTAGTAAACAAACTTTTTTAGTCAGTCTAGTATGTAAAACTTTCTAATTGTTATATTATTATAAATATAGCGACATATTACCGGTTCAGCAGGTAAAAGTTGCTTATTCGGTATTTGAATTTATTTGTATGCTTATATGTAATGCTAAGGTGGAATTTGTATTAGTAACTTTTTTTTTTATTATTTATTTATTTATTTGTTTATTTATTTATTGAACTATTTACTACTCAGTTGCATCATATCTTTATTGACTAAATTTAAGAGATTTTACTATTAATTTATGATTTTCATTTTATTTCACAAAAGTGTAGATTGGCGGGAACACCCTGACCTCCAGTGTCTTTTGACATCAGTCATTGTCCATCTCACAAAGAATAGCTCCGACAACTCTTCTGGCCTAGTAAGGCACCAACTGGAGTGATGTTTTAGGTTATCTTATGTACTTGTCGTAGCTACTTGAACAATCAAAAATTCAAAATGTACAAACGCTCCAAACGTCCTACTAGATATATGTTACTTTCCATATTGTTAAGATGTACATAGTATATATAGCGAAAGATAACGACTTTTTGATTATTTCCTTACTTTATAAAGTTGCTACATCAGATAACAAGAAAGACATTATATCTGCAGATTTTATGGTCAAACTATGGGTTCTCCGATGAATATTCGGGTAACCACCATCTTCTCCGACGAATATTCCAGCAACCACCATCTTCTCTAATGAATATTCCTGCAACCACCATCTTTTCCGACGAATATTCTATTTCATTAATTTACAAAAAAAGGTGCAAAAGTAAATATACAGACATTCACATATGAACTCATTTCATTTGCTTCACACTTTTTCACTCTTTCGCTCTGCAAACATCAAAATATACAAACATTCACTAGACCCATCAATATGTGTTTCCTTCTTGCTTAACAAACATCAAAATCACAAGCTTTCTATATACTCGTACTAGACCCATCAATATTCTCATGAACCAGAGCAACTCTATATTGAAGATAATTGGGTCTGTTGGAAAGTTAGTTCAAAAGAGGATTTAGGTCATACCTGATAATGGGTCAGAAGGTAGGGAGTATACACCCATAAGGACCCTAATCACCCTGATCAGATGGTGGTAAAATGGAATTCGGGTCACTAATGGTTTCAGAGGGTTTACTCATCAGTGAGTGACACTATAATGGATCCATAAGGCTGATGATAGTTCAGTTCAAGTGAGCTATACTTTTTAGTAAGTATACTTAGAGAACAACTTCATCAAGGAGTCATCTCATTCAAAGTTATACATTGAATGAAGATACTCAGGGAATAGTCTCATCAAAGGTTATTTTGTCGGTGAATGAACCACCCTGTGAGCACACTCAAGGAGTGACTCTTTTAGAGGCAAGCTTGTCGGCGAGTGTCTACACTAGCGGGACTGAATTCAAACTTGGATTTTAACTGCTTTGACCTATTCAAAGGCAGTTATAACGACAACCTAATGGCCATGATTAACGGTTATGTAACCACTATTTTCTATAATGGAGGAATATTATGACTAATTAATGGGTCGGTTCATTATTGGGCTTTGAGTATATCCTATAATTGGAACTTATACATGCATGGAAATACACAGAAAACCTAAACACTTGAATGCGAAAAGGGTTCTTGCTTTGTTGTAACACCCCCAAATTCGGTATACGCAGCGGGAATTAAGGTTGGGGTATTACTTCATGGATCACAGTCATAATAATAGATAAACGGCTCGAAAGAGACGTTTTAGATAAAGCAGTTATCATTCATTTATTTAAATCAGAGTTTTACAAAATAAAGGTCCCAACGGAAATACTGAAATACATAGTTTTATTCTTGTGAATGATAACAAAATGGACGCCTTTTATAAGAAAGTCCATAGCCACTCCGTGCCAAATCGTGCTCTAGTTTCCGAGATAAAACATGCTAAAAAGTCAACACAAAGGTTGAGTGAATCCATAGTGTTTGTATAATAATCAGTTGAACACAAGATAAGTAGTAAAATCGGAATATTGCGATGACAAAGATATTGCCTAAGTCTCATAACACGCAAACCTTAACACGAACGGGTCATAATAATGACGTAACTTACAAACATCATAATAATGATGTGAGCAAAATGCCCTCTGGTAGGAGTTTGTCATTCTCCTAGTATTCTCGAATAAAGTGCATTTGGTTTCCTATCCGGCTAACACAAATGGGGCCAATCGCCAATAGATCTATTCACTATATTCGCTCACTCACAAGTGATTAATGGTTCATGATATGAGGGACTTTTAGTGGCAACAGTAGGTACTTAGGAAATATCAATCAGGATAGCATACATAAAAATACTTGTGTTCGGTTTTTGTAGCATGTATCTCCCCACGAGTTTTGAAACGAATATGTAAGAGTGGGACTATGAACTCACCTCGGTGTTACCGTAATCTGGATGGAAAACAATTTAAGTAATATGAACAAACTCCTCCGACTCGCGACCTGAGTTGGTATGTCATGTTTTTAGTATTCAAGTTCAAGTTTATGCGATGATAATGCTTTATCGATAGTTAGATAACATGAAGTCTCTTCAAAAATTAGTAATACTTATCATACTTATTTTTATGGCTCGGATGATTGTTAATAAATTTTATCGAAACCCAAGTTGTTAAATATGGTATGTTTCCAAAATGTTATATTTTACAATTTTAAATATTTACGGTTTTTACCCTTGCACTTTCAAAAATGACACTTTAAACCCTCAACTATGAGTTATTGACAAAATCAGCCCTTGTATAATTAACTTTGAAGAAATTACATTTTTAGCCCAAGAAAACTTTATCTTTCAAAAATTACAATTTATACCCTTGTAGTTTTATAAGGAAATTTACTTGTTTTAGGCCTAAATCGACAAAAGTAAGAGTAAATATAAGCGAGGCCTTAAGAGGTTTTTACTACGTTAATTATCCCTTAAAGAGTTTTTCGGGTGGTCTTTCTAATGGTTCAAAATATAAGTCTTAAGCTCTTACGGTTTGGTCGCAATGATTACTCAAAGTAGGGGGTTAGGTGCCTTATGTGAAAAGTGTTGGTTTTGGACGATACCAGGCCCAAATGAGGACATTTTTTACACGAGGCAAGCCAATGTTTTTACAACGCAATTGATCCTTTAAACATTTTGCTGTAATCTCTTCAAAATGGTATAGGTCTCATATTCTAGTCATCTTTGGTTAGAGAGAAACAAGTCCGTGAACATGGCCACTTGGCCACGTCGCGTTTTAAGGTAATTTCATTTTTGACCCATTAACTTTTACGGTGTCACCTAGGGACATTGCAATATGTTAATTAACTCTTTTTAAGTCATTATCTAACATTCTATAACTCCTACGACTCAAATTTTGAAAAGTGCATGCAAGGTCTTTTTATGAAAATCTTCACGAGTCATCTTCTTTTTGTTTGATTATAAAAGTGACCATAAGAGTTTTTAAAGACGTTCTTGGGGCTTTAAAATCCTTGCAGCGAGCTCTTTAAAACGGTGTAACTCTCATACTTTACAACCTTTTAATTAGCAAGATATTAATTGTTGAAAAGGGCTACTTAGGCTAGTTTTGACAAATTGAAAATCTTGTTTTCAAACCATAAAACTTTATAACCTTTGCATGAAGCCTTGTGACATGTTGTTTAACTCATTTTTAATGTTTCTAGGATAGTTCAAAATCGAATTTATCAAAAATCCCAAGTTTTTCCCAAAGACCTGGTGTATAGGACTTTTGGTTTTTAGGACATATGGCCCTAAAGGAGTGTCGTTTTTATGCATCACACTAAGGATTTTCAACCAGCTTATGGGGGAGTTTTATAGTGTCCTAGGTGGTGATTACAAAGGTCCTTTGGTTGGCCCTAATACCTTTAACCCGATGTAGATAAATGGGGCGCAAGTAGGGGGTCTGGACCTGTTTTTGCGTCAAGACCAGGAGCAGAAAAGAAAATAAAAATGTTTTAAACTATGCGAGGACCAAGACTTAGGTTTAGTTTTTATTACTGATCATATAACATACTTAATGGTTAATCCTTATAGTTATCAAAACAAAAAGGTTTTCATGTAGTTGCGTTTTTTTACAGAAAGTGTACAAAATCAGGTTCTAGTTTTAGTTCTACATGTTATGACTTTTATTAACATAACTAAGTGATATTAGATATGTAAAAATGATTAAAGAAATAGAATTGGAACACTTACAAATATTAAGTTGCTTAAACCAGGATAAACTTCCAATGGCTGCTATTTATCTCCAAGTAATTCTACTCCTTCTAAGCTTTAGTTTAGCCTTTCCTTTCACTACTTAGGGTAAATTTTCAGAATGTATGTGAGTATGGAAAGTGTTATATGGTGTGTGTGATAGATGAGACTTGAGAAGGGGGGAGGGGCGTATATATAAGTGTGGGATTGCATGAGTTTACAAGGTGCTAAGTCACCTTGTCTAGTAAAAGAGGGAACAAGGTGATGTGTTGCAAGACATTTGGAGGATTCATGTGGTCTTAGGGGAACATGGAATGGTGTGGTAAAACTCTAGCCAAGAGTTTTACCCATAACCTTTGACTTGGGTAAAAATTCTAGGTAACAAAATGATGTGTAACTACATGGTGCAAGTATACATTTGTGGTTAGGGAATTTACAAGTAAAGGGTTAAGAACTAGTTGGTTGGGACCTAGTTCATTTCTAACTAAGGGTAACAAGGGGGCGTTAGGCTTAGGAGGGTAGTACTTAGTGTAACACCCCCAAAATATCGCAGCGGGAGACTGTGTCACTGGGGTGCTACTTCATAATACAAAGTACAAGTTATAGAAAACGACCTCTAAATGAGACGTTTTGAAAAGTTACCATTCGATTAATGAAATCAGAGTTACAAACAATGAGGTCCCAAAGTATAATATATAAATGTTTACAAAATGTTTCGAATGGTAAATGATAAAAGCGTAAGTCTTCAAAATATACCGTGCGACTCTAAGTTCCATGCAATAGCTATCATCTTATAGACCTGAGATAAACATGCTAAAAAGTGTCAACACAATGGTTGGCGAGTTCATAGAGTTTGTTTTGAATAAGTTGAAAAGCCTTTAAAGAAAGTTTACACAGCAAAGGCATTGTAAATCCACTCAGTTCCAAGTTCCGCCCATACAAAACTTGCAACCTGTGTATTCACAACCCACTGCCAAAATATAGTTTGCACAATCATGTATGTATGTATCATAGTAGTAAAAAGTATAAATGTCACCACAAGAGTCTTCCAACAACTTAATTTGGGATGTATCTAATTTAATAGCCTTTTACCAACTTAATTTGGAGCCACTAAATTAATGGTCTTCCAACAACTTAATTTGGAGCCACTTGTGTATGTATCTAATTTAATAGCCTTCCAACAACTTAATTTGGAGCCACTAAATTAATGGTCATCCAACAACTTAATTTGGAGCCACTTGCGTATGTATTTAATTTAATAGCCTTCCAACAACTTAATTTGGAGCCACTAAATTAATGGTCATCCAACAACTTAATTTGGAGCCACTGAATTGAATAATGCAAATAAGTATAATGCAGTCAAGAATAACGCAAATAGGTATATCATAATCATGTATATATGCAATCAAGTATTTTGTTTTGAAGTATAAAAAGTATAAGCGTAGCATAAAAGTGTAAATATCTTGAATATTTGTATCGTAAAAGCAAGTAGTTAAGCATGTATCTCCCAAAGAGTTTGTAAAACAATTAAGCATCGAGAGGTGTTGAATGTATGTTGAGACAAATGTAATTACAAGTAACTTGTACATTTTACGTTATGTATTACAAGTTACATGTTTGTCATCAATCAAAACAAACAAGGCTGTATAGATTAAATATCGTAATATTTGCACTAACAATCTCCCTTTTGATGATGACAAATATATGTAAACGTAATAGAAAGTAAAATGTAAAGGTTACTTGTATCCTTACTACCTTTACATTACTTCTCCGTTTACACTCTTCTCCCTTTGTCGAAACAAAAGGCGTGTCATGAGTTTAACTTCATTTCTCCCCAAAGGCGAGCTTGCATCATCCCTAGTGAAGTTAAATCGTCTACTTCAATCCGTTCCTTGTTAGGTAGCGGATCCATGGATCAAATTAAGAGGCTTAACCTACATCAAGGTTAGTTTTATGCAACAAAAATTAGAAATATATGAAAAAGAAAAATGCATAGCAATATTAGCCTATTTTCTCCACTTTATCGAAGCACAAATGCTTGTTGAAAAGTGAGAATGATGCTAAATCGTGCATGCTCCCCATGACGGTCGCTCCCCTTGTTTGAGGCGTCGGGGTATAATTAAAACCTACAAAACAAATATTAGTGCAAAACTATATTCGTCATTGACGAGTAAGTGATATACAACAAAGTGTATATAAGATGTACTTTCGATGAATTCTTGTGAGCTCCCTTGCTCAGGGCGTCAAGATGAACCTTCAAAATAAATATTAGTATAATAGAAGCTTTGTCTTTAGACAAATATGTCATATACAACCAAGTGTATAGGCGATGCAATATGAGTGTAAAGGACATTCCTCCTTGTTCTATGGTGTCAGAAGCACCTAAAATAAGAAAAATAATTGATCCGAACTTCATCTTTAGATGAGTAAATTATATACAATCAAGTGTATATGATGATGAACCTGATGAAAAACATTAGTGCAATATATTTCATCTTTTCACAAAGAAAAATAAGATGTATATATGTGATAAATGATATAATCAAAGATCTCATGAAGTGTAGTCTCCTAATTACAATCATAAGAAAAGTGAGAATATAATGTGATAAAAACTACAAAATAGTTCCTAGAAAGAAGATATGAAGTTTCCCATCGGGTGTGCCGCTAGTGGTGCTAGTGTTGGTGTCGGTTTACTTGTAGGAATCATGTGGTGATGGTAGATGACTCGAGATTTACAAAGTAAGTTTTTCACTAATCCATGATGGTGATGATTTAGTGAAAGTGGTGATGGAAGGTGGTGGTGATTAGGTAGGAAGCTATTAAGGGTTAGAAACTCATATGTATAGCAAATATAAAAATATGGACTCATGCAATCCTTTCGTCATGTCAGTGACCAAAGCTAAGAGAAAAAATATGAATGGACATTGCATTTCAATGATGCATAAGGGTTATGATTTGAATGATTTATTGATGCCAACAACCTATTGTTTTGAGCAAGTTCTCATATGCTTTAACCCAAGAGTAATCAATAATGTGTTCTATCTAAAGTGATAACATGAAGATAAATTCGTTCATCGATTGACATGAATTATAAAAATGACCTATTCTAGGTGACAATGGGAAAGGTAGTGTTAGCATGGTTTTGACCAGACATTGATGATTATCACTTTGAAAGAAGTGAAGACAATATGGAAAATACTAATAATAATAATGAGTACCTATGAGGATGAGAATGACATCATATAAGTGAGAGTTGGATGGACCAACGTGTTGGAAATGGTGTTTTGATTAATATATCGTTTGTCTTGACAAGGACATGCATGATAAGCGAGAAAAGGATAAGATCTTATGATGGTGTTCTAGATAGTGAAGTTGTAAGGTGCTAGTTTAAGGAAAATCCTATATGTGGAGATGAAGGCGTTTGTAAAACACATGATCGTTTTCACTTGATGAGATATTGGTGCGAAAAAGGTTGAACTAGTTGTGATTTCATGAACCGGCTTTAGCTAAGTGGTGTTTACCTATGTGTTGGTATTGTAGAGTCTAAGAGACATAAAATTTGTGAGAAGACAATTATGTGAATGAATTTCTCTCCCCTTAATTGGTGGACATCCAACATAATGTGTAATGTATCAAATAAGGAATGACAACAAAGTGTTTAGGAGTTATTTGGTATTAACGAAAGAGGTGAGCTTAGTGATGTTTCTTGGATGATGGTTAGCATACAATGAACTTCATCCTTAAAGTCGCGTACCTCTTCTCGATTAATCTGAGATGATCGTATAATGAGGCATGTGGATTTCTAATAGGAAGTGAAGATGATTAGAGTATTGTTATAACTAAATAATGATGGAGATGATTTTTGGAAAGCGGAAGCAAAAATGAGATTTGGAAGAGGTCGGTTGAAAGACAAAATGCAAAGCCAACCTCAGAACTTAATTCTATATGCTTTTAAACTATATGCAAGTGTAGGGGTCCCATAAAGCATATTACTAATCTACGTAGCAATAAAGGGATTATGCAAAATGAGCATATAAAGTTAGAACCAAGTGAGATAACAAATAATTTGTTATCAACCTACAAAACAAATTTGTTAGTGACAAAATATGTTAACATGATATAAATCAAATGATAACATATGATATAAGCAAAAACAACACATTGCACTTAGTAGACAAGAAATCACCCACAAGATAGCATCAAAACAATCATAATATGCAAGAATACGACTTTATTCAAGACATTTCATTATGAGATTGTTTTGTCATTGAACAGACACTTAAGCATACTTGGATATACAATAATCTATGTGATTAATTTGTAAGATAAAAAGGCTTCTAAAAGTTAGTCATACCAAAAGCACTTTGACATTATATGTGCATCGTAGCAAACAAATAGTGTGACAAGAAGCAAAAGAAACAAGATGAAAGATTCATGCATGAGCCATGTTCAAGACATAACAATTTGGAGCATGTATCATTTGGATCGTACTACACATAGATGTAATGAATGCCAACTAATAGCTTTCAAACACAATATATCATATCAAAATTATCACGTGTCGAATAGCATATTATGAGTTCATAAGTAACATGTTAATCATGCTAAAATAATTCAAAAGTAAGTATTATGCAAATAAAGTTTAGGTTTAAGCGTTTAGTAGCATGAAACAACAATACAAGCATTATAAAGATAAAAGCCGTACTAAGGTTTACACATTTGACTTGTTATCAAACACTAAGATAATGTCAAATCAACTTATCAGATTAAACAAGAACATGTAATCAACACATGTAAGTGCAATGCAAGTGGTTTTACTAAGGTTTACACATTTGACTAGTTATCAAACACTAAGATAATATCAAATCAACTTATCGTATCAAACAAGAACATGTAATCAACACATGTAAGTGCAATGCAATTGGTTTTAAAAGAAAAATCATATATATTACTTGTTTGATTAGTATTCCTAAAGGCGAGGAAAACTATCAATGTTTTAACACTTACTTTAGGCAAGTATAGGAAAACAGTTTTTCAAGTTGGAGAATGAATATGAGACTATTACTAGTGGTGCTCAATTAAGGCTAAACACGACCATTTTTACTGGGTGATTCCACATACCCAACTTTCTCCGGGAAGCAATTCAACCGTTAGGTCAAATTGAGTTTCTAGTGCAATAGATTCTCCGATAATCATTCTCATATTAGAAAAATGGGAACTCCTTTTGCCTATTAAAGTGTATAAAGATTATAGTTTACCAATACTTGGCTTAATGTGACACAACTAATATGCAATATAACTAAGGAGATGAAGATGTCATGTTATACACATGAATTTTAACAATGGTGTGTTTGATAAACAATGTGTTTTAATCTTGTGTTTAGAATCGAAAGTTGTTCAAATTACATGCTAATTGTATGATCTAATGGATGACATCTTGTAATTTAAATGTGAATTGATCATCTAAGACTAGAGAATAGAATATGTTAAACTAAGAACGTTCTCAAGAAAGCTCTTTGGAACATTATTTAACAAGAATCTAAGTGAGGTTACCAACTTAATAGATCTTGTGTATGCTCTAAAATTGTGTAGTTTTAACCTTGGATGTGCGCTCGGTTTGAGCGAGGTTGGAGGTTATGATGTACGCTTGAAAGGAAATAGATACAAATAGTATCTTTCAACAAATGAGATTATCCATGGGATAAAGTTATCATGCTTATGAAAACAAGTATGACAAGATGAATTGAATATCACTTAGTTCGCGAACTTGTAGATGTTTGTTTCAAGATCATTTAGCTAATGAGGTAATGAAATCTCTTGTAACTGACTATTTATGTCGCAAGAAGTGATGCATAGGATATACAATATCCTTTTAACAAAATGAAAGCTTAACGCATGAATCTTAGTCATAATGTTCTTCAAAGTGTTTGAATCGGAAACATCATGTTTTCCTAAATGAAGATATGAAGCCAAAGTGTTTGAATCGGATAGTAACGACAAAGTATTACTAATACTTTAAATAAACTTGGTATCAAGATTATATTCTAAGTCCTATATGTGGGAAAGGATGGTTGAGTTTGTTCAAAGATGATGACAAGATGAATTCACTCGAGTTTCTTATGTATACTCCTCAACGGATACTAATTCTTAGTCATTGTTGCTTGGGGTGTATGATGTTGGCTTTGCGGCACGTTGATTTAAAGATTGCAGTTAATTTAACATATGTTGTTAAAATGTTGATACTTGGGTGTTGATTTTTCGATATGACTTTTAATGACTACAATCGTAAGTCGATATACTTGAATATTTCGGATGAAATACTTAAGTTGTCAATCCTAATTTGTTGAGGTTATAAAGCTTAGATTGAACTCAAGGATAACAAGACTTGATAATATGTATTTAATATATGTGTGAGTTATGATGTGTAAACTTATTGTCTTGAAGGATGACACATTATTTTCATGTTAACCGGTGAGGCAATACATGTAGATACAAAACAATATCTATAGTCATATGTTAGACTTGTGTATGATAAACGAGTAAAAGTGGCCACGAACTAAACGAGTAAAAGTGGAATGAACTCACTGCTATACAATCAACACACTTTTTCGGTACAAAGCTAAATACGGGTTCTAGTTCGAGTAGAACCAACCTAACGTCGCCTATACAATATTTCCGACACTAAGCTAGATGTCGAGTTCTTTTACAAGGTACAACCACTCCCATATGTTTTATGGCCCAACATAATAAACCTTGTGTTTTATGGCACAAACACATAAACCATCTAATCTAGTTTGGTGAGCGTGTTGTTATGATGCAATGATGTTTACACTAATGATCCATGACACAAATGTCTAATGGATATGAATAACTACTTCTAAATGAACTTCCATTGATAGGAAGCCTTCATGATGAAGATCACAAGTTCTAAACTTCTTGTGATAGATCTTCAACTTGTGGTGAGTGGGGATGGCTAGATCTCAAGATTTCCTTGGTTGATCAAAGAGTATGCTTACAACAAAGATGAATGTTAGAAGCATTATGATCATGATCATTAGGGTGTTTAATGTGTGTTACTACATTGTTAATGATTGATCTAAATGTATGCAAGAAGGTGGAGAAGATGTGCTTTTAAGTGGTGAAGAAATGGGAAAACAATGGGCTTCTATTTATAGCGAAAGTGGACGGGAGGCGATCCACGGACACGGACCCCTTAAAGGGTTCCGTCCTTTATGCAATTTGGTGCCGTGTGCACTAACATAAGCGATGAATGATACTAGAAAATTGGGCGTAGCTTCAAGCATCTAAATTCAAAATCCATTTCCTAAACTATAAAACCTCTAAATCGCCTCATATCTACCCCATAACTATCCCAATAGCTTCAAAACAAAACCCATCTTTAATATTGCCCGATCTATTCTTGCAAAAGTTTTGAGAATTTCACAGGACCCACACCCAACCCACCATTGTGTAGCTCTTAATCCAACCGCGAAATACAAAATAAACTAAATTTTTACGTAGAGAATACTTATGCCTTCAACTTATGTGTATAACTCGGAGCCCGAAATCAAGTATGGAGGTGTATGGAGGTGGCGACATCAAAGAGGAGGGAAATGTGTGTGTTTTCGTGAAATAAAATGAATTAGTTTTCTTTCATTTATAGGAAAATATTTAAAAATATCTAGATATTTTGATGAATAGTATTTAGATATTTTGATGAATAGTGTTTAGATATTTTGAAAATATCTAGATATTTATAAATAAGAATAGATATTTATACATTATGAGTCATAAGACATTGTTTACGCATGAAAATTGTGTAAAAGTATTTACTTGTTTAATTTATGCGAAATTAGTAAATAATAAAAATTATGGTGAATAGTAACTCGTGAATAGTAATTTTTCGGAAAAAAAATTTGAGTTTAAATAATGACCCAAAATATGATGAATAGTAAAAATAAATAGTGACCCGAAAATGCGAATTGTTACACTTAGGCCTTAGTATGTTGTACCTATAGTTTAGTGGTGTAACATACTTAGTTAGGTTTTCTAGTTTGTCTTAGATAAATACTAGTTTAGGTTAATTTAAGTGTAAATAAATAAAAGTAAAGGTTTTAGGTTAGTGCTTTAATAATTGTACATTGGCATTGATTTGTTGTACTTACTAAAAAAAATATTTTTAGGGCTTGTGCTTGAAGGTTTGTATAATGTGTTTAAAATTAAATACATCATGGTTTATAATGAGTTTTATGTTAAAAGTATGCTCCTATGCATCAATGACTTGTACATTGGCTTGATAAACTTGTACTTTGGTATTTTGTAAAGGTTTCATGTGTATTTTAAATTTTATTTTGTGATTTCGTTTACATAAAATCATAGGGTTTTAACCGAGAAATACTCTAGAGTTAGGGTTTTATGCCATGTAAGCTTGTACATTAAGTTTAAGGGTTTGTACTTTAGGGTTTATGACATAGTATCAAAATTGTTATAAAATAAAGCTTTAAGAAAACCCTAATATATATAGTAAACATTCTATTGGAAATGACGCTAATGATATAGGGGTAATATATACCAGACATCACGTATCTCGTGTGAGGACACAACTGGCATGGGTGACCATGCCGGGAAGTTTCAAGTAAGACATTGTTGTGAGACTTCCATTGTCACATAAGAGTGTGTATATCAAAAGGCATTGACTATGCAAGAGAGCAGTTTGTGAGTTCGGCATATTATCTAGTTGTAGTAATCAAATAAAAAAAATTGTACGTAGAAAATGAATTATCATTGATTAATATAAAGGCGGATTTTTACCGGTGGTTACATTTATGCCTAAAACAAGAACATAACATTTGGTTTCATCCCATAGAGATATTTATGTAATCAAGGCATTAGGGTCGAATATTTTCTATTAGAAAGTGATTACACGATTTCAACTGATATATGGTACCATTGATTATCTTCACCATACTGGGAGGTACTAAAACCACCAACAATCAATAGAAACTATTTTGTGATAATCAATGGTTGTTGCTGCAATGAAGCATATGTATGCTAAATTCATCAAACTGGACAAGTTTGAAGGGGTGGATTTTAGAAGGTGGCAAAAGAATATGCATTTCCTGTTATCAAGCATGAGTGTGGTGTATGTTCTGACTACACCAATGCCGTAGAAAGGCGAGAATGCTATTGTGGAGCAGATAAGGAAGAGGAGTAAATGGGAGAATGATGACTATTATGTCGTTGTGTGATTCTCAATGGTATGTCTGATTATTTGTTTCGTATTTATCAAAATATTGAATCAGCTAAGGAACTATGGGAATCTTTGGCGGCTAAGTATATGGTTGAGGATGCCTCTAGCAAGAAGTTCATTGTGAGTAATTTTACAAATTACAAAATAGTTAATTCTAGACCTGTAATGGAAATGAACTTCTTAGTATACTTGGTCGGTTCACGCAACACAAAATGAACATGGATTAGGCTATTTCAGTATCTTGTGTCATTGATAACCCCCCTCTTGTAAAGATTTCAAGCATACCTTGAAACATAAGAAGGATGAGTTGACTCTTGTTGAGTTGCGCAGTCATCTGCGTACTGAGGAATCCCTCAGGGTATAAACTTCTAAATCTTGACATGAGTAAAATCCTCATCTCTAGAGTTGTTATTTTTCATAAAAATGTTTTCCCTTTAAAAGAAAAAGTTAAAGCAAAATAATTTGAAGATGTTGTTGTCAATGATGTGAATCATTTAATTTTTTTAGGCCAATGAATTTCCTATACTAATGATGATGTGAGAGAGACTAATGGTCCTAACAATGAGGGTAGTCCTCTACATCATCTAGGCAGTTATTTTTGAAGTACTCATCATTATGATGAGAACACTTCTTCTTATCATGAGAGTACTTCAGAAATCTCCACCAGTGAGGATAGAGAGTCTGCAACATTTAAGGAAGATAATATACAATCTCATGGCATTGATAATTCAACTGATCATGTTACAATTGATAATTTTAAGTAACAACCAAATAGGAAATCTAGTTGACTATCTGTTTTCCTTAATAAATATAATGACTTTGTTGTGTTAAGGAAAGTGAAATATGGTCTAGAAACGTTTGTCAATTATTTTGCACTTGATGTTTATTCTTTGTTTTTTGCTAATGAATTAAATAAAAGTGTTGAACTTGCTTCTTATTGGCGTGCTTGAAAAGATATAACTCGGATTGAGGCTATGAATAATGAAATGGAAGCATTATATTGGAATAACACATGTGAATTAACTGACTTACCTAGTCATACAAAAGCAATTTTTTGTACATGGGTATATAAGATTAAGTACGAGTCTAGTGGTGAAATAGAAAGATATAAGGCTAGTTGGTTGCAAAAGGATATAGTAAAAAAGAAAGAATGGATTTTGATGAAAATTTTCCTCATGTTGTTAAAATTGTTATAGTTAGATGTCTGATTAATCTTGCGCTTTAGAATAATTGGTCATTACTGCAGTTAGACATCAATAATGCCTTCTTGTATAGTGATTTCTGAACTTGTGTATATGTTTTTACCAAAAGTTTTTTTTCTTTTTTTTTTCTTTTTTTTTTTTTTTTTTTGTGTGTAAAATGAGAAAGTGTTTACATGTTAAGTAAATATTTATATAGACTAAAGCAAGCTACCAGACAATGAAATGCTAAGCTTACTGAAGCCCTAGTTTAGGATGGTTTTATTCAGAGTAAAAGTGACTACCTCTTTTCACTAAAATTAATGGAGATTTAGTAATAGCTTTATTGGGCTATGTAGATGATATTATTGTTACTGAAAATATTGTTCAAAAAATTGGAAACTTCAAAACATCTCTTAAGTCAAATTTTATGATTAGAGACTTTGAAAAGTTGAAATATTTATTTGGAATTGAGGTTCATAATAGTGAGAATAGAGTATGTTTGTCCCAAATAAAATATTGTTTGAATCTTTTAGCTGAATTTGGATTGTTAGATGGGAAGCCTTCAAAGGTTCCTTTAGATCCAAATGTTTCTATTACTAATCAAGCTATTGTAGATAATCCTTTATTGTCCAACATAACAGAATATCAAAAACTGATTGGTAAGCTTATTTACCTTACTTACACTAGACATGGTATCTCTTACATTGTTCATTGCCTAAGTCAAATTACGCTTTCTCCCTTAAAATCTCATTTGTAAATTGGAATGAAAGTTTTGAGATATCTTAAAGGGTCTCCAGGTAATGCTACTCATATCTCTAAATTAAAGTCTCTCTCTTACTGCATATGTAGATGGAGATTGGGCTACGTGTGTAATAACTAGAAATTCAATGACTGGTTTTGTATATTTGTTTTTTTTTTGTAGATCTTTGGTATCCTGAAAAGTAAAAAACAAAACACTTTGTCAAAATCCTCCGCAGAGTAGAATATAGAGGTTTAAGCTCCTTGACTTGTGAGATTATCAGAGTTTTAAAAATTCTTAAGGATGTAAACTATGAAAAGTTTCTTCTTGTCAAATTCTTTTGTCATAGCAAAGCAGCAATTAAGATAGCTACAAATCCAATCTTTCATAAAAAGACAAAACATTTGAAAACCGATTCGCATTATATAAGAGAGAATGTCCTTTCAAGTGTTATTAAAACAAAAAACATAGATTATGTAAATCAAATTTCAAATATCTTAAATAAAGAGTTGGATACAAAACAACACAATTTTTTGTGTTACAAGGTACACATGTTATATATGTATAAGAATCCAGTTAAGTGTGGATAGTAACATTGTAACTAGATTATGGTTTTTAATATCACATGGACTAATTGTCTATTGTTTGAAACTTAGCGTTATTAACATTTAGTAGATAAAAAGGGGTGGACAGGTTTGGATGTGTTATTTGAATAGTTTAAGGGCTGAATGTGTTCTCGGCTTGTTCTCTGGATGTTTTTGGGTAAAAGGATCAAATATCTCTGGTAAATATTATTCTCTAGATATTGGACTATATAAAGAGATATTATGCTATGTTAGATTTGGGGTTAATAACCCTCATTTATTCTCTCTCACTTTCGCACACAAGATATACAATCTTTGCTCTTTTCTACCGTTATCTTTTAGTGATAGTTTAATAGAACATTCACTAATTAGGTGAATGAATCACACATGATAAGCAGCGATAATTGTGTGGTGGTTATTGGTTAATCTGCTTTTGATCAGATTGATATTTTGTGTTGAATTAGTATTTAATAAAGATATTTTGTGTGTTAAATCCTGCTTTTGTGTATATATAATATCTAAATATATATTTTTTGAATAAATGAGCAATAATTATGAGAGGTGCGTCAGCATTCGAAGTCAAAATTTTTGAATTTTTGGATAATAAGTTTGGATTACTTAAAGAATCCATGAACTAGATAATATAATTTAATGAAATGAAAGGATAATACCTGAAATAAGGTTATAATAAGATCATTTTATTGCTTGTGGACATAAGCAATTGAAGGCTTGTTTTTCCTTCCAAAACGATTCTTTTCAAATTACGTGAAATAAACGTTATGCATGGAAATTGACAATGACGTTTGTAGTCATATGTATCTACACGTCTACTTTAAATCTTAAAACATACCCACTCTTGTGTCACAAAAAATCGAGACATTTAATCAAACTAGACGAGTATCCGCGTCTAATAGCAGCGGTGTCTAGTTTCTGCAAAATTTTGGCGATCAATAAGTTTTTTTTCAACAAACTGTATTTGTAGTGTTAGAGAATCATTTTCGAATAACTATAATTCTGATGCGTGATTGCATAACAGCAGAAATATACAGTTTTCAAAAATATTATGTGGAGTTGATCTAAGTGTGAGAGTATATTTTCTAATATGATTGTTTTAAGTTATTAAGATTTTTAGTAATAATAGATTCAAGAATTACAAAAGGCAACGGTATTATGTAGTTGGAAATATTATATTATAGTTTAGAGGTATAAACAACGCACAGAATCGCCTTTTCTTATTTTGTCGATAATTTAGGCGAAGAATACTTTTTTTTTACATGTGTAATGTTTATCGTTTGGTGTGTGCTTTTAAACTTGTAACCTTACAAATTTCATATCACCATAATAAGATTATCTTGTCTTATCAATTGCGAGATATTTAAGCGTTGTTCAAAGTTTATTTGTTTGGATCAAATTATTATCACTAATGATAACAATACTATTTAAGATTTGTGATTCTAATAAACTTACATAACATTATTTATATCTTTGAATGAAAATTTATCAATATATATTAACTTTTAAAAGACGATTCATATATATTATTCCCTTAAGTGGTTCAAGACCAAAAATTTTTAAACTAACATTATACAAATGACAAAGTAAATGTGTCAAAGCAAAATAAACAACTAAATTTTTTCAAATTTGTAACGGGTTCCAAAACTACTTCATCATTTCTCATATAATTTTGTCAAATATGAAACCCAGTTCGACCCGGGTGGTTCAACCGGTTGAACCGTTTCGGTCAAAAAAACATGTCGATTTAAACCGAGTCAACCCAACAGGTTGGTTCAAAAACAGGTCAAATCAAACTGGGTCACCCCGCCGGTTTTGAAGCGTCCCGGGTCAACCCGATTTTCGATGTGTATTAATAAGTTCCTTTTGAAATATATGTCTTCAACGTTTCTATTTTTAGTTTCAACTTTTTATTTTTTGGTTTTTCCTTTATCTATACTCCTTTATAAAGGGTTTAGGACATTCTTTATATAGTGGTTTTAAAATTTTTAAGACCAAAAACATTTTCATCAAAAGAAAGTTACTTTTGTTAAGCATAATAATTTAGCATACACCTAAATTTAAAAAAAATAATTAATGTCTTAAATTACCATACTTGTAACAGCCTCCAATATTGATACATCACATTTAAACCATATGAAGACATGTAAAAAAATGTAATAAAATAAAATAGGTAGTTCACCGGAAATTAAAATACGTAAAGTTATTGTTAGAAAAAACATATATATGAAAAACATTTGCTCGTCACAATAGTAATCGGGTACCCGCCGCCACATTGCGCATATACCCTTCTAGTATATAGTATATAGCAGGGTACCCGCGCGTTTCGGCGGCGGGTATCCTGTGAGGATTAACCGGAGAAATAGATTTCAATAGGATCTGATTCACCAGTTTGTATCGGTTTCAACAGGTCCTCTCTGGTTCGTTTTCGGATGGCTTTAATTGGTTAGCCGAACCGGTGACGACACCGGTTCCCGGTTGAACACGTTAGTCTGGTCCGGTCCGGTCCGGTTTTCAAACTATATGTACCATCAACTTGTTAGATTGTATGAAGTTTTGTGTGTTTTATTAATTTGTATAATGTGTATAATAACATGTACTTTTCATTTTAGGGTGTTTTAAAAATAACATTAATTAGTGTGTTTAATTATTTTATATTTTAGATTATGCTATAGCTTCTTTAAATTGTACGTCACGAAAATTTTATTGTACTTTTTAGTAAGGGATGTTTTAGTTGTTGTTTTTAATTTGGTAGATGTGTTTTTTTGTTGTTGTACAATGTGAATAAATTATTGTACTTTTAAGTAATATGGTGTTTTAATAAGAATATTAATTACATTATGCATTTCACTCTATTGACAAATTTCAACTTTTTAACAATTCAACAATTCACCTTTGATTGTTTTTCTATTATAGATAAACAACTCAGTAAACAATATTTCAATTGGTTAATACCATTAAAAAGCATCATACTTGTTCATAAATACTTTTTTAAGTAGCGAACTAAAGAAAAATACTTTTTTAAGTACTAATGTTGACATTTTTATCTTTATGTGAGTAGTAAAAATATGTGATGACCATTTTACCCTTCAGATTTTTGGAAATTGCATCCATTGTCTCTAAGGTAAATTACATAAATGGTCCCTGTCGTTTGAAAAAAAATTGCATTTATCGTCCTTATACTTTTTTCGAATTTTTTTCTTCCAAAATTTGTTTTGCGAAATTTTTTTTACGTAACTTTTGTCAATAAACTTTTTATCGTTCTATTTTATATATTTTTTCTCCGTTTTTATTTTCGATATTTTTTTTCAATTTTTTTTGGAACATGTAAAAACAAATTCGGTCACTTGCGAAAAAAAAAATTAGAAACTTTTTTGTCACAAGTGAAATTTTTTTAACGGAAAACGTTTTTTTGTCACGAAAAAAAATTTTCTAAAAAGAAATTTCAGAAAAAACTGTTCGACAAAAAATTCGAAAAAAAAAATGAACATATAATTTCGAACAAAAAATGAGACAAAAATTTCGGAAAAACAAACGAAATAAAAATTTTGGAAAAAATATTCAAAAAAAAAAATTAGGGACGGTGGATGCAATTTCTCTAAACAACAGGGACCATTTATGTAATTTATCCCACGTTTGATGCAATTTCGCAATTCCAAAGGGATGATTTATGTAATTTGGAAGGCTAAAATTGTCATACTACTCAAATAAAAATAAAAATGTCAACAATAGTACTTATAAAAGTATTTTTTTTACTTCGCTATTTAAAAAAAAAATTAAACAAGTATGATTATTTTTAATGGTATTATCCGATTTCAATTAAAGTAAGATCGATAACTTATGAGCTATACTCAAAAACATTAGTGTAATGAATAACAATCTAAAAAAATCTAAAAGTAACACATTACACATGTGTTCCTTTGAGTTCGTGGAAACTAAGGCCCCGTTTAGTATATAGATAGTTTTAGTATTTAAATTTGAATTTAAATTGGATTTGGATTTGAATTTGATGTAAGAGAGAAAAATAAAATGAGGTAAAAAAAATAATATAATTAAATTAAAAAAAACATAGTTTAATAAATAATAAAAATATTTAAAATTAGTTTTATTAATTTAAGAGTAAATTACACCGTTCGTCCTTGTGGTTTGCGTTGACCGCAGGAGTTCGTCTTTTGACAAAAAAAGTTGCACCGTCCATCCTTAAGTGGCAAACGTTATACGTTTTTATATAAGTTTTTGTATATGTTATTATATACATCATCATATACGATTTTGTATACGTTTTTATATTCGTTTTTTAATATGTTTTTATATTCGTTTTTATATACTTTACTACAAAAACGTTCTTATATACTTATACACGTCCTTATATACTTTTTATACGTTTATATATCAGTTTTTGTATACGTTTTTATATATATATTTATATACGTTTTAATATACGTCATTACAAAGAATGTTCTTATATACGTTTTTCTACAAGTACTTATATACTTTTATAAGTTTTTGCATACGTTTTTGTATACGTTTTTATATACGTTATTATATACGTTTTTATATATTTTTTATACGTTTTTATATAAGTTTTTGTATACGTTTTTATGTAAGTTTTTGTATACGTTTTGTTATATGGTTTTATATACTTTTTATACGTTATATATATATTTTTGTAATAACGTATATAAGAATTATATAAAAACGTATATAAAAAGTATATAAAAACGTATATAAAAATGATATAAAAACGTATATAAAACGTAATACAAAACATATTAAAAACGTATACAAAAACTTATATAAAAATGTATAAAAAATATATAAAGACGTGTATAAAGATGTATATAAAAATTTATTTAAAAACATATATAAAAACGTATACAAAAACATATATGATAACGTATACAAAAACTTATATAAAAACGTGTAAAAAGTATATAAGTACGTGTATAAAAACGTATATAAGAACTTTTTTGTAATAACATTTATAAATACGTATACACAAGCGTATATACAAGTGTATGAAAATTTACATGTTTATATATATAACCGTATATAATAAAATCAAAAAAATTTTGAATATACCAAAAATTTTAAATTATAAACGGTTGTTTGTTTAAAGGATGGACGCTGCAACGGTGGTTAGCGAAAAGGGCTAACGTGTAACTGTTACGGAATCTATTTAACGTCGGTTAAAACTAAGGACAAAAACTTACCCAAAGGTTTCTGACAGAGACGGTATCTGCACTTTCAAACTATTTAGAACGAAACCTGCAATTTGACCAAACCTTAAGGACGCTTTATGCAATTTACTCTTTTAATAAATGTACATGCGTGAATATTTTTATAAAATTATTATTTTTTAAGAATACTAAATATGTGTTTCAAAATAAACAAATCCAAACACTGTTTCTAAAACCACTCAGTTTTAAGCAGCTTTTAAGTACTTAAAATGGACGAATTGTTCAATTAGGCATTCACAATTTATTTAAAAAAATATAATAAATCAAATGTAACATTATTCAAAACTTAAATAAGTTACAGGGGCAATTACATATATCCCCAATATAATTTCATTAATTACATATTTCCCTACCAAACATCTAAAATAACAAAAATACCCGTTGTTGCTAATTTTCACTCAAAGACACTTATACCCTTTTTACAACTCTCGATTTAAGCGCCAAAAATAATTTTTTACCGACATTTCTTTCTTTTGCCGTCATTCTCAATCAAAAGGTTAACATAATTCCTCTTTTTACTGTGGCTACCAATAACTTCATCACCTATCAAAATGTATAACCAGGATGAATTATTCTTCTTTTAATGTTCAAGCATGATAATCATAGCGTGAAACAGAACCTCGTAACTAAGGATGAATTATTCTTGTGTATTACAAAATTTAGGGATGATCATGTGGTTATAAAATAGACATATATATGCATGTGGTGGTCCTTGGAAATTGACGAACACATTTTTGAAATGCTCTTTTGTGTAGTTATTTTTTGAACAAGTTGTGTTTCTAAATTCCTAGTATCCTTAATTAAGATTCATTGCTGGGTTAAGTATGAGACTCTGATGATAGCTCATATGGCTATTTTTACACAGAATCGTATACTTGAATTTGATTTGAAGATGAATAAAGTGGAAACTGATGACTTGTTTTATTTGATTTTAGTTGTAGGTTTTTGTTATTTTGGATATAAAAATATTGTCAGTTAGTTTGAATTCGTGGAAGGAATATGCGACAATGAGAAGATTTGCAGAGATGGGATTATTTTATGAAATTTTGATTTTGTTCTATCTAGATGTTTTTACTTATTTGAAATTTGACTAGGAATGATAGAAAAGGGTAGGATGGTCATATTTAAATAGTTGCTGATAAACTAGATAAGATGTGTAAATATGTGGTTAAATAAATAAATTTGGGTATATTTTTGTTATTTTAGATGTTTGGTGGAGAAATATGTAATTAACAAAGCTGTATTAAGGATGTATGTAATTCTCCCTAAATTATATTATACAAATGCCAACTAAAAATCTTGTTTCATCATTAAGAGTACTAGATGCAGTTATGCAAACGTGGCACGACGTCAAGCCGGCGCTACCATATCGGTCTCTCTTTGCCATCGTGTGAGTGAAGCCACTGGCTTGCGTCAAAGAGCAGGTTTTCTTTTTCTTTTTTTAGTTGAGTTTTGTGTTAAGTTTATAGTTTCAATTGTATATGACTTGAGTAATTAATGAGGGGACTTTTGAATGTGCGAGCAAAAGTGAAAATTAAAAATAGTCAAATGGCATAACGTTAAATATTGGCTTGGATTACTACGCCAGATGCTCTAACGCCAAGATTTCTTTTTGTTGTTTTTGGGTAGGGTGGGGGTTGAAGAGATAGGCTCAAGTGAAAAATGGTTGACTTAGATAGTATGGAGGTGGGCCAAACAAGTCGGCCTAACTGGATCATTAATCAAAATACCAAATGGGTCTACAATGGTATAACTACTTGAAAAGGATGTTTAATTACAATGCAAGTTATCTTGGGCCCTTTAAATGCATGTCTGATAATTCAAAGAAAAGTAGAGAACATCTATCAAAACACATTAAATATATACCGATGTGTGCTAAGTTAGTTTGAGTGAATCACTCGATCATAACGATATGGATAGATAAGCCCGGAGGAACACAAGTTGGGTATCTCAAGTTTGTGGGTCACAAAACATTTGAGACATATCCATTGTCGAAAGGAAGGCAATTCTAAGATGCTCAAGCAATACAATAAATAATGTTGAAAATGATATTTTTGTTAAGAAGTTAGGAAAATGATACAATCACCTTTGTATTAGATAAGTATTCATCTTATACACTAGTGGAACGAAATTAGGAATTTAGGATTTATTTATACATGTAAAAGTAAATCTTATCATCTCACGACTTGGTTACTGTTGGATGAATTAGAGACATTGACAAATCTTCATTTTTTAACGAATAGTTTTTGCAGGTTTCAGCTGTTTATTATGCTTGTAGGTTTATATCATATAATGTGTTATATGATACACATGATGAGGGCGAGACTCTATTATGATGTGATGAATGAGTACGTAGGAAGAATTCTCAATTTCACATCAATGTGACTATCATAAAATTGTGGCTTACAAAACAACTAAAAAAGACGGTTAAGTTGACAGGGAAATCTGATTAAAACCTTTGATTATAACAATATCATGAAATTGTGGCTTACAAAAACTAAACAAGACGGTTAAGTTGACAGGGAAATCTGATTAATACCTTCGATTATAACAAATACAGTTAAAAGGAAAATTGTGTAGTTTACGTTCATAATGTTCTATATGATAAAAACAGATGATCAATACATATTATATTATACTAAATGTAACCCTTAAAAGCCAATACATTTGTGTCTAGACACTTGTTTTGTCGAACATACGGTCGTCTCATTGTACAATTTAATACCGCGGTAGCTAATGAGACCATTTAACTGAAAATTGACCCGAAGATCTTACTTAAGTAGAAAAATCTTGAATTTGAAAAACTGAATGTCAGTTGCATTTTTGTGAAATCCTAAACTTTTGCAATATGTGGTATCAAAACATTTTGTGTTTGCACCTAATAATAATGCATGTTCATTCAAACCAAAAATATGAGGATATGATCTTTGTTTGTTTGGATAAGGGCATTCATATCCATGAAATTTGTAATACGTAACAATGATATGGACCAAAAAAAGATTATCATAACATTTTAATCACTCTTATCACTAATCTTATCTCTTGTGATTCTTTTTTCTCCGATACATCTTCAAATTATGTTTACAAATACAATGACAGAGGCAATTTATTTTGCTTACCCATAAATTCATGTTTATCCAGGGACAAATCTCCACCATCCATCTAGTTTGATCTAATGGTGGGGATTAACCTAAGATTTAAAAGTCAAACCTAACTCCATGTTTTTTTTCTTGTCTTTTTGTCTTTCTTTTTTTATTCACATATTTTTTTTGTCATTTATTTTTAAATTAACGTTTTTTTATTTAAATCACGTTTATTATTTTATTTTTTTTATTTTTTTTTAAATTCGCTTTTTTATTAATTCATGTTTTTTTCATTCACGTTTTTTCTTCGTTTCGTTTATTTTCATACGTTTCATTCATTTTCATACGTTTTGTCGCTTTCATACATTTCATATGTTTCGTCCGCTTTCATCCGCTTTCATACGCCGTCCGCTTTCATCGTTTTCTTTCGTTTTCGTCAATTTTTCATACGTTTTCATCCATTTTCAAACGTGTTTTACGCTTTCATATGTTTTCGTCCGCTTTCATACGATTCGCTCATTTTCACGTTTTCTTCCGCCTTCTTACGTTTTACACGCTTCACTATCATGAGTGATTTTCAGAATATCAGTGATATTCATAATATCACTTTTTGATATTCATAATAGCACAAAGTGATATTCTGAATATCACAATATCACTTGTGATTTTCTGAATATCACTTTGTGATATTCAGAATATCATTTGTGATATTATGAATATTGTGGAAAACTAGAAGGGGGGGTTGAATAGTTTTGCCGATTTTAAGTTGATTTCAAAAAACTTTAGATTCGATATTATGTGAAATCGTATGGATGTTGAGAACGTATAGATCAAATGATAATGTAAGTAAATAAACAAAGATAAGGGATATAAATGACACAACCGATTTATAGTGGTTAATTACTGAGGACACCTTCCTTGCTCTACTCCACTCCCCGAGTCACCTACTCGAGAGTTCAAGCACTATGTCAACAAACTCCTTCACTTGGCGGAGAAGCCTTCACAACGTTGCTTACACTTTATCCCAGACAAAGCTAGAATCCGAGTCCAGTAGCACGGTGGACCAAACCAACACAACTATTACACAACAAATATGTGAAATATCAAATACAAGATCTTCGCTACGTAAATCTTGCGGAGTGACAAATCAATCAAGGACCCTTGCTTGGATGACTTGTAGAATGCTCGTGATCTCGCCTTTAGAAGGACCTATATGAGAATCACA
Organism: Chrysanthemum lavandulifolium; assembly: GCA_022545495.1. Classification (NCBI taxonomy): domain Eukaryota; kingdom Viridiplantae; phylum Streptophyta; class Magnoliopsida; order Asterales; family Asteraceae; genus Chrysanthemum; species Chrysanthemum lavandulifolium. The sequence goes on from CM040239.1 coordinate 173,221,091, forward strand.
AATAGAAAGAAAAGAAGAACAACTCTAGATCAAGTGATCTATATGTTAGAAGAGAATGAGAGTGTATGAGAGATTTAGTAAGAAGAGGGTGAATTAGAATGAAGAAATGGCTCTCTATTTATAGGCAAATTTCCTCACTGTTCACACGGATCCCACGGATCCTTCCACTGGGATCCGGCTAGCACAAAGCTAGGGATCCGTGGAACGCTCTCTTTGCCCATGGGCTTTTGGTTATGGGTCATGGGTTGGTCCATGGGTTATATCTAGATTCTATGTATCTAAGTATACATTGTATCAAGTCTCTTTGGGTATGGGTTAAGATCCATGGGTTGTGATTTTACCCATCCTAATTAACTATTACAACAAATGCTTTTGTTACTACATTTTGTATTTAAAAGATTATATGTAAATGCTTTACAAAATAACATGTATCCTTATAATTATACTTAAGACAACATTATATATGTTATCAACAAAACACAAAGAGATCGCAAAATATTAATAAACGTTTTACGGTTTATTTGTATTAACAATCTCCCTTTTGTTGATGACAAAATATAATGTTATGATGAGTAAAACTTAAGAGTAGATGTAAGTTTTGAAAGCTCCTAAGTTTTACTTTCTCCCCTTTTGTCGAAACAAAAGTTAACCTGGAGGAAAAAGTAGTCTACTTACTCCCTCGACGGTAGCTCCCCTAGTTTGGGCGTCAAGAGAAGAACAATCTACAAAAGAAAGTTAGTAACATGCTTAATTGATCTTAAGGTTGTCGAGAAACAAGATAGGAGCCAAGGTATGTAAACAAGGCCTTGTAATAAAACGACAAATTGTAGTGGTAGTCAAGCCACTTACAAGCATGTAAAAATAAGAACAAGACTTGTTCTTGAAAATGACAAAAGATATAAAAGTGAAAAATAGTAGTAGAGATTCCTTCCATGCTTGCATAAGGTTATGGATGGAGGTTTTGATGAGTAATTGTATTGATGCGATCAAGGATGAGGTTGAGTATGAAACGCATTTCTTCCCTAACTTTTATTGCAATTTCCTAGTGGATTGGCAATGTTCATAATGTAGATGATGTGGGTAATGAGTGCGGAAGTTTTCGGGTTGTTTTGATTTGAGTTATGCGGAAGTTGTGGTGGAAAATAGGAAAATATGGATCAAAATCCGGAATGTTTGTATGTGGTGGTGGAAAAGAACCTAGATGTTCTTGTGATGTGATGGGAGCTAGAGGTGGTGATGTTTCAAAATCTTGAAAAATAGTATTTGGTGATGTGGGGGTGTGGAAAAGACTATTTCTTTTCTTTAGGTTGGGTAGATCTTGTTGGAGTCCTAAGGAGTTCCAAAAGAGTTATTTTAGGTGGTGATGAAGTTGGTGTACTTGTTGGTGATGAGGGTGGTGCTATAATGGAAGCATCTTGTGGTGAGTTATTTGAGGATGAATCATTTGAGGTTGGTTTTGCTAAACAACAAGATCGGATACTAATCCGGGCGGATATCCTAGCATTTGATTGTGGTATTTTGGATGGTGGAAGTACAAAGGTTTGGATATCATGATTGTTTGTACTAGATGATTCTCCTAAAGGGTTTTTGGATGACATTATGAAGTGTGTTTGTGAGAAGGAGATGGAGTATGCAAGCATTTTGGGAGTTATATATATAGAAAAATAACACATTGTAATGAATGCTTGAGCCAAAATGTGGATTAAAATCTAATGATTAGATATGAATTCAAGACATGTGATCATGAGAACACAAGCATTAAAGAGCATACTCCCAAAAATAAGACAAATGTGGATATTTCATCCAAAATGACAAAAATAGAAGTTGAAAACGACACAGATACACGGATCCCACGGATCCTTCCCATGAGGATCCGTCTAGCATGAAGGCTGGGATCCGTGGGTCCGTGTTTCAGCGGTACAAAATTCTCCTTTTGGAAATATTTTTGCCTATTGTGTGCCTATATGCAAACTATTTGGAGTTGCGGTTATCTCGACCCTAAAGCGAAATAAAACTAAACTAGAAGTATAAAAGTATCCTATTGAGATAACCCGAAAACACATATTTAGTACATAAGCACGTAATCTTGTGTTGTCAATGCTCCTAATTCATTGTAGCTTAAATGAATGTACCGAAAACACATATTAGTTATGTGTCCCTTTAGCATTCAAAAGACATGAGATGCAATGAAAACGGGTTTTACTTTGTATTAATAATGAAAAGCGATTTGTCCTAGGCGTGAGAAATTGCTTTTGTGAAATTGATACGGAAGGTATCATCCTTTTAGAAAACATTGTGAAAGTAGGTTTTCTTTGAAAATGTGTATAAAAAATAGGAGAGCTATAAGTAAAAAAACTTATCTTTGGGTTTTGAAAATTCCGTATTGTTTGTGAGTTGTGCGTGAAATAGAGATCCTAGACTCGAGAGGAAGAAGGCTAGTGTTTACATACCTTGTAGAGTCAAAATAAATTACGACGTGTGTTCCATTAAACCAAGACCAAGACGAAGTAGGTTGAATTGTTCCTCTTCAACGGTTTGGTGAGGACGTCGGCTATGTTATCTTCGGATGCTACCTTCTCAATAGAAATGTTCCCCTTTTGAACATTGTCTCTTAAGAAGTGATGACGAATCTCTATATGCTTGGTGCGAGAATGCAATACCGGATTCTTGCTTAAGTCGATGGCACCTTTGTTATCACATAGAATGGCTATGTCGCTTAGATGAATGTCGTAGTCTACTAACGCTTGTTTCATCCATAGTGCTTGTTGGCATGCTTTTCCGGTGGAAACGTACTCGGCTTCGGTTGTTGATATTGCTAGAGCCGTTTGTTTCTTAGAAAACCACGATGTTAAACAACATCCCATGAAAGTACACACCCCACTTGTACTTTTTCTATCAACGTAATCCCCGCATGGTCGAATCGCATATACAATTGTTTCTACACCGTGCCCTTAGGATACCATAATCCTAATTGTGTTGTACCTTAATGTATCTAAAAATTCTTTTTACGGCTTCTAGGTGTGAAGTTTTGGGGTTTTCTTGAAACCTAGCACATAAGCGAGACACTAAACATGATATCCGGCCTACTTGCCGTGAGGTAGAGGATACTACCTATCATGCCACGATATTTAGTATTATTTACGGATTCGCCGTCTTCATCTTTTGTTAGTTTGGTGTCGGATGACATGGGTGTCCTAATTGGTTTCGACTCTTCTAGACCAAATTTCTTTAACATATCCTTGATGTATTTAGATTGATTGAAGAAGATACCATCTTCTACTTGTTTAATTTGTAGACCAAGAAAGAAGCTAAGTTCTCCCATCATACTCATCTCAAACTCGTCATGCATGATTTTAGAGAAATCATCACACATGTCTTGACAAGTGGATCCGAATATAATATCATCTACGATATTTGTACTATGATTATGTGTGACTCCTTTTCTTAGTAAAGAGTGTGTTGTCAACTAACCCCATGGTATAGTTATGTTTAATTAAAAGGACTTGAGTTTATCATACCAAGCTTTTGGAGCTTGTTTAAGACCATAAAGGGCTTTCTTTAATTTATAAACATGTTTGGGTTTTTCAAAATCGATGAAGCCGGAGGTTGAGCTACATATACTTCTTCATTAATAAGACCATTTAGAAAAGCGCTTTTGACATCCATTTGATAAAGCTTTAGATCATTAGCACAAGCATACGCAAGAAGTATTCTTATAGACTCTAATCTAGCCACGGGGGCATAGGTCTCATCAAAGTCTATTCCTTCTTGTTGGTTATACCCTTGGGCAACGAGTCTAGCTTTGTTCCTAGATACTACTCCGTTTGCATCTAATTTGTTTTTATACACCCATTTTGTTCCTATTACGGTTTGATTACTAGGTGGAGGGACAAGTGTCCAAACATCATTATAAACAAATTGATTTAATTCTTCTTGCATAGCCATTACCTAACTTTCATCTTTTATGGCTTCTTGTGTGTTCTTAGGTTCTATAGTTGAAACAAAACAAAATAAGCTACTTAGGTTTTGAACTTGAGACCTTAATGTTCGTTCGTTTAGCTTTCCTATGACCTTATTTACGGGGTGATCTTTGGACTCTTTAATGTTTGTGATTTCACTAATTGAAGGTTCATCTTCTTCGTTAATCTTTTTCTTAATTACAATAGCTTCACTTTCTATGATCTCGTCATCGACAAGAGGTGGAGAGGGTTTGGGTGAACTTTCATCAAATTTTATGTTTAATGACTCTTCTACCTTCATTGTTTCTTTGTTGAATATGACATAGGCTTTGCTATTAGGCGAGTAACCTAAAAAGATACCTTCGGTTGATTTAGGATCAAATTTTTGTAAGGTAATCTTTAGTGTTAAGAATGAAGCATTTGCTTCCAAAGACTCTAAAATGATTTAAAGTAGGCTTTTTGCCTCGGAGTAACTCATATGGAGTTTTAGCTAAGATTGGTCTAATTAAGACTTGATTGAGTATGTATGTTGAGGTATCAACAGCATTACACCAAAATTTTTGAGGTATGGATTGTTCGTTAAGCATGGTTCTACTCATTTCTTGAAGGGTTCTATTCTTTCTTTCTACTACCCCATTCGATTGTGGAGTGCGTGGAGCCGAGAAGTTGTGAGTAATACCATTAGCGTCACAAAAGCTCCGAATTGCACTTCATTATCGAATTCCCTACCATGATCCGTCCTAATAGACACTATGGGTTTTCCTAGTTGTCTTTGGATCTTTTGCTTAATATTTCAAAATAGTTAAAGGTTTCGTTTTGTTCTTTAAAAATTTTGTCCAAGTATACCTAGAGTAGTCATCCACTATTACCAAAGTATAGTAGTTGCCTCCATAACTTTGGATAGCGGATGGACCAAATAAATCCATATGTAGTAATTCTAGACACCTAGTTGTGGACACCATGTTTTTAGCTTTATGACTCGAGTGAGCTTGTTTTCCTATATTACAAGCATCACAAAAATGATGTTCATATTTTAACTTAGGTAGATCTCTTACTAGATCTTTGGATGATAGCGATTGAAGAAGTCGCATATTGGCATGACCCAATCTTGATGCCATAAGGTCAAGTATCATCCATAGAGGTAAGACATAGTTTGTCTTTAGGTTCATTACCGATTTTAATGACATAGACTCCATGTTTCCTAATTCCTCTTCCTATGGTTATGCCATTTTAAGTATCTTACTACGGTTTGGTAAAAGTACATTGCACTTTTATCACATATTTGTCCTATGCTTAAGAGATTAAAGTTTAGGTTTTCACGTGACACACATCGTTAATGGTTAGAGATTTGTTAGAAACCGTACCTTTACCGATGATTCTACTTTAGCTATTTCCAAACACCACATTACCTCCATTTACGGATTCATATGTGGAGAATAGATCCCTATTGCCGGTCATGTGCCTCGTGCACCCGCTATCCTTGACCCATTCATCGGGGTCTAGGTCGACCTTTAAGCACACCTAAAACAATAATAAACTCAAAAGTTTGGTCCCCATTTATTCATGGGTCTATTAGTGTTAAACATTCCATTCATGTTAGACATGTATGGATAGGATGAGTATGCATTCCATGGAGCAAATTTTTGAAAGAAGAAACCGTTTTGCATATTAGGGTTCCATCCCATTTGATGGTTACTTCTTGGATAAACGTTATTAGGTCTCCTAGGTGCATTATGTTTTTGAAAAGATGGTGCTTTGTTTCTTGCAAAAGTAGGATTAATTTTTGGAGGTGGATGTCTAGTGGTGACATGAGTTGGTTTCTTTCTATTTACGATAACGAACTCGTTTCTAGATGATGAAGCTATGTTATTACCACTAGTTGTCACAAACAGATCCACGGATCCCGGTTTGTACACCGGCGGTTCCTTTTAGGGATCCGGATCCGCCATAATAGTGGTTGGTTTTTCTAATTCTTTAACAAATTTTGTTTCTTTACTTTCACTAGTTGATGGATCAAGTTGTTGTATGCCTAGACCTTTTGGTTGTTGCCGGTTTTAACACCATCGAGTATTGTATCTAAGGTGTTTGTACTCATTCTAGCAATTTTAGAATCTAAATGATCAACTAGTGTTTGAAGTTGAACACAAAGTTCACATTCACCACTTGCTATTTTACCCTTTTCCAAACGCTTTAGTTTTGCTTTTAATTCTATGACTTCTTTATCTAAACGTTGGTTTTGACTCTTTAAAAGCTTGTTTTGTTAATTAGTTTTAAGCTAATATTGCATAGTTTATCATATTCATTATGCAATGAGTCGTCATCAAGTGATGAACTACTATAGTATTCGTGACATACCTCGTCATTTGCCATGAGACAAATTTCTTCGTCCTCCTCGTCGCTCATTCCCCACGTGCGCTCACGAATGCCTTTTGATCATCCCGTTTGGGACACTTACTAATAAAGTGGTTTGGGTCCCGCATTTAAAGCAAGTACGATCATCCTTTGGCTTTTCGTCCTCTTTGTTTTTCCGAAAGCCTTTCTTATCGTCATACGGTTGTTTGACGATCTACCCTTTCTTCTAAAGAACTTTTAAAGTCCCTTACCGCCATAGCGTACTCTTCGTCGTCGATATCAAGATGAGCTCTCCTCATCGCTCGAAATCTTTTGGCTTTAAGGGCAAGAGATTTGTGTTTCTCTTTCACCTTTGAGGCTTGAATCTTTAGCAAGGACAAGCTCTCAGACTTTTAGGTTGCCTATGAGTTCATCGAGGTGAGGATTGTCAAATCTTTTGACTCTTCGATTGCCGTCACCTTGGATCTCCATTTCAATGGAAGTGCCCTTAGATATCTCCTAACATGGTTACGGCTAGAAAAGGATTCATCAAGTGCTTGTAAAGATGTAATAATAGTATTAAAGTTAGCAAATGAATGATCTATAGTTTTCTCATCCGATATTGAAAATTGTTCATATTGTTGAACAAATAGATCAATTTTATTATTTTTAACTTGTTGGTTGCCTTGATGAGTTACAACTAAAGAATTCCAAATTTCTTTAGAGGTTTTAAGCATGGAAATTCTTCAATTCCTTTTCGGTAAAGCATTATATAAAACCATTTTGCTTCACTATTTTTAGAAAGCTTTTCTTCATTTCATCATTTAGTTTATCATGAGGTATGTGAACCAAATTTCCTTTATCATCATTTGAGGTAGCCTCAAAATCACCTTCAACAATAATGTACCAAAGATCAATATCTTTAGACTTCACATATGTTTGAATCTATTTTTCCAATATATAAAACCATTAGTTTCAAGTAGTGGTGGTCGTTGCATAGATTGCCCTTCCTTATAATTTTCGGATCCCATAGTGATCGAAAAGTTTTAAAATACAATTTTTTAAAACTTTTATAAACTTAGCTCTTGATGCCAATTGTGGAAAACTAGAAGGGGGGGTTGAATAGTTTTGCCGATTTTAAGTTTATTTCAAAAAACTTTAGATTCGATATTATGTGAAATCGTATGGATGTTGAGAACGTATAGATCAAATGATAATGTAAGTAAATAAACAAAGATAAGGGATAGAAATGACACAACCGATTTATAGTGGTTCGGCTACAAGGACACCTTCCTTGCCCTACTCCACTCCCCGAGTCACCTACTCGAGAGTTCAAGCACTATGTCAACAAACTCCATCACTTGGCGGAGAAGCCTTCACAACGTTGCTTACACTTTATCCGGTACAAAGCTAGATACCGAGTCCGTAGCACGGTGGACCAAACCAACACAACTATTACACAACAAATATGTGAAATATCAAATACAAGATCTTCGCCATGTAAATCTTGCGGAGTGACAAATCAATCAAGGACCCTTGCTTGGATGACTTGTAGAATGCTCGTGATCTCGCCTTAGAAGGACCTATATGAGAATCACAAATAGAAAGAAAAGAAGAACAACTCTAGATCAAGTGATCTATATGTTAGAAGAGAATGAGAGTGTATGAGAGATTTAGTAAGAAGAGGGTGAATTAGAATGAAGAAATGGCTCTCTATTTATAGGAAAATTTCCTCACCGCTCACACGGATCCCACGGATCCTTCCACTGGGATCCGCTAGCACAAAGCTAGGGATCCGTGGAACGCCTCTTTGCCCATGGGTTTTTGGTTATGGGTCATGGGTTGGTCCATGGGTTATATCTAGATTCAATGTATCTAAGTATACATTGTATCAAGTCTCTTTGGGTATGGGTTAAGATCCATGGGTTGTGATTTTACCCATCCTAATTAACTATTACAACAAATGCTTTTGTTACTACATTTTGTATTTAAAAGATTATATGTAAATGCTTTACAAAAATAACATGTATCCTTATAATTATACTTAAGACAACATTATATATGTTATCAATAAAACACAAAGAGATCGCAAAATATTAATAAACGTTTTTACGGTTTATTTGTATTAACAATCTCCCTTTTGTTGATGACAAAATATAATGTTATGATGAGTACAACTTAAGAGTAGATGTAAGTTTTGAAAGCTCCTAAGTTTTACTTCTTCTCCCCTTTTGTCGAAACAAAAGTTAACCTGGAGGAAAAAGTAGTCTACTTACTCCCCTTGACGGTAGCTCCCCTAGTTTGGGCGTCAAGAGAAGAAAAATCTACAAAAGAAAGTTAGTAACATGCTTAATTGATCTTAAGGTTGTCGAGAAACAAGATAGGAGCCAAGGTATGTAAACAAGGCCTTGTAATAAAACGACAAATTGTAGTGGTAGTCAAGCCACTTACAAGCATGTAAAAATAAGAACAAGACTTGTTCTTGAAAATGACAAAAGATATAAAAGTGAAAAATAGTAGTAGAGATTCCTTCCATGCTTGCATAAGGTTATGGATGGAGGTTTTGATGAGTAATTGTATTGATGCGATCAAGGACGAGGTTGAGTATGAAACGATTTCTTCCCTAACTTTTATTGCAATTTCCTAGTGGATTGGCAATGTTCATAATGTAGATGATGTGGGTAATGAGTGCGGAAGTTTTCCGGTTGTTTTGATTTGAGTTATGCGGAAGTTGTGGTGGAAAATAGGAAAATATGGATCAAAATCCGAATGTTTGTATGTGGTGGTGGAAAAGAACCTAGATGTTCTTGTGATGTGATGGGAGCTAGAGGTGGTGATGTTTCAAAATATTGAAAAATAGTATTTGGTGATGTGGGGGTGTGGAAAAGACTATTTCTTTTCTTTAGGTTGGGTAGATCTTGTTGGAGTCCTAAGGAGTTCCAAAGAGTTATTTTAGGTGGTGATGAAGTTGGTGTACTTGTTGGTGATGAGGGTGGTGCTATAATGGAAGCATCTTGTGGTGAGTTATTTGAGGATGAATCATTTGAGGTTGGTTTTGCTAAACAACAAGATCGGATACTAATCCGGACGGATATCCTAGCATTTGATTGTGGTATTTTGGATGGTGGAAGTACAAAGGTTTGGATATCATGATTGTTTGTACTAGATGATTCTCCTAAAGGGTTTTTGGATGACATTATGAAGTGTGTTTGTGAGAAGGAGATGGAGTATGCAAGCATTTTGGGAGTTATATATATAGAAAACAACACATTGTAATGAATGCTTGACCCAAATGTGGATTAAAATCTAATGATTAGATATGAATTCAAGACATGTGATCATGAGAACACAAGCATTAAAGAGCATACTCCCAAAAATAAGACAAATGTGGATATTTCATCCAAAATGACAAAATAGAAGTTGAAAACGACAGATATACGGATCCCACGGATCCTTCCCATGAGGATCCGTCTAGCATGAAGGCTGGGATCCGTGGGTCCGTGTTTCAGCAAGACAAAATTCTCCTTTGGAAATATTTTTGCCTATTGTGTGCCTATATGCAAACTATTTGGAGTTGCGGTTATCTCGACCCCTAAAACGAAATAAAACTAAACTAGAAGTATAAAAGTATCCTATTGAGATAACCCGAAAACACATATTTAGTACATAAGTACGTAATCTTGTGTTGTCAATACTCCTAATTCATTGTAGCTTAAATGAATGTACCGAAAACACATATTAGTTATGTGTCCCTTTAGCATTCAAAAGACATGAGATGCAATGAAAACGAAGTTTTACTTTGTATTAATAATGAAAAGCGATTTGTCCTAGACGTGAGAAATTGCTTTTGTGAAATTGATACGGAAGGTATCACCCTTTTAGAAAACATTGTGAAAGTAGGTTTTCTTTGAAAATGTGTATAAAAAATAGGAGAGCTATAAGTAAAAAAAAAACTTATCTTTGGGTTTTGAAAATTCCCATATTGTTTGTGAGTTGTGCGTGAAATAGAGATCCTAGACTCAGAGAGAAGAAGGCTAGTGTTTACATACCTTGTAGAGTCAAAATAAATTACGACGTGTGTTCCATTAAACCAAGACCAAGACGAAGTAGGTTGAATTGTTCCCGCTTCAACGGTTTGGTGAGGACGTCGGTTATGTTATCTTCGGATGCTACCTTCTCAATAGAAATGTTCCCTTTGAACATTGTCTCTTAAGAAGTGATGACGAATCTCTATATGCTTGGTGCGAGAATGCAATACCGGATTCTTGCTTAAGTCGATGGCACCTTTGTTATCACATAGAATGGCTATGTCGCTTAGATGAATGTCGTAGTCTACTAACGCTTGTTTCATCCATAGTGCTTGTTGGCATGCTTTCACGGCTGAAACGCATACTCGGCTTCGGTTGTTGATATTGCTAGAGCCGTTTGTTTCTTAGAAAACCACGATGTTAAACAACATCCCATGAAAGTACACACCCCACTTGTACTTTTTCTATCAACGTAATCCCCGCATGGTCGAATCGCATATACAATTGTTTCTACACCCGTGCCCTTAGGATACCATAATCCTAATTGTGTTGTACCCTTAATGTATCTAAAAATTCTTTTTACGGCTTCTAGGTGTGAAGTTTTGGGGTTTTCTTGAAACCTAGCACATAAGCAGACACTAAACATGATATCCGGCCTACTTGCCGTGAGGTAGAGGAGACTACCTGTCACAATTCTCAAATTCCGGTCATTTCTTAAATTAAATATGCATCATGTTAGTTCATTCATGATTTTGTATTTCACATTAAACGCGTAAATTTTATATTAAATAAACGTTATCGCGTGAGTTATTATTTTGAACATTTAATCAGTTACTCTCAAAAATGATCCCGACATATTTTTATACTCACATTAGTTTATAAAAACTATATTTTGAGTTTACCTAGTGTTTTAAATTTATTTTGTATATAAATCGTTAAAGTTATATTATTACGACGCTTTTCTTAAAAAGTACTCGATAATTATTTTATCACTCAAATTTCACAAGGAATGTATTTTTACAATTTTTATGATCTCATTATACCTTATTTTGATCTATTAAAAATTACTTTTACCTAAAATTTCCTTAAATACATTAATGTATATTAAACCTTACAAGTTACATTTAAACTACATTTCACTTACACTTTTTTTTAACATTTTTACAAATTATAATTGATAAGAGAAAAAAAAAAATATAATGTGAGACACAATCCCCCCATATCCGGCCATGGGGGATGTATCTCAAAGTTGGTAAAAATTTTTCAATGGTGAATATATGTACTCAAACTACTTCATTTATTGCATTCAACACAAATAATTCAAGACAAGTAAAAAGGTGTTTCTCTCTTGTTTCTCTACTTCATAACCGGCCATAGAAGAGGTTTTTCAAGGGATCACAAAATCTTTACAAGCTCAAGTTAATCACAATCTAGATCACACTCTTGTTTAGGTTTTGAAATAAAAACCTAGAGTGTTTAGGCTAACCTTGGTTCTTTGCACCTCATCATAATACTTGTAAGCATATCATTTCATTTTACATATTTCACTTTCATTTCATATGTATCTCTTCATTTTTGGAGCAAGCGTGCATGATTTGTGTTGTTTATACCATTTTTACATGATTTTTAGAAATATATATATATAAGGTCATCCTATAATTATCCCTGTGGTATACTTTGGTCTTGATGATGTTTAGGAACCCATGACACCCTAAGAAGGTGTATGGTAGGATTAGATTAGCTTTGGAGTTGATTTGAAGGGATTAGAATAGGTTTGGTACGAGAAAAACTATTTTCGATAAGTATAAAATGTGTTCTGTCCTTGTTTTGATTTTCTGGAAAATCCGACAGTAGGCACGACTTTTTGGCCTTGATATTTAGAAAATATACTTTAAAACGAATCCGTGGCCGCTTGAACGGATTAAAACGGAGTTATAACGAAGAAGTTATGAATTTTTCAAGTTGACGACGAAATATATATTTTTCAGAAAATTTCAGCATACTATTTTTACTTTATTCGAGTCAAAAACGAGCCTTAAGCTTTACAAATTATTTCGACTTATCAAAAATATATTAGTATACTTTGATACGAAGCTAAGGACGTATTATACGTAGAAAACGGATTTGAAACGACAAAGATATGCACGTTTTCATAAATTTGCCGTAACTATTATTTTCTGAAAAACTATATTATTTTACGAGACAAGTGTTACGGTAACTAAAACGACCATGTTGGAGGCTGTTTTTAACTATGATGTGGAACTTTTTGGAACGAAATGTCTTCTAGTAAAATCAAGATCACCGAGCATATTTTTCAAAACAACCAACCGTTTGTATATCGGAGTTGTAATAAATTATTTATGGTCGTCTAAACTTGGCCGAAACTCACTTTTTACACACAATTAGACAAAATCACCATCTTTAACCCTTATTATCTTTATGTTCGAGACCTTTATGACGAAAACTCCTGAACTGAAACTTCTAGATTTCGATACAAACTTTCCAAAACCGTCGAGTTCGTTTCCTAACGATCGACGTACACTATTTTACGACTAGTTTTTCAAAGCTATTTTGTTACTTTCATGAAATTTCCGACGACATTGTTTTGCGATTTAAAAGTGATAATTTCACCATAAATCATTATAAAACCATTGTAGGATGACATTTTGACGTAAATACTTGAAAAGTCATTTTGAAGGGTCAAGACGTCAAAAGAGTATTTTTCGACGATAAGTATTATTTTCAAAACTCGCAAATGGTATAAATAACATACTGAAATGCATGCATAACATTACATTGCAACTCATTACATATCATATCATTCGTAATAGGTCCGGTTAAAGCATCCCATTATACCTCGGTGTACTCACTTTTGTCATCACACCGTTTACTGTGTGAGTAATCACATCCCTTTTACCGCTTTTAATATATTTTGGGGCTTAAATGCATGAACCATACTTGAACTAAATTGATTCCTACTTTTGTGAACTCTTTTGGCTTGAACTTTTGAACTTGAATCAAATCCTTGAACTTAATTACGAACTTATTAATTGTTTGAACTTATTGAACCGTACATGCTATGACCCTAAAAGTCTCGCCTTATTGATGGAGCGTATAAAGTCTCCCATGTTCGAGCATCACTATAAAGTCTCCCATGTTCGAGCATCAACTTAAAGCCTCCCGGTCCGGGAGGAATGTCTCCCTATGGAACGGAGCATTTTCAATTTAAGTCTCCTCTGCTCGAGCAAAGGCAAAGTCTCCCATGTTCGAGCATCACTATAAAGTCTCCGTGTTCGGAGCGTATCTTTGGGAAGAGGCACCCAAGATATCTTTGGGAAGAGGCACCCAACATAACTTTGGGTAGTGGCACCCAACTTAATTTGGTTTCATCGGTAGCATCCACGAATTATTATATTCGTGGTACTATATTGTGAACTATTATGACCGCTTATACTTGACTACTCCATACGCTATCTTTTGGCGGTGGGTTGTGAACACACAGTTGCAAGTTTTGTATGGGCGGAACTTGAACCGAGTGGATTTACAATGCCTTTGCTTTGTGGACCATTTTCGTCGATCGAAAGCTTTGAATATTTCTTTCGAGTTTTCTTATTTTGCTAAATATGTTTACTCACCAACTATTTTCATAGTTGACCCGCTTTTCTCTCATGCATTTCGTGTGATCGTTAGTAAGCTTTTTCTACTGTGTCTTGCATAATGAAGTTTTCACTTGTCACTACAAATCATTATGTAATAGAACGCAATATTTTGGGAACTAAACTTGTAATATATTTGCCGTTGACGGCTAAACTAGTATTGTAATGGTGTACTCTTTCTTTTAAATATTAATGTTGGTATGTTCTATTATCTTGTGCTTATGTTCCTTCCGTTACACCTCGTGTTTCCGCCTCCATGAGGTGTGATGATTGGTACCGAGCCAAAGGTTATAGAGAATGCCGATTTTTCAAAAATAAAAATCACAGCTATAACCGGAATAATTTTTATTTTATTTTATTAAACATTGAACATCATCCGAGTCATCTAGTCCTATCGTTGCATCGTTAATCATAAATTATACATAGCCTGATCAACTATGTCTAATTTATGAAGAACCATACAATGATAAGAGTGGTAGTTTTAAATCATGTTTAGTCGAGTCTTTTGAGTCTGGTCACCTGAAGTTGCATTGGTCGGGTGGGTATGCATAGCATGTTTTACGCCACGCTACATTACCGCACCTTGTTCATATCTTCTCTTTTCCATCTTTCGACTTGTTAGACATAGCATGTCTCTGCTCTCGTCATGTTTCGATCACTATAACACATTACCACCGCTCGCACCTCATCGACTTCGTGAGAATGTCGTTTACTCAACCCGATGTTTTGGTCCTCTCAGAAGATCATGGCCGCAAGAAACACACGCCGGAGGTAATCGTCCAAACCGGCATTGGCAATAGAAGGCCCACAAGATCGAACATTGAAGTTCCTCCCGCACGTGGTCGAGCATTCTATCCGGTACCGAGGAAGCCCGCAACGCGTAACGGGTACATTCCTTTGATCAACCACTTTATTTCGTGACAACATGATTTTGAGTGCATAACTTCCTTCCAATTCTTACCACGCTCACGACATTGATTAATTTGAGACCTATTGATATCGACCTTAGTTGTTATATATTTTGTTGATTTGATTTGATTTGTGTAAGCAAATCCAATATCGAGCGAATCTTTCAAAAGACTTCATTCAAGGATGTTGAATCCTATCTTTCTAACAACTTGTTTCCTAGCTTGATCTAGTGACAGTTCTTGTTTGATGAGTTGCGAAAATCAAGCTAAGAGACAAGTTTACTCAAGTCGGTTTAGTTTAATCTCATGACAGTTCTTGTTTGATGAGTTGTGAGATTAAATTAGAATCGACTACCTAAAGGTCTTTTGAGAGCTACGTTCGATATTGGGCAAGTTTACCCTATCCAATCTAATCACGGCACGTACTTAGTTGAATGGGGAACCCAGACGCATGGGCATTGACATGGTCATTTAGACTATTCGACGAGCATGAACTTTAGAACTCTTGTCGAGGTTCGGACCATAGTATCGTTAATCGAATCACGAGGACGTGATTCCGCTGACATGGGAAGAATGTCACAATTCTCAAATTCCGGTCATTTCTTAAATTAAATATGCATCATGTTAGTTCATTCATGATTTTGTATTTCACATTAAACGCGTAAATTTTATATTAAATAAACGTTATCGCGTGAGTTATTATTTTGAACATTTAATCAGTTACTCTCAAAAATGATCCCGACATATTTTTATACTCACATTAGTTTATAAAAACTATATTTTGAGTTTACCTAGTGTTTTAAATTTATTTTGTATATAAATCGTTAAAGTTATATTATTACGACGCTTTTCTTAAAAAGTACTCGATAATTATTTTATCACTCAAATTTCACAAGGAATGTATTTTTACAATTTTTATGATCTCATTATACCTTATTTTGATCTATTAAAAATTACTTTTACCTAAAATTTCCTTAAATACATTAATGTATATTAAACCTTACAAGTTACATTTAAACTACATTTCACTTACACTTTTTTTTAACATTTTTACAAATTATAATTGATAAGAGAAAAAAAAAATATAATGTGAGATACAATCCCCCATATCCGCCATGGGGGATGTATCTCAAAGTTGGTAAAAATTTTCAATGGTGAATATATGTACTCAAACTACTTCATTTATTGCATTCAACACAAATAATTCAAGACAAGTAAAAGGTGTTTTCTCTTGTTTCTCTACTTCATAACCGCCATAGAAGAGAGGTTTTCAAGGGATCACAAAATCTTTACAAGCTCAAGTTAATCACAATCTAGATCACACTCTTGTTTAGGTTTTGAAATAAAAACCTAGAGTGTTTAGGCTAACCTTGGTTCTTTGCACCTCATCATAATACTTGTAAGCATATCATTTCATTTTACATATTTCACTTTCATTTCATATGTATCTCTTCATTTTTGGAGCAAGCGTGCATGATTTGTGTTGTTTATACCATTTTTACATGATTTTTAGAAATATATATATATAAGGTCATCCTATAATTATCCCCTTGGTATACTTTGGTCTTGATGATGTTTAGGAACCCATGACACCCTAAGAAGGTGTATGGTAGGATTAGATTAGCTTTGGAGTTGATTTGAAGGGATTAGAATAGGTTTGGTACGAGAAAAACTATTTTCGATAAGTATAAAATGTGTTCTGTCCTTGTTTTGATTTTCTGGAAAATCCGACAGTAGGCACGACTTTTGGCCTTGATATTTAGAAAATATACTTTAAAACGAATGCGTGGCGCTTGAACGGATTAAAACGGAGTTATAACGAAGAAGTTATGAATTTTTCAAGTTGACGATTTAAATATATATTTTCGTAAAATTTCAGATACTATTTTTACTTTATTCGAGTCAAAACGAGCCTTAAGCTTTACAAATTATTTCGACTTATCAAAATATATTAGTATACTTTGATACGGCTAAGGACGATTATACGAGAAAACGGATTTGAAACGACAAAGATATGCACGTTTTCATAAATTTGCCGTAACTATTATTTTCCAAAAACTATATTATTTTACGAGACAAGTGTTACGGTAACTAAAACGACCATGTTGGAGGCTGTTTTTAACTATGATGTGTAACTTTTTGGAACGAAATGTCTTCTAGTAAAATCAAGATCACCGAGCATATTTTTCAAAACAACCAACCGTTTGTATAGCGGAGTTGTAATAAATTATTTATGGTCGTCTAAACTTGGCCGAAACTCACTTTTTACACACAATTAGACAAAATCACCATCTTTAACCCTTATTATCTTTATGTTCGAGACCTTTATGACGAAAACTCCTGAACTGAAACTTCTAGATTTCGATACAAACTTTCCAAAACCGTCGAGTTCGTTTCCTAACGATCGACGTACACTATTTTACGACTAGTTTTTCAAAGCTATTTTTGTTACTTTCATGAAATTTCCGACGACATTGTTTTGCGACGAAAAGTGATAATTTCACCATAAATCATTATAAAACCATTGTAGGATGACATTTTGACGTAAATACTTGAAAAGTCATTTTTGAAGGGTCAAGACGTCAAAAGAGTATTTTTCGACGATAAGTATTATTTTCAAAACTCGCAAATGGTATAAATAACATACGAAATGCATGCATAACATTACATTGCAACTCATTACATATCATATCATTCGTAATAGGTCCCGGTTAAAGCATCCCATTATACCTCAGTGTACTCACTTTTGTCATCACACCAGTTTACCAGGTGAGTAATCACATCCCCTTTTTACCGTTTTTAATATATTTTGGGGCGAAATGCATGAACCATACTTGAACTAAATTGATTCCTACTTTTGTGAACTCTTTTGGCTTGAACTTTTGAACTTGAATCAAATCCTTGAACTTAATTACGAACTTATTAATTGTTTGAACTTATTGAACCGTACATGCTATGACCCTAAAAGTCTCGCCTTATTGGTGGAGCGTACAAAGTCTCCCATGTTCGGAGCATCACTATAAAGTCTCCCATGTTCGGAGCATCAACTTAAAGCCTCCCGGTCCGGGAGAGTAATGTCTCCTATGGGAACGGAGCATTTTCAATTTAAGTCTCCTCTGTTCGAGCAAAGGCAAAGTCTCCCATGTTCGAGCATCACTATAAAGTCTCCGTGTTCGGAGCGTATCTTTGGGAAGAGGCACCCAAGATATCTTTGGGAAGAGGCACCCAAGATATCTTTGGGAAGAGGCACCCAACATAACTTTGGGTAGTGGCACCCACTTAATTTGGTTTCATCGGTAGCATCCCTAAATTATTATATTCGTGGTACTATATTGTGAACTATTATGACCGCTTATACTTGACTACTCCATACGCTATCTTTTGGCGTTGGGTTGTGAACACACAGTTGCAAGTTTTGTATGGGCGGAACTTGAACCGAGTGGATTTACAATGCCTTTGCTTTGTGGACCATTTTCACGATCGAAAGCTTTGAATATTTCTTTCGAGTTTTCTTATTTTGCTAAATATGTTTACTCACCAACTATTTTCATAGTTGACCCGTTTTCTCTCATGCATTTCGTGTGATCGTTAGTAAGCTTTTTCTACTGTGTCTTGCATAATGAAGTTTTCACTTGTCACTACAAATCATTATGTAATAGAACGCAATATTTTGGGAACTAAACTTGTAATATATTTGCCGTTGACGGCTAAACTAGTATTGTAATGGTGTACTCTTTCTTTTAAATATTAATGTTGGTATGTTCTATTATCTTGTGCTTATGTTCCCTTCCGTTACACCTCGTGTTTCCGCCTCCGGGAGGGTGTGACACTACCTATCATGCCACGATATTTAGTATTATCTACGGATTCGCCGTCTTCATCTTTTGTTAGTTTGGTGTCGGATGACATGGGTGTCCTAATTGGTTTCGACTCTTCTAGACCAAATTTCTTTAACATCTCCTTGATGTATTTAGATTGATTGAAGAAGATACCATCTTCTACTTGTTTAATTTGTAGACCAAGAAAGAAGCTAAGTTCTCCCATCATACTCATCTCGAACTCGTCATGCATGATTTTAGAGAAATCATCACACATGTCTTGACAAGTGGATCCGAATATAATATCATCTACGATATTTGTACTATGATTATGTGTGACTCCTTTTCTTAGTAAAGAGTGTGTTGTCAACTAACCCCATGGTATAGTTATGTTTAATTAAAAAGGACTTGAGTCTATCATACCAAGCTTTTGGATCTTGTTTAAGACCATAAAGGGCTTTCTTTAATTTATAAACATGTTTGGGTTTTTCAAAATCGATGAAGCCCTGAGGTTGAGCTACATATACTTCTTCATTAATAAGACCATTTAGAAAAGCGCTTTTGACATCCATTTGATAAAGCTTTAGATCATTAGCACAAGCCTACGCAAGAAGTATTCTTATAGACTCTAATCTAGCCACGGGGCATAGGTCTCATCAAAGTCTATTCCTTCTTGTTGGTTATACCTTGGGCAACAAGTCTAGCTTTGTTCCTAGATACTACTCCGCTTGCATCTAATTTGTTTTATACACCCATTTTGTTCCTATTACGGTTTGATTACTAGGTGGAGGACAAGTGTCCAAACATCATTATAAACAAATTGATTTAATTCTTCTTGCATAGCCATTACCCAACTTTCATCTTTTATGGCTTCTTGTGTGTTCTTAGGTTCTATAGTTGAAACAAAACAAAATAAGCTACTTAGGTTTTGAACTTGAGACCTTAATGTTCGCTCGCTTAGCTTTCCTATGACCTTATCTACGGGTGATCTTTGGACTCTTTAATGTTTGTGATTTCACTAATTGAAGGTTCATCTTCTTCGTTAATCTTTTCTTAATTACAATAGCTTCACTTTCTATGATCTCGCCATCGACAAGAGGTGGAGAGGGTTTGGGTGAACTTTCATCAAATTTTATGTTTAATGACTCTTCTACCTTCATTGTTTCTTTGTTTAATATGACGTAGGCTTTGCTATTAAGCGAGTAACATAAAAGATACCTTCGGTTGATTTAGGATCAAATTTTGTAAGGTAATCTTTAGTGTTAAGAATGAAGCATTTGCTTCCAAAGACTCTAAAATGATTTAAAGTAGGCTTTTGCCTCGGAGTAACTCATATGGAGTTTTACCTAAGATTGGTCTAATTAAGACTCGATTGAGTATGTATGTTGAGGTATCAACAAGATTACACCAAAATTTTGAGGTATGGATTGTTCGTTAAGCATGGTTCTACTCATTTCTTGAAGGGTTCTATTCTTTCTTTCTACTACCCCATTCGATTGTAGAGTGCGTGGAGCCGAGAAGTTGTGAGTAATACCATTAGCGCCACAAAAGCTCCGAATTGCACTTCATTATCGAATTCCTACCATGATCCGTCCTAATAGACACTATGGGTTTTCCTAGTTGTCTTTGGATCTTTTGCTTAATATTTCAAAATAGTTAAAGGTTTCGCTTTGTTCTTTAAAATTTTGTCCAAGTATACCTAGAGTAGTCATCCACTATTACCAAAGTATAGTAGTTGCCTCCATAACTTTGGATAGCGGATGGACCAAATAAATCCATATGTAGTAATTCTAGACACCTAGTTGTGGACACCATGTTTTTAGCTTTATGACTCGAGTGAGCTTGTTTTCCTATATTACAAGCATCACAAAAATGATGTTCATATTTTAACTTAGGTAGATCTCTTACTAGATCTTTGGATGATAGCGATTGAAGAAGTCGCATATTGGCATGACCCAATCTTCGATGCCATAAGGTCAAGTATCATCCATAGAGGTAAGACATAGTTTGTCTTTAGGTTCATTACCGATTTTAATGACATAGACTCCATGTTTCCTAATTCCTCTTCCTATGGTTATGCCATTTTAAGTATCTTACTATCGGTTTGGTAAAAGTACATTGCACTTTTTATCACATATTTGTCCTATGCTTAAGAGATTAAAGTTTAGGTTTTCTACGTGACACACATCGTTAATGGTTAGAGATTTGTTAGAAACCATACCTTTACCGATGATTCTACTTTAGCTATTTCCAAACACCACATTACCTCCATTTACGGATTCATATGTGGAGAATAGATCCCTATTGCCGGTCATGTGCCTCGTGCACCCGCTATCCTTGACCCATTCATCGGGGTCTAGGTCGACCTTTAAGCACACCTAAAACAATAATAAACTCAAAAGTTTGGTCCCCATTTATTCATGGGTCCATTAGTGTTAAACATTCCATTCATGTTAGACATGTATGGATAGGATGAGTATGCATTCCATGGAGCAAAGTTTTGAAAGGAGAAACCGTTTTGTATATTACGGTTCCATCCCATTTGATGGTTACTTCTTGGATAAACGTTATTAGGTCTCCTAGGTGCATTATGTTTTTGAAAAGATGGTGCTTTGTTTCTTGCAAAAGTAGGATTAATTTTTGGAGGTGGATGTCTAGTGGTGACATGAGTTGGTTTCTTTCTATTTACGATAACGAACTCGTTTCTAGATGATGAAGCTATGTTATTACCACTAGTTGTCACAGCAGATCCACGGATCCCGTTTGTAATCGGCGGTTCCCTTTTAGGGATCCAGGATCCGCCACAACAAAGGGTGGTTTTTCTAATTCTTTAACAAATTTTGTTTCTTTACTTTCACTAGTTGATGGATCAAGTTGTTGTATGCCTAGACCTTTTGGTTGTTGCCGGTTTTAACACCATCGAGTATTGTATCTAAGGTGTTTGTACTCATTCTAGCAATTTTAGAATCTAAATGATCAACTAGTGTTTGAAGTTGAACACAAAGTTCACATTCACCACTTGCTATTTTACCCTTTTCCAAACGCTTTAGTTTTGCTTTTAATTCTATGACTTCTTTATCTAAACGTTGGTTTTGACTCTTTAAAAGCTTGTTTTTGTTAATTAGTTTTAAGCTAATATTGCATAGTTTATCATATTCATTATGCAATGAGTCGTCATCAAGTGATGAACTACTATAGTATTCGTGACATACCGTCATTTGCCATGAGACAAATTTCTTCGTCCTCCTCGTCGCTCATTCCCCACGTGCCGCTCACGAATGCCTTTTGATCATCCCGTTTGGGACACTTACTAATAAAGTGGTTTGGGTCCCCGATTTAAAGCAAGTACGATCATCCTTTGGCTTTTCGTCTCTTTGTTTTTCCGAAGCCTTTCTTATCGCCATACGGTTGTTTGACGTATCTACCCTTTCTTCTAAAGAACTTTTAAAGTCCCTTACCGCCATAGCGTACTCTTCGTCGTCACTACTCGAAGATGAGCTCTCCTCATCGCCGGAATCTTTTGGCTTTAAGGGCAAGAGATTTGTGTTTCTTTCACCTTTGAGGCTTGGAATCTTTAGCAAGGACAAGCTCGTAGACTTTTAGGTTGCCTATGAGTTCATCGAGGTGAGGATTGTCAAATCTTTTGACTCTTCGATTGTCATCACCTTGGATCTCCACTTCGATGGAAGTGCCCTTAGATATCTCCTAACATGGTTACGGCTAGAAAAGGATTCATCAAGTGCTTGTAAAGATGTAATAATAGTATTAAAGTTAGCAAATGAATGATCTATAGTTTCCTCATCCGATATTGAAAATTGTTCATATTGTTGAACAAATAGATCAATTTTATTATTTTTAACTTGTTGGTTGCCTTGATGAGTTACAACTAAAGAATTCCAAATTTCTTTAGAGGTTTTAAGCATGGAAATTCTTTCAATTCCTTTTTCGGTAAAGCATTATATAAAACCATTTTGCTTCACTATTTTTAGAAAGCTTTTTCTTCATTTCATCATTTAGTTTATCATGAGGTATGTGAACCAAATTTCCTTTATCATCATTTGAGGTAGCCTCAAAATCACCTTCAACAATAATGTACCAAAGATCAATATCTTTAGACTTCACATATGTTTCGAATATATTTTTCCAATATATAAAACCATTAGTTTCAAGTAGTGGTGGTCGTTGCATAGATTGCCCTTCCTTATAATTTTCAGAACCCATAGTGATCGAAAAGTTTTTAAAATACAATTTTATTTTAAAACTTTTATAAACTTAGCTCTTGATGCCAATTGTGGAAAACTAGAAGGGGGGGTTGAATAGTTTTGCCGATTTTAAGTTGATTTCAAAAACTTTAGATTCGATATTATGTGAAATCGTATGGATGTTGAGAACGTATAGATCAAATGATAATGTAAGTAAATAAACAAAGATAAGGGATAGAAATGACACAACCGATTTATAGTGGTTCGGCTACAAGGACACCTTCCTTGCCCTACTCCACTCCCGAGTCACCTACTCGAGAGTTCAAGCACTATGTCAACAAACTCCTTCACTTGGCGGAGAAGCCTTCACAACGTTGCTTACACTTTATCCGGACAAAGCTAGATACCGAGTCCGTAGCACGGTGGACCAAACCAACACAACTATTACACAACAAATATGTGAAATATCAAATACAAGATCTTCGCATGTAAATCTTATGGAGTGACAAATCAATCAAGGACCCCTTGCTTGGATGACTTGTAGAATGCTCGTGATCTCGCCTTAGAAGGACCTATATGAGAATCACAAATAGAAAGAAAAGAAGAACAACTCTCTAGATCAAGTGATCTATATGTTAGAAGAGAATGAGAGTGTATGAGAGATTTAGTAAGAAGAGGGTGAATTAGAATGAAGAAATGGCTCTCTATTTATAGGAAAATTTCCTCACCGCTCACACGGATCCCACGGATCCTTCCACTGGGATCCGCTAGCACAAAGCTAGGGATCCGTGGAACGCCCTCTTGCCCATGGGTTTTGGTTATGGGTCATGGGTTAGTCCATGGGTTATATCTAGATTCAATGTATCTAAGTATACATTGTATCAAGTCTCTTTGGGTATGGGTTAAGATCCATGGGTTGTGATTTTTACCCATCCTAATTAACTATTACAACAAATGCTTTTGTTACTACATTTTCGTATTTAAAAGATTATATGTAAATGCTTTACAAAAATAACATGTATCCTTATAATTATACTTAAGACAACATTATATATGTTATCAACAAAACACAAAGAGATCGAAAAATATTAATAAACGTTTTTACGGTTTATTTGTATTAACAAATATCACTTGTGATTTTCTGGATATCACTTTGTGGTATTCTGATAATCACTTGTGATTTTCATGTTACAAAACATTAGTTGAAAATCATTTGTAATATTCAAAAAATCCCAGAATATCACTTGTTGATCATCTGGATATCACAGAATATCACTTGTGATATTCAGAATATTATTTGTGATACTCAGAATATCACTTGTGATATCACAGAATGCCACTTGTGATATTCAGAGACATATGAAAACGGCCAAAAACATTTAAAAACCGACGAAAACGTATGAAAACGGACGAATATGTATGAACTCTAAACCAAAATTTGACCATTTTATCTTTATACGTGGTAAATATAAACTTACATATTTTTATAAGTTTCAAAATAAGCAAATTAAGCTTGTGAAACATAAACCGAAATCACATAAGCTCATAAGCAAATAAAATAAGATTTAACAATTACCCCCAAACTATGTAGTTGCTATTCAAATTATATATTTGTGATATTCTGAATATCACTTGTGATTTTCTGGATATCACTTTGTGATATTCTGAATATCAATTGTGATTTTGATGTTACAAAACATTAGTTGAAAATCAATTGTGATATTTAGAATATCACAAGTTATATTCTGAATATCACAGAATATCACTTGTGATCATATGAATATCACATAATATCACATAATATCACAGAATATCACTTGTTATATTCATAAACGTATGAAAACGTCTGAAAACATTTAAAAACGGACGAAAACGTAAGAAAATGGACAAATATGTATGAAAACAGATGAAAACGTATGAAAGCGTAAAAACGAGTATGAAAACGGACGAAAACGTATGAAAACGGACGAAAACGTATGAATAATGAACAAAAACGTAAGAAAACGGGCGAAAACGTATGAAACGGACGAAAACGTAAGAAAATGGATGAATATGTATGAAAATGGACGAAAACGTATGAAAGCGTAAAAACAAATATGAAAATGGGCGAAAACGTATGAAAACGGACGAAAACAAACGAAAACGTATGAAAGCGAAAAAAACGCGAAATAAAAAAAACGTGAATAACGTGAATTTAAAAAAAAAAAGCTGAAAAAAAACGTGGATGAAAAGAAAAAGACAAAAAAAATAATAAAAAAGAAAGACAAAAAAACAAGAAAAAAAACATGGACTTAGGTTTATCTATTAAATTTTAGGTTAATCTCCACCATTAGATTAATCTAGATGGATGGTGGGGATTTGTCCCTTGGTAAGCACCAAAATAAAGGTAACCTTGACATACTAATTAGTATTGCAGTAAATGGGGGTAAGGTGAGGATCTATTGCAAAGTGGATAAATTTAAAAAGTGTAAAAAGTTATTCATAGAGCGACACGTGTCACTCACTCTTTTTTATTAAAAAAAGTCCGTCCATGAGTATAATGGTTTTTTGATCCGTTTTTGCTTTTCCACCTCAAATTTCAAATGCACATATCTCTTAAAGACAAACTTTTAGAAAAAAACGATTTCACCATAACTTTTAAAATTTGATTCTCTTTAATTTGGCATAAATTTTGTTAATTATATCGAAACTTTTTTTCTTCATATTTATTGATTTTTGATTTTCTTGATGTTTTTTGCCATTTTTGACCCTATTTTTAACCTTCAAAATTGTCGAATCGTAAAATAATTAAAATAATTAGTGATGTTTTTTAATCGTTAATTTATTTAAAGGAAAATGTACATTTTGTTTACTCTTTGTTCATCAGTTAGTCTTGGTTCATCAGTTAATCTTGTTCATCAGTTAGTATTGTTCATCAATTAGTCTTTGTTCATTAATAATTTTATTCAAGACTGATGAGGTGATGAACAATATTAACTGATGAACAAGACATAATTTTGTTCATCAAAAAGAGATTTTGTTCATCAAAAAATATCGTTCATCAATAAAAAGTATTGTTCATCATCAAAATAGATGTTCAGTTGTTCATCAATAAAAGTATTGTTCATCAATAAAAAAATTGTTCATCAATAAAAAAATTGTTCAAGTTCTCTTTAATTATGTTAATCAGTTAAATCACAATATTCATCAATAAGAACATTGTTTATCGTATACTTTGGTCATTAATACAAGTGTTGTTCATCAATAAAAAATGTTGTTCATCAAAAAATTATATTGTTCATCAGTTTATCAGTTTTTCAAAAACAATCATAGTGTTCATCAGTAGTCTAAAAAAATCACAATGTTCATCAGTTAAGGTCACAGTTTTCTTCGGTTCATCAGTTGGTTGTTTGTTCATCAGTTAGTTTGTTCATCATTTAGTCTTTGTTCATCATTTAAAAAAAACTAAAAGTAACAAAAATAACAAAACATATATTGTAATACACCAATTAGTGCATTTAAATGTACTTTTATAAGATAAATCTCTTTTAGGCATTTTATCAACACTTTTTGTGCACTAAATATGACTTAGACGTCATCTTTAATGTACGATATCTCATTCATATCATATCGGATTTGAGTGATTCAAATCTCTAGGTAAAAAATGGCCAAAAGCTACAACTTTCGTGTTTTAAGTCTTGCATAATTCGGCCTTTAAACTAGACAAAATTATAGCCGAAAATGCCAAAAAATTCAAGAAAATCAAGACCCACTTAAAAAGTTAAAAAAAGATTGCAATTCACATATCAAAATGAATACCAAATTAAAGAGAATCAAATTTTAAAAATTGGTGAAATCTGTTTTCTTAAAAGTTTCTCCTTTAAGAGATATGTGCGTTTGAAATTTGAGGCGGAAAAACAAAAATGGTTCAAAAGACCATTATACCCTCTAACCGAAAATACTAAGGGAAAAAAGGGAGGGAGTGGGTGAGGGACACGTGGCACTAGCTTATTAGCTTTCTTAACTTTTTCTCTTTTCAAGGGATCGCAACTCATAGTGGTAATAATCTTTAGAAAATTTGCATTTTTTTACCTAAGATGACACGCTTATATCTAACTTGATTTAATTTTTGACATATTACTATAACTCCTCTTTAAATGTCAAGATTACCCTTAACATGTGTACTTAAATATATTAAAAATCTATGTTTTGTTTGTTGAATGTTTGGCGTATAACAACAACTACATTTGTAAACTTTTGCAGCTAGCAATAATTTATCAAATCTATCTTTTAGGACGCAGAAAGTGGGTATCATTTGTAATATGTCTTTGATATAATATGTTGGTAAAATACTAGTATGTAATAAGTTGTTAGTTATCATCTACCCTCCTACCATTTGTAGAGTTGGGAAGGGAAGGAAACTTAAGAACCCTCCTAACACTTGTATAATTGAGAGGGTGATGAACAATATATGGCTTGGGGTATAAATACCTCAACATCTCCTTACTTAAGGTGTTTGTGTCTAATGAAATATTTATTTACCTTCTCAACTCTCTCTCTCTCTCTCTCTCTCTCTCTCTCTCTTTTTACAGAAAACACAACTTGGGTGATCTCATACGTTGATATTTTAATGAGGAAGATTGCCTTAAAAGATTTACTTCACCATTACTTCTTCATAGTAGCCATAAGGCTAAAAATATGGTGTCTACATCTAGGTGTCTAGAACTTTTGCATATAAATTTATTTGGTCAATCCGATATACAAAGTTATTGAGGAAACTTCTACACTTTGGTCATAGTAGATGATTATTCAAGATACACTTGGTCAAAAATTTTGAAAAATAAAAATGAAGCCTTTGATCAATTTGAAATTCTAAGTAAGAAAATTCAAAACTAACTAAGTAGTCGCATCGTGTCGATCCGAATTGTTAGGATTTATAAAATCTGGTAGTTAAAGAGTCGGTCACCTCAAGTATATGTATTTGTTAGAAAGCTCGTAGTCGTAGTCATTTAGTGATAGTTAGTAGTTTGTTATGTAACATCGTGGAGGACGGACGGGTCTTTACCTACTGTATGCCTGATCCACAGCCCGTAGGAGGCGTCTCATGTAACTAACTATAAATACTCTTTGCCTTGCAAGGCAAAGGGTTGGAGCTTTCATAATACATTTTTCTTTATCTCACTAAAGTTCCCAACTCTCTTTCACTTTCTCTCTCTAAAACTCATAATATTCGACCCATATGTATGTGTGATTATGTGTTTGTGAAAACCAATATGTAACAATTGGTATCAGAGCCATGGTTTGATCATCTATCTTTCATGTTCTTGGATTTCTAGTGGTTTTCATAGGTTTTTGGGTTTGAATGAGTTTTTAGTAGTTTTCATCATTTGGATCATTTTTGGTGTTAAAGTTTGAATTTTGATAGTACTTTTGTGTTTAGAATCATCATATGTGTTTAGGTTTTGGATTGGAAGGTCTCAAACATCTCAATTTTAGTGTTTTTGGATTGAAAAAGTTTAGTTTTTGAAAGTTTTCTAGGAAGCGGTTTGTCTCTCGGATTTATTTTTTGAAGCGGTTTGATCAAGCTTTGAAGCGATTTGACACCTATTTTATGCGGTTTGTCCAGTTTTGTGGAAGCGGTTTGTCACATAAGCGATTTGTGTGTTGAGACAAAGAGACAAGAAATGACAAAGTAGTGGAAGTACTCTTGTTCCCCTACGGTTTGTCACTTAAGCGGTTTGTCAATTAAGCGGTTTGACTCTTAAGCGATTTGTCACTTAAGCGGTTTGTCAATTAAGCGGTTTGACACTTAAGCGTTTTGACACTTAAGCGATTTGACAGGTAAGCGATTTGTGTAGAAAGTGATTTGACAAGAAGCGATTTGTCAACTGTGCGATTTGACAGAAGCGGTTTGTCAGGTGTGCGATTTGTCTTTTGAGACTTGTCATTTCTTCATGATACGTTTTATGGTTTTCTCTTGATTTAGTAAAATCCGTGAAAGAATCTATTTCTCGGTTTAATCAAAGAGTAGTAAAATCCCGTGGAATTAGTAATCATGTTTACAATCACTTCTTCCGTTGCTGATGACGTTCAAGCAACAGGATCCGATACTCGTCCTCCCATGCTTGATAGAACCGATTATGACTCTTGGGCTCAAAGAATCAGATTGTATTGCTTAGGAAAAGAGAATGGGGTTAACATCCTTAAGTCTATTGATGAAGGACCATTTCAAATTGGAACGACTAGGGACATTCTCGAAACTGGAATTGATGGAAATGTTACATTAGGGTTGGATAGACCAAGAATGTATGATGAGCTTGATGATAAGGAAAAGAAGAGGTATGATGCTGACATTAGAGCCTCAAACATCATACTTCAAGGTTTACCAAAGGACATTTACAAGCTAATCAATCACAACACTAAAGCCAAGGTTGTCTGGGATAATGTCAAGATGCTTCTCTCTGGTTCAGAACTAACTAAGGAAGATAGAGAATCTCAGTTGTATGATGACTTTGAGAACTTTAAAATGAACCCAGGGGAAAGTGTTACTGAATATTATGTGAGATGCCAAATATCCAGCTCAATTCAAAGTTTGTGAACAACATGAATCCCGAAGGCACAAATTTGTCACTGCAGTTAAACTAAACAAAGGATTGAGGAACACCAATTACGAGCAATCGTATGCTTATTTGCGCCAACATGAGAAGCATGCTGCATTTTAACGAATGATCATGGAAAAGTTCAATACTACTGCTGGAGATGCAAGTTCTTCAAATGATTCAACTGCATTCTACACAAATGTAGGAATAACTACCAAAGCATCACAAGTCATACCAACTAGGGATGGTAATCACAAACTCATTCCGGATTCAGGATATAAGCCCTCAGACTCATTCATGGAACACCTTGTCAATCAACTGGCCATAATGATTAAGCAAAACCTGAACCTTACTCCACACACCAACAATCATCTCAGAACTGCATCTAACCTACACAATCATGCTACGGTTAAAGATGGAAGGGTAGTAGTGCAAAACGTGCAAGGAAGGCAGAATGCTTATCTACCACATAATGAGCAAGGAAATGTTGGGGTTGGAACTGGTTATGGGAATGCAGGAGCCGGTGTAGGTTATGTGGGAAATCAGAATCGAGGAAGGATTGCGGCGCAGGGTCAATGGAAGCCAATCAAGTGTTACAAATGTGGAGGGGAAGGACACATTGCTAGGAACTGCACTCAACCAAAATGTCCATGAACGCAGAGTACTTGTGGATAAGATGCTACTAGTGCAAGCTCAAGACAATGGAGCAGTGTTGGATGAGGAAGAGTTGTTGTTTCTTGCTGAGGGGAATGCCAAAACTTATGATGCAGACGTGGATGAACAACCAGTGCATGGTATGGCCCAGAACAATCCCAATGTCTTTCAAGTTTCAGATTGTGATGCATTTGACTCTGATGTTGATGATGAACCAATGGCACAAACCATATTTATGGCTAGCATCACTCCATTGGTCTCTCCACCTCAGCAAGAAAGTCCTTCCAAGGAATTCATCATATCAGAGGTATTAAAACTATACGATGTGGTTGATGTGCAAA
Source organism: Chrysanthemum lavandulifolium (assembly GCA_022545495.1). NCBI lineage: Eukaryota > Viridiplantae > Streptophyta > Magnoliopsida > Asterales > Asteraceae > Chrysanthemum > Chrysanthemum lavandulifolium. Next base: position 173,251,566 of record CM040239.1, read on the forward strand.
AGATTCACGACAAAGTACAATCAACTGAAATAATTGAATCAGATATTGAAAATATGGGTAATAGCAATGTTGTCCCATATGATCAATATGTGAAGCAAGACGAAAGTGAAATTGTACCAAGTGATGCATCTTCTGTTGTCAATGATGACTATATTTTTGATGAATACTGATGAGTATGCAAATACTCATCATTTTTGTACCTTTTAGACTGCCAAAAACATCTGAAAACACTCAGAAATGCATCAAAATGATAAAAATATCACAAATAAGTGTTTTATGTGTTTCAAATGCAAAATACCAAAATCGTGTGAAAACGTATCAAGTTTGCATAATTGGCGCTTTAGTCCCCAAGTTTCAAAAGTTGTCAAAATTAGTCCCTGGTAAATCAAAATAAAGCAAAATATCATTTAAGGTCCACGGATTCAAAAGTTGTCAAAACAAACCCTTCAAAGTTTAAAATTACAAAATGACAACTTTAGTCCCTAAAGTTTGAAAATTGTCAAATATAGTCCTTGGTGAATTTAAAAAATGGAAAATTATCAAATATTACCCTTGTACTATTCATATATGACATAATTGGTCCTTGTGTTAACTTTGGAAAAGTTGCATTTTCAGTCCCTCAAAAATCAGTAAATTGCAACTTTGGTCCTTGTGTTATTAAGCTATAAAACCAAACGGACCCTTTTTGTTATTTACTTAGTCACAAGCCCAACCCAAATTAACTTGACCCTTGGACCATGAACCTTGAGCTTTTTGACCCTGCCAATATACCACTTGAACCCCCCAAATTGAACCCTTTCCCTATTATTAAAAACGGGGTCAACGAAAGTCAAATACCAGCTCCACTGTTCATCTCTCTCACACAAATCGCGCCAAAACCAGACACCTCCTCAAACCACCATGGTTTTCACCACCACCTTCCCACCTCATCACACCACCTGTTTAACCACTCCCCTACACCTCCACAAACATCCAAAAGCTCTTAATTGAAAAAACCTGCTCAAAGAAATTTGGCGCCAAAATGCCAAATGGACGAATTTGATGAGTTTGAAGGATCCAATGGTTGGAAAGAAGTGGGAAACAATCAGAGGTCGACAAGGAGTCTAAAAGATCTTTAAAAAGCAAGGATGGAGCAATGTAGAGAGTTATCTAGTGTAAATTAACTTAGCTTATGTCGTTTTAGTAAAATTTCAATTTCCAGTGTAATTTTAAGCTTTCAAGTCTTTGTTTAAGTATTTTCAGTGTATTGTACAACTTTTTCAGTCATCAATTTCAAGTTTCAGTCTTATTTCAAGTTTATGCAAATTTCAAGTTCAAATTCTCATATTAGCTTAAAGTTGTTTGTAGTTGATGTTATGGACTTATAAGCTCATATAAGCTCCTTATATAGCTTATGAAAGCTATTAGATACTTTTAAAATCCAGTTTATAGTTAAAACTCAAAAATACAAAAAAATACTAAAAAATAGTTGAAAAATCAAAAATCAATGGAAATGAAGAGCACAGCTGGAGCAGGGTAAATTTTGGATTGCCTTGGGTTTAGAAGCTTCTTGGGAAGCTATAGGAAGTGTTCTTGGGCCTTGGTTCTCAATTTTCACTTGGATTCCATCTTGTAAGCTTTTTACTCCATTTTAGCAGTTCACTGTTTAAGTCATTCATTAGCTTAAAGCTTTGTGTTTCTATGTTTATGAGTTGTAGTTAAGTAAAATTAAACATTAAAATAGTTTGCTTGTTCTTTAAAATTTGTAGTTACTAAAAATCTTATTTTAACAGTTATTATAGCATAAGTGTCATTTCTTAGTTTTATGTTGTTATTGTTGTTGTTTAATGCTTATTTAGCCTCATTATATGATAATATAAGGTTATGAATCAGTTGCATGGTCTTAATTTATGAAACCCTTTGGAAATCACAAAATCAGTTAAGTAAAGGGTTGTTTGGATTTACTTTGTTATCTGTGTTAAAGATTGTTTGTGTTGTTTCTTGTTGTTGTTATCTGTCATATTAACACTTAATAACTCAGAGATACTTAAAACCAGACCTTGTTCACAAGAAAGTCAAAATTCATCCTTGAATCTCATTTCAGTTTAACTGTTAGGATTATAGCTTGCATAATCAATCAAATAGGTGCATACATAGTCCATATAGCTTATTCTAGTCTTAGAATAGCTTATTATTCCATTTTCAGTCAATTAGAAGTGATCAAAGTTCATCAAAGTCAACTTTAGTGTTTAACTTAAAAGTCAAATTTTCACATAATCGGTTTTGAATAAAATAGATAATTTTTATAGGATTTAATATTAAGTTTCATGTTACGTACTTTTAGGTTTATAAAATTTAGTTGCTCATCTTCATCATAGTAATTTTATAATTTCTAGTTAGCTTGTTAAACTACTTATTTCTTTGCTTATTTTGAACACTTTTCTGAGAAAGTGCCCTGTACACAGTTGAGTGAGTCTTTTTCACAAGCTCATAAAAAGCTCATTAGTGAGTCCCAGCTTGTGTATTTTAGCTTTTTGTGTAGCTCACCCACCCATCTCATAGGTTCAGTGTTTATTTCACATTTTCTAGCTTATTTGGTAGGGCTGCTTGTAGCTTTTAAGTTGTCCCATTTCCTGTGTAAACTGAATAGTCAGTGTTTACAAGCTTTTTCATAAGCTTGTCATAAGCTTATTAGTCAACCCCAGTGTGTGAGCTTGGACTTTTTAGAAAGCCCACCAACCCATCTTGCTACTTCAGTCTTAATTTTGAGCTTTTCAGCTTATTTAATAAGCTTAAATTGCTTATAAGTATGACTGCAGGCTTGTTTGGTTTATAGGATTAGAGTAATTGCTTATTAGCTTATTTTAAGCTTATCAGTGTAGTCCTTTGTGCTTTTTACCTTAATTTGAGTACTCTTAGCTTATTTACATCTTATTTTAACTTTGGTTCCAACTGTGAAGCTTATTTAAGCTTAAAAATCAAAATAAGCCATAAACATAAACTGTTAAGCTCTTTAGCTCTCAAACTGCTTATTTTTAAGTTCCAAATTTTTTGTCTTTATTAAAAGTTGCTTATAATCAGTAGTATAGTAGTTTTGTAAAAGAAAAATCACAAAAACATCATTTTAAAAATAGTGATAGCGTTTATTTAATATAAATTAGCTTTTTAATTTTCTTTTCAGTTTATTATTAAGCACTTTCTGTTCTTATAATTTTCTTAGCTTTCTGTCATTATAGGATAATTATATAAAAAATTTCAGAATTTTCTTAGTTTGTTTAGTATTTATTAGAATTTAAAATAGTTAAAAAGTATTAAATAATTAATAATAAATAAATAAAAAGCATAAAAAATATCTTTTCATTTTTAAAATTAGTTTTATAATATTTTAGATTTTTCTAAGTTAAAATTTCATTTTTCTAGGTTAATTTTATATTTTCTTGTATTTAAGTGCATTTTAAATAATTAATAAATAGTAATTAATAAATAGATAAATAGATAAAAAGTGCAATAAATATATTTTAAGTTTTAAAATAAGTGTTATAATATTTTAGATTTTTCTAAGTCATAATTTTATTTTTCTAGCTTTATTTCATATTTTATTATATTTTAGAGTATTATTAAATAGTCAAAAATAGTTTTTAATTAATAATAATTAAATAAATAGTTATAAAAATAATTTTAATTTTCCAATAATTTTCTTTTATTATTAGGATTGTAAAATATCATTTTATATCCATAGGTGTTTTATTCTTTTAAATTCACGTTTTATTTTATGCGTTTACGTAAAATTTAATAAACGACGTGTTCACGCTTGTTTAATCGATTGTTGTGCTTTATAGTTCTATATCCAAATACAATTCCAATCAATCGGAGTGTAATTATCCACCAAAATCTTTACAGATCATTATCCTTAGTGATCATTCTACGCCTGAACGTGTTCACACACCATTAAACCTCTGTGGGACTTAACGACCTGGGGAAACACTATACTCCTCTGGACTTAATTGCATTGGTTTTAGACTGTTTGAATTTTATTACGGTTGACCATTCACAAGTGGTTGACTTGTGTAATAAACTTGACAGTTTGGAAGCGATCAAATACACTGAATGTGCACCTGATGATTCCATAACCTCTGAACTTAATGCCTATAAGGAACAAGTTTCCATATATGAACAATGTGCTAAGTTTGAATTGACTACCCGTGAGCAGGAGATGGATAACCAAATACGTACACTTATCAGAAAAGGTAATTTTAGGGAAGAAATATTAAAACAAGAGTTAAATTCCTTACAAGATAAGCTTAATAAAACTGTTAAGCAAAAACAAGAACTTCAAGAAAATGTAAAGGTGCTTAAGCAGGAATTCAATGCTAAGGAATCAAAACTTTTAAATGATTTTTCCAACCTAAATTTTTTGAAAAACAAACTTGAAAACAAGTTGTACGTACAAGGGAACACCATTCATACTGTTCACATGATCACTAACCATAGAGTATTAAGCGATAAGCATAGTACTAGCCTTGTAGAGGAACCCAATCCTGAGTTTGGTAAGAAAGCAAAAGCTGCTCAAAGGGTAATCTATGATGGCAATGAGATCCTTAAGCCTAGAAAAAAACCATCATGTGTAGAGTACACTGAAGAGGATAGAGAATTAGAAGATGCCTCTAGAGATAAAATGGATAAGAAACTAAAAGATCCTTGGTGCATAGCGTATAATATCACATTTAAAACACCAAATTATGCAAAGGAAAACTGGATTGCCTTCAATAAGTTTAGACCTCAGACTCAGTTGACCCCTGAACAAGTGTTTTGGAAGAAAGATATGGATAAGCAAAAAGCTGATAACCTTGTTGAAAAGAATCCCCCTTGTAGGAAATTGCCTCTATCTACTGTGTATCCTCCAAATACAGCTATGCATTTAGTGCCTAGAACTCTTACCACTCAAAGCAAAACCTTAGTCAGCCTGTATATAGTTTACCAACTATTTGTTGACTTTGAGAAAACATGTAAGAAGAGAATCACTCCAACAGGAATTACTGAAGGGAAAGGGGTTTTGAGCAAACAAAAGAATGTTATTTAACTGAGGTCATGCCTTTCTTTAAACAACTAAAAGAACAATTTGAATCTCTTCAAAAGGCCATAGATACCGAGGTTAAAGACATGAAAAGAATGTTTAATGAAATGTAAAACGAGGTCAAAGATTATGATGGTGAGCTCAAAAGTAATGAGATTGAGAGGAAGAATCTTCACATCCTAAATGATAATTTGATTTCTAGATGTATTGCTCAAGATGTGTTTTACACTGTCACGAATTATTCTATTACTGCTTCTTAATTTCATGAATTATCTGTTGCTTTGAAAGTCTCTCACGATCGTGTCATTGAGCTTGAGACCAAGAATTCAAAATTGCATGATAAAATAGAAAGGGATGATCAGGATAACATGGTCAGACAATTTTCTAAATTGGAAGTTGAATATCTTGCTTTAAAATTAAAATATCAACATCTCAAAGAAAATGTTAAAACCTCGAATGCCAAGACGTCCTCGGATGCTCCTGAGTTTGATGCAGTTTTTGAATTAAACAAACGAGATGCACAGATTCGAGCTCAGTGCAACACGATCAAAAGGTTGAAAGCCCAAACTTCCCAACTGAATGGTGAAAAGAATGAAGTGACTGGCTCCCATATGCCTCCTCCTTTAGATTCTCATAATTCTCATAATTTTCATCTTCAAAACATCATTAATGTATTACAACATGAAAATGAATGTTTTCTAGCAGAAAATGAAAAAGTTATACTACATTTCAAAGAGTTATATAAATCAATTAAGGTCACTCGTGACAAGAACAATGAAAAGATAACTTCTTTGTAAAATGAAATTGAGAATCTGAAGAGTCAGGTAAAAGGGAAAATGCCAATCACCGGTGATGAGAATATTGCACCAAAGGTGCCTGCTTGTACTAAATATGCTATGTATGTGAAGTATATTCCCCCTCATCTTAAAAACAATGAACTTGCATGTCAAACATATTTTTCGTACCTTAAGGATAGTATATAATGTCTCTGTGAGATTGTTGAAGAGGATAAGATAGAGAAACCACTTGATAATGCGATTAGGGATGCATGCTTATATGCCAAACGATCTCAGGAACTTTTAGCATGCTTAATAGAAATATGTCCTAAATCTGGTACTAGGAAAGATAGCGTCGTTATGCCTTGCTCTATGCCTAAAGTCAAACATGTGACCCTTGATATGCCGTAATCTATGCCAAAAGTCAAGCATGTGACCTTTGATGTGCCTCCTAGAATCTCAGATCCCAGCACTTCTAGAATAGGAATGCAGAAAGTAGTGAAACCAACTAATGTTCCCATCATTCCTTCTACAGGAGTAATCAGTGACACTAAGGTAAGCGGGTCAAGGCCTCCAGGAAATACAAAGCAAGATAGGACCTCGCAAGCCAAGAGTGATCAAGGGAAGAAAGTAGAAGACCACCTTAGGAACAATAAGTTTATGTTGAATAAGACGAATCGTGTTGATTCTAGTATTAGCTATAAGCGTACTGTAATTAATTTGAATTTTGCTACAATTTGCATATGTTTGGTTTCTGGTATTTATCATGAATGTGCTGTGAATGAGTTGAAAAATGTTGTTAAATCCCCAGTCAAAAATGTAAGGAATTCCAAACAGGTTAAGGATGCCAGAAAGCCAATTTAGAAAAAGGTTAGTAATTATTGGAAACCTACAGGGAGAAAGTTCAATAATGTGGGTTATCAATGGAAACCCACTGGCCGCACATTCAAAGTTAATGAATTTTGTCCTAATAGGAATAGTTCTATGCCCACTAAGGAATGGAAACCTACTGGTAGGATCATCCCCTTAAGAAGTAGTCATACTACACATAGGCCAACTGCTTCTACTAGTATTGCATCCACCTCTAATGATGTCATATCTTCTATTTCTGATGTGGGTGTTCCAATCTCATTTACTAACCAAGTGGAACCCATTCTCGCATGGGGATCCAAATTATCCAGTTATCCATACTTGTCTATGTTCAACTGCAGGTCGTACAAATCGTTCTGTGGTATTTGGACTCAAGTTGTTCAAAGCATATGACTGGAGATCGCTCACGGCTCAAGAACTTTGTGAATAAATTCATTGGGACTGTTAGATTTGGGAACGACCACTTTGGGGAAATTATGGGTTACGGAGATTATGTATTTGGTGACAGTGTAATCTCCTGGGTATACTATGTTGAAGGACTCGGTCATAATCTGTTCTCTGTTGGTCAATTCTGTGACTCAGATCTTGAAGTGGCCTTCAGAAAACACTTTTGCTTCGTTAGAGAACTAGATGGTGTTGAACTTTTAAAGGGAACACATGGCACTAATCTATACACCATCTCTATCGAAGATATGATGAAGTCTTCTCAAATCTGCTTGTTGTCAAAGGCTTCTAAAACAAAGTCTTGGTTATGGCATCATCGTCTCAATCACTTGAACTTCGGAACCATAGATGATCTTTCTAGAAAGGACCTCGTAAGAGGCTTGCCCAGATTAAAGTACGAAAAAGATCATCTTTGTTCAGCATGCCAATTGGGAAAAAGCAAGAAATATGCCCATAAATCCAAACCGGTATACTCAATTATGGAAGTTCTTCATACTCTTCATATGGATTTGTGCGGACCCATGAGAGTGCAAACTATAAACGGGAAGAAATATGTGCTAGTCGTGGTTGATGACTACTCTTGGTTTACTTGGGTTAAGTTTTTGAGGTCAAAGGATGAACCTCCAGACGTCATCATCAAACTTATTAAACAACTGCAGGTTCGGCATAATAAAACAGTTAGGATTATCTAAACAGACAATGGAACTGAGTTTTTAAACAAAATACTAAGTCAGTTTTACGAAAGCATTGGAATCAGCCATCAAAGAAGTGTTCCACATACTCCTCAACAGAACGGTGTAGTTGAAAGACGAAATCGAACTCTTGTAGAAGCTGCAAGGGCTATGCTGATCTATTCAAAGGCTCCAATGTTTCTCTGGGCGGAATCCATTGCCACTGCATGCTACACCCAAAACTGCTCCCTAATTCATACAGCTCATGGAAAAACTCCTTATGAACTTGTCCACAACCAAAAACCAGATCTGTCTTTTCTACGTGTGTTCGGTGCCTTATGATATCCTACTAATTAAGGTCAAGATTTGGGTAAATTGAAAGCTAAGGCGGGCATTGGAGTTTTTGTTGGTTATGCACCAAACCGGAAGGGTTACCGAATCTACAATAAAAGAACCCGAGACATCATGGAATCTATTCATGTCACGTTCGATGAGCTGTCTGAGCATACGGCTCCAGGACAATCCAGTTCTAGACCCGCACCTCAATTTTTGTCAAGTAGTCCCATCAGTTCTTCTCTTGTACATAATCACTCCCCTGCAGATCCTTATGTACCTCCATCAGAAGAAGATTTGAAGAAATTGTTTGATCCAATATTTGATGAATATTATGAACCTCAGGCTAATGACAATTCTGTACCACCAACTGCAGCTGCTTCTAATACAACCAATATGAATGGTCCATCCGTTTCAATGACTTTATCTCAAGAAGCGCCAGTTGGCGATCACTCATCATCATCTTCGAATCCTCAATCTTCGGTTGTACATCATGGAAATGTAGCTGCCAATCATGATGGAGATAACCCCTTTGCTGCCCCCGAAGATGCCCCGTTTGAAAACATATTTGCCCCTGAACCAACACCTGAACCATCTTCATCAGGGGATTGATCTGTGCTAAACCGCTGTTAGCTACTCACACAAGCTAGCCACTTGTGAATGGCTAACCGTAAGAAGCTTAAAAGCGCTTAAAACACAAATACAATGAAGTCCTGGAGAATATAATGAATTCCCGGGTCGTTAAGTCCCACGGAGACTCAATGGTGTGTAAACACTTTCAGACGATAGAATGATCACTAAGGATAGTGATCAGTAAAGATTTGGATGGATAACTATACCTAAAGAAAAAGTTTATAAATTACAGCGACTTAAATACAAATTAAGAAAATTAAAAAGATAAAATATATTAAATAAACGCTATCACTATATTTAAAATGATGAACGTTTAAAACTTAAAACGTACGTTTAAATAAAAAAAAACTACGTAACGTACGAAATAAAACGTGAGAATAAAGAAAGAAAATACCTACGGATATGAAAAATACATTTTTACAATCCTAATTATACTAGAAATTTATTGGAAAAATAAAATTATTTTTAAAACTATTTATCTAATTATTATTAAATAAAAACTATTTTTAATTATTTAATAATAGACTAAAATACAAGAAAATATGAAATAAAGCTAGAAAAATGAAATTATAACTTGGAAAAATCTAAAATATGATAAAACTTATTTTAAAACTGAAAATATATTTTTTACACTTTTTATGTATTTATTATTAATTTAAAACTATTTAAAACTAATTAAAATGCTAGAAAATACTATTTAAACCAAGAAAATTATGGAAAAATATTTTTTTGGCTTTTTATATTTATCTTAACCTAAGAAAAATGAAAAATTTTTTTTTTTTTGAAACTTTTCTTAATTTTTGATATTAAATGCTAATTAAAAAAGGCTAAGAATAATTAAAAATGGGGAAAAATACCAAACTGACCTAGAAAAATCTGAAAAATTCAAGATAAGCTTAAAATAATATGAGGAATCTAGGAAAATAGAAAAACAGAGGCTTGTGTGGAGGAATTTGAGGTGCAGTTGAAGCGCTTATAAATAAGCACTTTGAGATAAGCGAGTTAGAACCAAAAGCCACCAACCGATTACACAAGCCAAAATATGCTAAAAGAACCAAAATGCAACAAGAAACAACTAGCTTAAACCACTGAATTGCTAACTCAACAGATTTGGATGATATGATTATAAGCTAAAAACAGGTCTAGGGGTCTACTTTTGAGCTTAAGTTCAAGCTTCCAAATAAGCTACAAATGAAAAACAGAAGTAGGGACCTGACCTAGACCTGGCTAACTATGCCTAAACCAAATATGAGCCCTGGAAGAGCTCTGATGAGCTTTGTGCAAGAGCTGCAAAAACTGCACAAGTCCTGTGCAGCTCAGTGCCCTGCACAGGGCATTTAATCCCATTTTGACAAGCTTATTTGGGGCTTTTATAAAATTACTAAAATTCTACAAAAATGACAATAATAAAATAGACCAGAGTAAGATTTTAAAACCACAAGTTTTACTGAAATTGACTCAGAAATGAGTCCAAGAAAAATCACCCTATTTGGGCTCAAACTGGATATGTGCAATTTTGACTTTAGACAGAATTGAAAGGTTTGACTTATATGAACTTAGCAACCAATTTTAAGGACTTAGATTGATATAATAAGGTGAAATGAGACTCGCAAGATGTATTTATGAAATATGAACATAAAATAAGCTTTTGGTTTTATAAAAGCTCAACAGTTAAGCTGTTGAGACAGATTTATTGGATTTTGACTTTTGAGCTTTGCAGGCACAAGTTGACTGACTTATATGGGCTCAAATGAGCTAAACAAACATGAAACAACAGGAACCTAACACTGAATAAACCTTAGACACAGGTTAATCAACTAATCCAAACAACCTTTATATAACTGTTTTGCAATGAAAACTGAGATTACCACTGATTAGGCTATAGCAGACACTAAAACTGATTATAATATCCTAATTACCACTTAATTAAACAGCCTAAACCATCCTTAACCACAAATCTGAATACAAACACCAAATGTAAACTGAATGAAAAATGGAATTGAGATTAATACTCACAGGTGTCCAGCTAGTGTTGCAGGCTAAACCAAACCCAAAACTACTCTAACCTAATCTATTTAAACCCCTCCAACTGCTCTGCATCACCCAAATATCATCACCATTCCCATTCTTGGCCTAGTTTGACTTTTGTTGACCATGGACCAAAACTGTTTGAAACTTAATTGTGAGCTTATAGAAAGCTATCATAAGCTTGTGGAAGCTTGTTTGAGCTTATAAATAAGCTTTTTGAAACTTTAACATAAGCTTTTAAGATTGAAAATTGCAACAGTTGACAGAAAATATGAAATTTGAACAAAAACTTAAATTGATACTTGATGATGGTTGCAATACACTTAAACAAAGTAATTTGATACAAAGAAACTGAAATTACAACATTTGGAATTAAACTAAGATATTTATTTTAAAAAACGACATTAAGAAAAATCATAAAACTAACTACTACCCTTCCTTCTGTCCTCTTGCTTCTCTTTATATCTGAAAATTCTTCCACATGTACTCTGAATGAATCCCACTTGATCTCAGCCATTGAATTCATCAAAATTGCCATTTGTCATTTTTGGCGCCAAAAGTCTTGAGCAGGTACAAGCAGGTTATTGCAATTAATGGGTTTTGGGTGTTAGTGGAAGTGGAGGAGACAAGGTAAGGGGGGTGTTGAAAAAGATGGAAAACCATGACTGGTTTTGGGTTTCAGCTGGGGAAGAGGATGGTGAACAGTAAGGGCGGTATATTGCCCGTTTGACTTTATTTGACCGTGGGAGTATTAATAGAAAACGGGGGTCCAAAATGGTTATGACAGGGGTCAAAAGGAATTGTGTTGGGGCTCGAGGTCGAGACCAAGGTTCGAGGCTCAAGTTGGGTTTGGGCTTGGATATGCATTTGGGCCTAGCTGGTATTTGGATTTGGGCTTGATATATTAAAAATGTGTCCGTTTGGTTAAGTAGTATACACAAGGACTAGATTTGCAAATTCTCCAAACTTGAGGGACTGATCATGACACTTTTCCAAACTTATCACAAGGACCAAACTTGACAAACTTTGATAGTACAAGGACCCTTTTTGCATAAAATTCCATTTTAAAATATCCAAGGACTAAATTTGCAATTTTTCAAAGTTTAGGGACCTTTTACGCCATTTGACCAAAGAATCATTCAAGGACCATTTTAACAACTTAGAATATTTCAGGGACCTTGAATGATTAAATTCTTGATTTTTAATTTCGAGGACTAGATTTGACAACTTTTGAAACATGGGGACTAAAGCGCCAATTTTGCAAACTTGAATCATTTTCATCGATTTTGATATTTTGCATTTAAAACACATAAAACAACGATTTGTGATATTTTCATCATTTTGATGCATTTTGAGTGTTTTCGGATGATTTTGCAGTTTAGATTGTACAAAATGATGAGTATTTAGACACTCATCAATCCCCACACTAAGATATTGCTAGTCCCTAGCAATGATTTAGATCTTTAATGGATTTTAAAACTCTTTACCAAAAGCCATCACTTACGGAGTAGCCAATTGTTTTGATTCAAGTAAGAACCTTGGTACAACGATAACCAAATGATTTATTGGCAAATCATAAACCATATAACGGTTTGATGTGTCTTTACCGAAGCCGTTTGCTCTGGACTAGCCAACTCTTAGATAAATTATCGAATTATCTTTGGTGAGTGAATACCAATTATGGATTTTCCATCGCCTTTACCACAAGCCATAAACTTGCGGGCTAGCCAACTCTTCACTTTTAGGATATGGTGGTGAATACCATACAATTTTGGGCAAATTGAAGCGGTTTGATATATCTTTACCAAGAGCCGTTTGCTCTGGATTAGCCAATCATTTTGTTTATTAGACATGGCGGATGATAACCATAAAGTCGAGTAAGTCAGAACACTTACTCCAAAAAAAATTTTGGCCAAAACGGAGGAATTGGGTGGATAATATATGATAAAATTCGTGAGAATTCCCCGCTTAGAAATGAATATTGCCCTCAATATTCAAAGTACGCAGTTATGCCAAAACAAAGAACGTAAAAGGGAAATATTACGGCCATTATTTTGAAAGATTTTTTTTTATTTTTTTTTTATTTTAGAGATATATATATATATAACATGTGGGCATCACCCCACACTTAGGTGGTAGAAAGGGTAAGAAGTCGAAATATGGGTGAAAACCCATATGGTGTGTCTCTTGTTTTTGATTTCCAGTCGCTAGCTTGACTCGACCCGCATTAATTTGTTCATGGGAAACAAAGTGGAAGAAACAATCTCAATCGGACTTTCGTTCAAGATGTTTGTATAAACATTTGAAGCACGCGAAAGTTCCACATCAAAGATATACATAGAACCGGCTCAAAATGATAAATGAAAATGCGGGATCAAAAATAGTGTCCTCATTCAGAAGGAGAAAGGGAAAGAGCAACCACACCATTTGTGAAGAATGGAATAAATATGTGCATCACAATGCATGTCCATTCCTCATCGAAAGAAGCAAATCACCATTTTGACATTTTAAGCTTAAATTTGAAGCTTTTATGGTGATTGGTAACAAAATTTCGGGAGGGAGGCTGAAGCGGTTCTTCAATCAATGATTTTCAAGAAAAGGATGTCTCCTCCGAATCAAAGTAAGTATTGTTAATCCTGTTGGAATTGACTCATCACTAAGAAAAGCATCGACCTCCTTCCAAAGTTGTCATCTTCCTCATCCGGGTGAGAGAAGGAATGGAAGAGTCGGAAATGGGACAAGAAAGCAGTGGATGATCATTATATAGGAGATTTCTAGTTTCTCCAAAATCGGCTTGAAATCAAAGAGATCATCGTCACTTCGATGAAAGTGGGTGATGTGAGTGAGTTCATCGGTGAACTCCTCAAGAAGAGGATCGGGCGTGGGAGTGATGCCTCGACATACTCGATGTCTCCATAAGATTTACAATCATCGCTAAAATCGGAGAAAGTCTCAAAATGATCATTTGAACACTCAAGAGGGAAGAAGAATCACATATGATCGAAATTCCACTGACTCTCTCGGGATTGGGACAAGGTCCTCAACACTAGACTTTATAAATTAGTCCGATTCCTTTTCAGAGCAGTGTCAAGATGCTCATCCCCATGTTCGAGAGAGTGAGTGGGAGCTTGGTGTGATAACAATAGGCGAGGGAGTTTAGAAGGACTAGCATACATATGTTTAATACTTTCCATTTGTTCTTACGCTAGTAATTCCATCATAGTCTTTTCTCCACGATTTTTCATGGAAGGAGTTTCAACCGATGAACTTGAAGAACCGTTATAAAATTGTAGAATATCAAGGATATCTTCATCATCATCGTCATCGAGAATGAAAGCGGAATCGAGAGCTAGATCTGGTTGCTTTTCTTTTGCAATTGATTCCCTAATAGATTTTTCAAAGGCAATCTTGGAATCTAATTTAGCGACCGCTCTTGACTAACAACACTTCCATGGATTTCTCATTTGGATTATCTTGGGATGTTTAGATTCCTTCAAATCTTTCACTAAATCCAAAAGATCAAGGAGAAGATTTTGAGGAAGTGGGTCATTTGGTAATGTAGAGGTTGGTCATGATACGAAGAGTTGTAATTGTTACAAGGAAATGGATTCCTTGTTTGACAATCCGAGCTAGAGTGAGGACCTCCACAATACTCACAACAAGAAACCGATGTGGCCGTGAGTGGTATGTGTTGTAGTCATAATTGTTATCGGGAACCCGCTCATAGACAAGCGTGTTTCGATTGACAATCGAAGCGGAATGTGAACCACCACAGTACTACAACAAGAAAGCGCTTGAGTCTCATGATGTGGTAGGTGATGGAATAAATCGATCGTGTTATGGTAGGAATAGGGATCACGGTTATAGACGGACCCGTTTCACGATTCCACCACGCTACAACCGGGGCAATTGCCACCATTATAAGGACCACCACACCATTGACAACCAAGAGGGTGAGGATAAGACATAGAAAGAATCAAAGGTTAACAGAGGGTAAGAAATGAAGAATCAAAAAGGTAAGAGGGTAAAAGGAATATTTTGGTATTTTTGAAAACATTTCGTAAAAACAAAGAATGAAAATATTTTGGTGTTGTTAACACTTTAGGAAAAATGTTAATGAACTTTTGGATTATCGATAACTTTACAAAAAAACTTTTACAAAAGATGGTATATGTGCAAGAATGGATCGAAAAGGTTTAACACACGCTAAAGCCTCCCGTGGTGGCGCCAAAATTTGATCGTGCTAAACTGTCAAGCTACCTCACACAAGCTAGCCACTTGTGAATGGCTAACCGTAAGCTTAAAGCGCTTAAAACACAAATACAATGAAGTCTGGAGAATATAATGAATTCCGGTCGTTAAGTCCCACGGAGACTCAATGGTGTGTAAACACTTTCGAGACGATAGAATGATCACTAAGGATAGTGATCGGTAAAGATTGGATGGATAACTATACCTAAAGAAAAGTTTATAAATTACAATGACTTAAATACAAATTAAGAAAATTAAAAGATAAAATATATTAAATAAACGCTATCACTATATTTAAAATGATGAACGTTTAAAACTTAAAAAGTACGTTTAAATAAAAAAAACTACGTAACGTACGAAATAAAACGTGAGAATAAAGAAAGAAAATACCTACGGATATGAAAAATACATTTTTACAATCCTAATTATACTAGAAATTTATTGGAAAAATAAAATTATTTTTAAAACTATTTATCTAATTATTATTAAATAAAAACTATTTTTACTTATTTAATAATAGACTAAAATACAAGAAAATATGAAATAAAGTTAGAAAAATGAAATTATAACTTGGAAAAATCTAAAATATGATAAAACTTATTTTAAAACTGAAAATATATTTTTTAGACTTTTTATGTATTTATTATTAATTTAAAACTATTTAAAACTAATTAAAATGCTAGAAAATACTATTTAAACCAAGAAAATTATGGAAAAATATTTTTTTGGCTTTTTATATTTATCTTAACCTAAAAAAAATGAAAAATTATTTTTTTTTGAAACTTTTCTTAATTTTTGATATTAAATGCTAATTAAAAAGTGCTAAGAATAATTAAAAATGGGGAAAAATACCAAACTGACCTAGAAAAATCTGAAAAATTCAAGATAAGCTTAAAATAATATGAGGAATCTAGGAAAAATAGAAAAACAGAGGCTTGTGTGGAGGAATTTGAGGCTACAGTTGAAACTGCTTATAAATAAGCACTTTGAGATAAGCAGATTAGAACCAAAAGCCACCAACTGATTACACAAGCCAAAATATGCTAAAAGAACCAAAATGCAACAAGAAACAACTAGCTTAAACCACTGAATTGCTAACTCAACAGATTTGGATGATATGATTATAAGCTAAAAACAGGTCTAGGGGTCTACTTTTGAGCTTAAGTTCAAGCTTCCAAATAAGCTACAAATGAAAAACAGAAGTAGGGACCTGACCTAGACCTGGCTAACTATGCCTAAACCAAATATGAGCCCTGGAAGAGCTCTGATGAGCTTTGTGCAAGAGCTGCAAAAACTGCACAAGTCTGTGCATTTCGATTGCCTGCAGGCATTTAATCCCATTTGACAAGCTTATTTGGGGCTTTTATAAAATTACTAAAATTCTACAAAAATGACAATAATAAAATAGACCAGAGTAAGATTTTAAAACCACAAGTTTTACTGAAATTGACTCAGAAATGAGTCCAAGAAAAATCACCCTATTTGGGCTCAAACTGGATATGTGCAATTTTGACTTTAGACAGAATTGAAAGGTTTGACTTATATGAACTTAGCAACCAATTTTAAGGACTTAGATTGATATAATAAGGTGAAATGAGACTACTGCAAGATGTATTTATGAAATATGAACATAAAATAAGCTTTTGGTTTTATAAAAGCTCAACAGTTAAGCTGTTGAGACAGATTTATTGGATTTTGACTTTTGAGCTTTGCAGGCACAAGTTGACTGACTTATATGGGCTCAAATGAGCTAAACAAACATGAAACAACAGGAACTTAACACTGAATAAACCTTAGACACAGGTTAATCAACTAATCCAAACAACCTTTATATAACTGTTTTGCAATGGCGAGATTACCGATTAGGCTATAGCGAGACACTAAAGCGATTATAATATCCTAATTACCACTTAATTAAGCAGGCCTAAACCATCCTTAACCACAAATACGATACAAACACCAAATGTAAAGCGAATGAAAATGGAATTGAGATTAATACTCACGGTGTCCAAACTAGTGTTGCGGCTAAACCAAACCCAAAACTACTCTAACCTAATCTATTTAAACCCCTCCAACTGCTCTGCATCACCCAAATATCATCACCATTCCCATTCTTGGCCTAGTTTGACTTTTGTTGACCATGGACCAAAACTGTTTGAAACTTAATTGTGAGCTTATAAAGCTATCATAAGCTTGTGGAAGCTTGTTTGAGCTTATAAATAAGCTTTTGAAACTTTAACATAAGCTTTTAAGATTGAAAATTACAACAGTTGATGAGAAAATATGAAATTTGAACAAAACTTAAATTGATACTTGATGGTGGTTGCAATACACTTAAACAAAGTAATTTGATACAAAGAAACTGAAATTACAACATTTGGAATTAAACTAAGATATTTATTTTAAAAAACGACATTAAGAAAATCATAAAACTAACTACTACCCTTCCTTCTCTCCTCTTGCTTCTCTTTATATCTGAAAATTCTTCCACATGTACTCTGAATGAATCCCACTTGATCTCAGCCATTGAATTCATCAAAATTGCCATTTGTCATTTTTGGCGCCAAAAGTCTTGAGCAGGTACAAGCAGGTTATTGCAATTAATGGGTTTTGGGTGTTAGTGGAAGTGGAGGAGACAAGGTAAGGGGGGGTGTTGAAAAAGATGGAAAACCATGACTGGTTTTGGGTTTCAGCTGGGGAAGAGGATGGTGAGCGATGAGGCGGTATATTGCCGTTTGACTTTGTTGTGGTGGGAGTATTAATAGAAAGCGGGGGTCCAAAATGGTTTTAACAGGGGTCAAAAGGAATTGTGAACTGGGGCTCAAGGGTCAAGACCAAGGTTCAAGGATCAAGTTGGGTTTGGGCTTGGATATGCATTTGGGCCTAGCTGGTATTTGGATTTGGGCTTGATATATTAAAAATGTGTCCGTTTGGTTAAGTAGTATACACAAGGACTAGATTTGCAAATTCTCCAAACTTGAGGGACTGATCATGACACTTTTCCAAACTTATCACAAGGACCAAACTTGACAAACTTTGATAGTACAAGGACCCTTTTTGCATAAAATTCCATTTTAAAATATCCAAGGACTAAATTTGCAATTTTTCAAAGTTTAGGGACCTTTTCTGCCATTTGACCAAAGAATCATTCAAGGACCATTTTTAACAACTTAGAATATTTCAGGGACCTTTAATGATAAAATTCTTGATTTTTGAATTTCGGGGACTAGATTTGACAACTTTTGAAACATGGGGACTAAAGCGCCAATTTGCAAACTTGAATCATTTTCATCGATTTTGATATTTTGCATTTAAAACACATAAAACAACGATTTGTGATATTTTCATCATTTTGATGCATTTTGAGTGTTTTCGGATGATTTTGCGTTTAGATTGTACAAAAATGATGAGTATTTAGACACTCATCGAGGATCAAACTCGCTACATCGGTACCTCATCATCAACCACATGAATATCTCGGAAAATGGACACATGATCATCCACTTGATAACATCATTGGGAACCCTTCTGCCCGGTATCCACTCGTAAACAACTTGCTCATCGATGCCTTATGGTGCTTCTTGATTACGTATTATCAAAGATCGAACCGAAGATGTCAAAGCAAACAATGTCTAAGGACAGCTGGTTTAGTGCTATGCAAGAAGAAATTCATGATTTTGATCGTCTTGATGTATGGGAATTAGTACCTGCTCCAGATTGTGCTATGATTATTGCTCTCAAGTGGATCTTTAAAGTGGAAATCTTGATGAGCATGGTGATGTTCTGAAGAATAAGGCAAGGCTAGTAGCTAAAGGATACCGTCAAGAGGAGGGTATTGACTTTGAGGAATCATTTACTCCGATTGCGCGAATTGAGGCTATCAGAATCTTCCTGGCTAATGTTGCTAGCAAGAACATGGTGGTTTATCAGATGAAAGTAAATACTGCTTTTCTTAATGGAGATCTCAAAGAAGTGGTTTACGTCAGTCAAGCTGAAGGTTTTGTGAATCCAGAGCATCCTACCCATGTCTATCGCTTGAAAAAGGCCCTCTACGGTTTGAAGCAAGCTCCAAGGGCATGGTATGATACATTGTCAAAGTTTCTTTTGTCAAATGGATTCAGCAAAGGAGCGGTTGATCCCACATTGTTCACCAGAAAGTCAGGCAAACACTTAATTCACGTTCAAATCTATGTTGATGATATTATCTTTACCTCGACCGACCCTAATGAATGTGACCGATTTTCAAAGGAGATGTGCTCCAAATTTCAAATGTCTATGATGGGACAAATGTCATTTTTCTTGGGATTACAAATTTCACAAAGTCCCGGAGGCATTTTTATTAATCAATCTAAATATGCAAATGAAATTCTAAAAAATTTGGATTTGATTCTTGTGACCCTGTTGACACTCTCACACTCCCATGGTGGAGCGCACAAAACTGGATGAGGACCACTTAAGGATCATGGTTGATCAAACGAAATATCAGTATGATTGGATCACGATGTACCTCGCGGCGAGAGACACGATATTATGTTTGTTGTATGCATGTGTGCTAGATACAGAGCTAAGCCTACCAAAAGCACCTTGAAGTGGTTAAGCGGGTCTTTTGGTATCTCCAAGGAACCATTAACATGGGACTTTGGTATCAGAAGGACACCGATATGTCATTAACGACATATGCGGATCACGAGACCATGCGGTGTCAAGATACACGTCAAATGCGTCGGGAGGTGCTCGGTTTTGGGAGATAAGTTAGTAAGTGGTCTTCAAAGAAACAAATGAATGCGTCTATATCCTCTGAGGTGAATACATAGCCATGTCATCTTGTTGTGCTCAAATCTTATGGATGAGATCCCAATTATCTGACTATGGCTTTGTATTCAACAAAGTTCCTCTGTATTGTGATAACAAAAGTGCCATTTCTCTCTGCTGCAACAATGTTCAACACTCAAGAGCAAAGCACATTGACATTCGACATCACTTCATCAGGGAACAAGTGGAGAAAGGTGTGGTTGAACTATACTTAGTAAGGACTGAATATCAGCTAGCAGACATCTTCACTAAAGCTCTTCCTAGAGAACGGTTTGAGTTTATCCTTCCACGACTTGGCTTGAAGAGTCTACAACCTGAGACACTCAAACATCTTCAGGAGGAAGAAGAGGAGTAAAGGTTTTTCCTCATCTATTCTTTGTACATACTTTATCAAAAAGCAAAATAAAAAATTATAAAACCATCAAAAGGAAAATAGAAAATATAAAATTTCAAAACCCAAAAAAATCAGAAAATTTTGAAAATGACCAAAAATATTGTTTTTCATATCATGTTATCTGGTTTCGATAACATCTACGGACATTGATCTGTCATTCAAAATTGGCACGGGTCTTTAGATGAAGTTCGAACGGAATTAATAAACATTTTATTTATTAAAAAAAATGAGATGGAGAAAAATGTAGGTTTATTGTCATTTCAGGCAGTAACTCGTTTTTTAAAAGAAAGAACAGAGCAATGCTCAATCTAATTTTGAAACCTCATGCTCTGATTCTAAAAACAAAAGTTCATAAGGAAAAGTTGTCGTGAAAAAGACAAATGTTTCCTCACAAATATTTTTCAGAAGATGAAAACTAAATCACTCAATCAACAACTTTGGTCATTGATTGAGGGGGAGAATGATTTCAATCAAATCAAAAAGGATTATTTTTCAAACAATTGGCACTAAAATGAGCAAGGTCTATTTTGGATAATCAAAAAGAACAATTTTTTTGTACAATTAGATCCAGACCAAGGCTAATATTGTGTTTTCATAAGATACCTAAGCATGTTTAATCATTGGAGATTAAAGTTTCATAATCTGATCCTTATCAGCTAAATTTTTTCAAAAGAAGGTCACACTTCTCCTCTAAAAGCTTTCAAAAATAATTTAAATCAATTGAGATCACAAATCTCAAAGGGTTTGAAAATTGTGATCGGGGGAGAATTTGTGAATTAAATTGGATATAAACTGATAATTCGATAAGTGGTTTTAGAAATATAACAACAAGCACTCCTCCCTACATGTGCCAAACGATTTCAAATTTTCTATGCACATGTTAAGGGAGAGCATTTATCTTAAACCAAAAGGGATTGAAACGTGATTGATTTGTCTCAAAGTGCAGGTTCCCTCTAATATGTGCAAAACTATTTTGAATCTCGATGCACATATTGAGGGGGAGCAATCAAAAGAAAACCACATCCTTCCCAAAAATGTTTTATCCAAAGTATTTAAAATACTAGATTTGATCGGGAAGTGATGATGATTATTTTAAAATATGTTGATCAAGAATTGGATCTTTTCAATCTAAATCTATTATTTCAAAGTCCTCTTGCCTCCATGTGCTAAAATGATTTCTAATACTTGAAGCACATGTTGACGGGGAGCATTTCTAAAATATAAAAAACAATTAAGTTAAAAAATACTTTGATTTTATAACACAAGTACCTTGATTGATTTTTCAAATGGTTTTCAATTGGTTTCGAGACGGAATGAAGAATACCAAAAGACCGACCAATTTATTTTATGCATGGAGATATAAGGATGGTTAGGTTAGGTATTCGTTCCCACGATCCCGATAGAGCAGAGGAATCTACCCAGGGACAATCCACTAGATAGTGTAGAAGTCCTTAGGTATGATGAAAAAAGGAGAAAATTGAGAATAAGGGAAGAGTCTGGGCGAGATTGAGCTAGGCTGGAATAAACCCAACAAGGTTCTTGTTATGAAGTCTCGGTAAGCACTGAAGGGGTTGAAGAATGAAAAAGAATTGAATGTGAAAAGGGTGAAAAGAAATAGCCCTCCATTAATTCAACCTTAGGGCAGAAACCGGGTTCAATTCATATGCTATTTGCTGTTACCATGGTAACACCGGTATTGAAGACAAAACGTCATGGACCCAGGGATGCACTGCACTAAAACTTCCCAAGCTACTTAAGTTTCTCTTAAAAGGACTTGTTTCATTCTCACAGGGAACCTACATAATCTATCGACTTTCTCTTAGAGATTGTTGATATTGAAGAAGGAGGCCCTCTCCCTAGTCTCCGGCATAGGAAACCAAAAGTACATTATTGAGTCTAGAGCCAAGAGATCATTAATAAATCTCATTAGGACACAATTAATGAAGGCCTACTATTTTACACAATGTGGAAAGTAATAATATATTTTGAGAGTCCTACGCATTATCCTTGTGGTATTGCCAGAACATCCGAGTGATATGTAAAAATTTTCACGATGAAGATGGAAATCCTTCTAGAGCCAACATCAAACAAGCTCTTGGTGGGTGACATGTGAGATCTTCTAAAAAGATCAAACTTGTGACAACTGGATAGAAACGATGGGGCGATTCATTCTTGAATCAACCTTAGTCCAGAAAATGGATTGACGGATACCTTTGAAAAACCTGTCATTGTGCTCAACAACTCTTTTCTCTAGCACATCGACTATGTATTAAGTTTTCAAAATTAAAAGGGTATTTATGATTAGGGTCATTTGCATATATATCCCTCCAAAGATGCAAAATTGCATATATATCCTTTGCATTCATAAAAACCATTGTACTATATTCATCAAAAACTTGTAAGAAGGATATATATGAAATTATTCACCTTTGGAGGGATATAAATGCAATTCCCCCTTATGATTAATAACTGATTTTTCATAAAACCTTCATTGTATTGCAAAAACACTTTCCATTAAGCAATACACGATTGTTTTTCAAATCATTTTTCATCAATCAGTGAATCTCAATTCGCTCGTTCACTCACTCCGTGCTGTCTTCTTTGAGATGTTCCGGTTTGAGAACGACTTGATTAGCTGCGAAACCCTGTCAAGGAGGTTCTTCGGAATTCTACCTGATTACAGGCAGTACTTGTACTGATCAACGGGGAACTGTGGTTCTTGTAACCCCATTCAACGAAATTGATCAAAGACACCTTCGTGTGCTTTATTGCTAACTTTGTCTGCAGGGACACCCGACGGTTGCAGCTGATCAGAATTGAGGAGTCATTCCATAACCGCATGCTCACACATCACATTCACTTCTAAAGAAATCATAATAACCGCATATCTTCATCAACTAGCTCTGATATTTTCAATCCATGCTTCTGCTACGTTGCTGCAAATATCATGAATCAACAAATCTTCTGCTACTCTGATGAGAAGATATCATGATCCAAAATGTGAGCATGTCGGTCCAAAAGGCACAACTTCACATAATGGCGATACAACAAAGATGAGTCAAAGATTTGTTGTAGTTGATGATCTCAAAGCTAGCTCAAAGAAACTCTCCATCACGTGGATCAGTTAAAGACCTCCACTTAATGATCACAACATGCAGAACATGAAGAATCAAAGACTACGAGCTACAGAGCAAAAAACTTATCAAGAATCCAAGAACACCAAAATGTAATATCTGTTTGTAAATGAGGTGACCTCCCTTAGGGGGAGATTTTTAGGATTTATAAAATCCGGTAGCTAAAGAGTCGGTCACCTCAAGTATATGTATTTGTTAGAAAGCTCGTAGTCGTAGTCATTTAGTGATAGTTAGTAGTTTGTTATGTAACACCGTGGAGGACGGACGTGTCTTTACCATTGTATGCACGATCCACGACCCGTGGGGGCGTCTCATGTAACTAACTATAAATACCCTTTGCCTTGAAAGGCAAAGGATTGGAGCTCTCATAATACATTTTTCTTTGTCTCACTAAAGTTCCCAACTCTCATCCACTTTCTCTCTCTAAAACTCATAATATTCGACCCATATGTATGTGTGATTATGTGTTTGTGAAAACCAATATGTAACACGAACGGATCATGGTTGTGAATTTGATAATAAAATACAATTTGGAGCTTTTTGTGATGCCAATGGCATAACGCATAATTTTTCGGCTCCTCGTACTCCTCAGTCAAACGGTGTAGTAGAACGTAAAAACCAGACTCTTCAAGAGATGAGTAGAACAATGCTTAATGAACAAAATATACCGAAAAAAATTTGGTGTAACGCCGTTGATACATCAACCTATATTTTAAATTTAATTCGGCCATTTTTGAACAAAACTCCATATGAACTATATAGAGGTAAAAAGCTTACGTTATGATACTTTAGAGTTTTTAAAAGTAAATGTTTTATTCTAAACACTAAGACTTACCTCACCAAATTTGACTAAAAGTCTTATGAATGTGTATTTCTTGGATATTCACAAAATAGCAAAGCTTACATTGCTTTGAACAAAGAAACCATAAGAATTGAGGAGTCGTTAAATGCAACATTTGACGAAAATCCACCTCCCTTTAAGACATCACCTTTGGTAGATGATGACTTAGTTGAAAGTCAATGTATTGAAAACCAAGATAACCTAGATAAAACAAGGAAGATGAACTATTAAATAATAAAATTGTCAATATTAAAGAATCTAAAAGTCATCCATTAGATAGTGTCATAAGAAAAATTGTTGAAAGAACCTTAAGATCAAAAGTCCAAAATCAAACCAACTACTTTTGTTTTGTATCAACTATTGAACCCCAAAATATAAACGAGGCCATAAAAGATGAATCTTTGGTCATAGCTATGCAAGAAGAATTAAATCAATTTGTTAGAAATGATGTTTGGACATTAGTACCTTAACCAAAAGGTCAAACTATAATTGGAACAAAATGGGTTTTTCGAAATAAAATGGATGAAAATAGTGTAGTATCAAGAAACAAAGCTAGGCTAGTAGCACAAGGCCATAATCAACAGGAAGGCATTGACTACGATGAAACTTTTACTCTGTTTTCTAGGCTCGAGTCTATTAGAATTTTACTTGCATATGCATGTTTACATGACTTTAAACCTTTTCAAATGGATGTCAAAAGTGCATTTTTGAATGGCTTTAAAAACGAGGAAGTGTATGTTGCACAACCTCCAGGTTTCACTGATTTTGAAAAACCTCACGTATATAAACTCAAAAAGGCTTTATACGGACTTAAAGCACCATCGACTTAAAACATTTCTAGTTGAACATAAGTACACCATGGGCTTAGTAGATAATACACTCTGCACTAAGAAAAAGGATTCACATATTATAATTGTTCAAATATATGTGAATGACATCATATTCGGATCAACTTGTCAAGAGCTATGTAATGATTTCTCAAAAATCATGCATGACGAGTTTGAGATGAGCATGATGGGAGAACTAAACTTTTTATTATGATTTCAAATAAAACAATTAGAAGACGAAATCTTCTTTGATCAATCTAAATATATAAAAGATATGCTTAGGAAATTTGGACTTGAAGATTTTAAACCTATCAAAACACCTATGTCCTCGGAAACTAAACTCATCAAGGATGAATAAGGTGAATCAGTAGATAACACTAAATATAGAGGAATAATTGGTAATCTACTTTATCTGTTAGGTCACTAGTTTTACAAACACAAGTTATACTTAGAAAGAGATGTAAGGCGGATGAACAAGTAAAACCAAACACACACACATAACCCATGACTCATTACATATCAATAATACGGTTTAGGCGTGAGGCATGATGTGAAAGAAAACTTGAACAACCAACCCTCGAATGAGGGTTATTACATTTCTTCAAATATTTATAGGAGGAAGCTAGGGCAACACTCCTCTCCTTCCTTTCCTTATTGGGCTTGGGCCTAAGCTTATGGGCCTTCTACATAAGCTTGACCTTAAACAAACATAAAGGCCATAATAAAGCTACCTATTACATATGAAATATAAATACTTGAAATCTTGTTTAGGAGTGATTCCAACAATCTCCCCTCAGTATATATGAATGTAAGCGGTGAAAGCGTTGATGTAATAGTAGTGTGGCGTCTTCGACATTCTTCTTTCTTGTGAGAGGAATTGCCTTGATTGAACAATCTCCCGGTGTAGAGATAGTTATCTTTGAGCAGTTATGCTTGACGTCATCTTTAACTTTGTTCTTTGATCATTGTTCTTTGTGGTGAAAGTGATAGTATGTTGTTATGCGCATCGATGCGCCTCAGTGCCTTTCTTTGCTCCGGTGTCTCCGTCATTCTTCAACATGCTCACACGCTCTTTGGCGTTGGAATTCAATCTTGATGAAGTTCTTTAAGTCTTTGACTTTGTAGATTCTTTGGTTTGATGAAGAATCATTACATTGTTGTGTTGCTTTTGAATAGAACTTCCATTAGTGATGATGTTGGCGTGAGCATGAGAAGAATCGACACGATCATTCCGCTCGAGCTTCCATAAGAAAACATTTCAAGCGGTTAGTAATAAGCGGTTTCGGCACTTACAAGTTTGAACTTGAGTGTTAATGACATAGTGTGAAAACACAACTCTAATTCTTACAAAGGCCGTTCTGAGCTGGAGTCCCACAAGTGAGATAACGCGATGTGCGAAGTACATCTGATTCGAGATAGTCATTGAGGTATACGAAGCATCACCTCACCTTGTAGACCGTTTGAGACACACTCCGCGTAATCCACGGGGAGTTACGAAGTGACTTCTTTGTCGGGCTGTTTGATGTTGACCACGGCGGGAGTTTCCATTCAATCACTTGAGGATCACGGATGTGAACCTCTCATAAATGTTCTCGACAGTTGCTAAGATGCGTGAAGGACTCGATATGAACCAGCGATAATCTTATTTGTTGATCATCAAGTGATTAAATGTCAAGTGTTCTAAGAGATCTTTTGATGAATCTCGTGGCTCTAGACTCAATAGTGCGTTTTGGTTTTCTGGCGGAGACTAGGGAGAGGTCTCCTTCTTCAATACCGGCGATCTCTAAGAAAGCCAATAGTTTACGTAGGGTTCCTGTGAGAATGAAACAAGCTTACATTGAGAGAAACTTGAGTGGCTAAGAAGGTTTAGTGCATGCGTCCTTTGGGTCCATGACGACTTTTAATCTTCAATACCGGTGTCACTAAGTGACAATCGTAGCATATGAATTGAACCCGATTATACGCCTAAGTTGAATAATCGGAGGCTATTTCTTTTCACCCTTTACTTTACATTTCTTTTGATTCTTCAACTCCTTCTTTCTCCGATTCTCATTTCTCCTTTTATAATCATTCCTAAGGACTTCTAACACTAACTAATGGTAGTGTCCTTGGGTAGATCCCTCGACTCTGGCGGATCATAGGACAGTTATTCCTAACCTTAGTCACCTTATAACTCCATGACTAACCTATGTTGCCATTAAAACCCTTGTATGTGAAAATATCTCTCAAAGGGTTTGTAAATGAAAACATGTTTGAACCCTTTGTGAGAGATGAAGTTTTGCATAAATACTCCCCCCACATGTGCTTAATAGTTTTAATGGTTAAATGCGGTGAGGAAAAAGCGCACTTTTGAATTGATCCACGAAGATAGACAATCCCCGCGAGACACGGTTCGTTGCATAGTTAAAGAGTTACATTGTCGACTTTTAGGTGACAACTAGCTCTAATAACTACCTTGAAGGTGTAGACAAACCTCGAAGGTTGTCATACCCGTCGAGTTCATGTCTATCAAGAGTTTCTCGAATGGTACTTTCTACTTGGACAAGTCCTTTGCGAGACACGTTTACATTACTAGCGAACTAGCTTGAAATTATTACCCGTCCGGGACAAGTCTTTTCGAGTTACAAGCAGTTTAGTACCGTCAATTCGTTGGTTAAGTCGAGGTACAGATTCATTTGCATTTTGTACAACATATTTCTTATCACACAATTTTCTCCCCTCAAAATGGCATATAAAATGTTATTTTTGAGCGGTTGAAATAAATATGACCATTTCGAGTGTTGCGGGAAGAGTGACCATTATGAACAATTTGTGAACAAAGTTTTAAATCAAATACTCCCCTCGACTAGTGATATAAGCGGTTGAGGTTTTGAAAAATCATATGGGAAGTACTTGTGTTTTGAGCAAAACCTTGAAAAATGAAAGGTTTGATAGGTTTTACTCAAAAATAAAAGCTTTCGCTCCTTTTATAAGGATTGTGGCAATGAGGCGTACCACGGGGTCCTTTCTTGACAATTACGGGTTGTACAACTTTGTTATGTGTGCACAAGCCATTGACATATATAATCAATCATCCAAAATTATATGAAAGAACCAAATCAAGGAGTACCGGTAAGTGCGGTGATGTTCCGGGAGTGCAAGCAGGCGTTGATAGCGGTGATGTTGATCTGGGTCGACCACCAACAAAACTTTCCAATCGTTACAGGCGGTCCTTACGAACAACCTTTCATCAATCATGGTGATGATCCTTCTCACATCCTCCGTCACGAGAATTCCATCGCTTTGGGTTCCCAATCTTTTCATGTATATCCTTCAACCGATAAGCCAATCCATCACTAACCGACTTCAAAGTATGATCCCAAATTTGTGAAGATCACTACACGCCATTAAGCGGTTTCGTTGAAGTTCACTGCGGTAAACGACTCGAAATGGTTTCTTGATGGCGTAAGTTGAGTTAGGCGGTTGATGTCGGGAAGATCAAGCGTGGTGGAGTGAAGTTTACGTTTCGATATGATTCAGCGGCAGGTGAAGATCTTCAACACGTTCTTTGATGACTATCGTCGATGAAGATGAGCGGTGACTTGATGAATTCACGTTGTACTTGATTGGAAATTGTCTCATGCGACCTTGAACTTTGGCAAGGTACATGTCTTCAATATCGTTGATGTTCAAATTCTCAAAGTCGACTTGAGAGAATGCATAGTCCCTTTCGTCTTGTCTTTTGACCACAATCTTCTTGAGAAAAGTGTAGTCCCATTTAGGCGATAGACCAACATGTTGGATGGCGCGATACTTTTAATCTTGAACACTTGCATGTTGAGACTTACGGACCAGCGACACGTAGTAGATTCTTGACGTTCGGCCAATGGTGAATCCATACATTGCATCTTGGTCATATGCTACCACTTTGTCGGAGAACATGTGGGTATACGTTCCTCGATGGCTATACAATCGAGTATATTGCGGCGGGGAATGGAAGTGTCGAGATGTAGCGTATTTCCTTGAACCATCGCCACCGTGTTGAAGAAAATCTAAGTCTTTGTTGAAAAAATGTAGAAAGGAATCCTAGGTGATCGGGTTGGCCAATGGTAGGTAGAGGTCGAGACCGATCGGTGTAATATGGAGGATTGTCCCGTTTGGTGAAGTCGATGTTTGCTTACAGGTTGAGCCAATCCATGTTGTTAGACATGGCTCGAGCAATGTTGTCAAGGTGATATTCAACCTCGATTGCACTTTCGATTTGTTTTTCAAAAGTAGGAATCGTCATTCTTGATGCGCTTCAACTCGATTTCGTCATCTTCTTCACGGAACCTTTCTTGCAAAATCTTTGCATGCTCCAAGGTACTACCGTCTACCAATTCTTGACCTTCTTGGGGTAGGGAGTGTTGTTAACAAGTGTAGCAAACCATTCAAATTCTTGATTTTATCGTCATCTAGCCATGATCGACGTCGGTATGAAGCGTCTTCTTCTTCTTTTGAAGGCTTGGATGATGATCTTGGTTTACATCCTTGTTTGGGAGAGGTGGGTTGTTGTTGGGGCTCGAGGACCTCTTCATCGTCACCACCCGTATACTCAAAGTAATCACTGTTTTTGAGTCGGGGTGGTAACTCGGAATCGTCCCGAGGTTTATCGATGAAGACCGAGGTGGAGGAGACTTTGTTGAGAAGAAGTCCGTTGTTGAGGAGGTGGCATCGAAGAAGATTCACGGCCGCCGGCGTTTTGGTGCGAGTCTTTATCCTTATCATCGTCATCTCTTGGCGTTTGGGTTGATCGGTGACTCCTTGCATGATGATCGAGTTGAAAAGCAAGTAGACCTTGAAAAATTTAGCTTCATCCGAGTAAGCGTTCGGATCGCTTTGACATTTGCATCACTAGTTTAGCGATTAACTTTCAGTTCGAGAGATCGACTTCTTTGGCCATTGTATGTTTAACCAATGCGGCGATGTTAGGGGTGAGTTATGCGGAAAATACTTCTCTAGTCACACGGGGCGATGTCGAGAAGAAACTTGTGGGTATGATCTCTTCTTTGTCTTCTCCGGTTCCTTTTGGACTTTAGGAGCGATATCACGAAGGTACTTGTTAGTGTAACCTTGATCATTTCGTTCGGTTCCTCTTTCGATGATTCTTCATGAACTTGAACAAACTCCCTTTCTTTCGCATCTTGTCTTTCTCATCATTTAAGTCTTGAATTTGGTCGACAAACCAATTCGGTTTTACGTAAAGTATGTCCTTCTTTCGACTTGTTGGATGACTTTCACAATTCTTTCATGAGTCTGAGAAATCCAAGATTTAGGTGGTTTCTTCACGGTTTGGATGATGATTTGGTTGACTTCTTAGATGGTGGTTGTGATGAATGAGGCGAAGAATCCGATGATGATGAGATGTGAGGAGATTCGGGTCCTTTGGTGGTTGAAGTTTCCTTACGTGGCGTGTAGGACTATCGGAAGAAACTTGTATAATCATCATCGTCATCTCTAGACTTTTCTTTCTCGGACTTCTTGGTTTCGGTTCCTCAAAGTCATATCGATAGTATCCTCCACAAGTTTTTGTTGTTGCGGAAGAGTGGTGGTACGGATCCCTTATCGGGTCGATTAACGCATCGGGATGCGGAGAGGTGGGCGACACCACTTGATCCTCGGGGCCACCCATTTGATCTTTAGCAAATTCTTGACCTTTTGAAGGTGTCGGCGATTGTAAACTTCTTCTGTATGATTTATCCGGTTGCTCTTCTTCTTCTTGAGCTCTCATCATAGGGTACAATTCTTTGAGTCTTCCCTTTTCTTGGGCAATTTGGAGGACTTGGAGGTTTTGCTCTTGAGGCGGTGTTTGGTTGCGATTTGCGAGTAATGAAACTCTTCATACATGTCGGTATCTTGAGCTCTCGTCCTAAGCTTTCTTTGTGGTTCAAGTGTGGGAATAGGTTCGGCTTCCTTTACGGGAACAATCCTTTTAGAAGGAGGATTCCTTTTAGGAAGCTTCCTTTGACTCACGATACTTGTTGCGCTTCTGCACTTCCTCTTACGGTTCTTCTTACGGGTGTTCGGAAGATTTTTCGTCGAGATGACCAACTTTGCCTTGTCTAGCGCTTCCGGATACCTTTTATGCGTTTGAGCTTTCGACATCTTGATTAGAAGGAAATCGGCAACACAACACCTTGTTTCTTTGTAGGCGATTCCTTGATTACGAGCAGATAGAATAGGTTCCGTCAACATATCGTGATTGTCGGGGTCATTGAGCCTCTTGGGAATATCGGGATGAAGTCCAAGTGCTCTCTGGATCAACAGTTTAGTATATCGATGTAGGGAATCTTTGAGCCAAGCTTGTTGAGAAATGACATCATGTCATCCCAAATCGAGCTTCGATAGCGATGTGTTTCATGTTGACCAATGCCCAAAATATTTGCGGTTCCATGAGCTTAGGATGCTCATAGCCCTTTATCACGACCGAAGCAGACTTGGTGATGATCATGTAGAGAGTTCTCCATGGTTGAGGAATACTCTTAAGCTCTACGTGAGAATGCTTGGTGATTACTCCTGTAGCCTCGTCATAACCGATATCGATTAAGAATTGGAGAGTGAGCTCTTGACGGTGTGGCATATAGTTTGGTTGGATCGACTTGAGGAATTAGGAGAAGCGACCCTTAAGTCTGCGGTGTAATGGTGACTTGTTTGTGATTGAGTCACCGTCACGTGATCCGTCCTTTGACCCTTTCCATAGTGTTCGAGGCTGTTGGATATAGATCTCGGGAGCAGTTGCGAGTGGTGAGCATATTACGATACGGATGAGTCCTCGAATATCAATAGCAATTAGACACGAAGATTACGAGCAAGTGAGGGTGTCAAAGTCAACACGGAGATTATTCTTTCCTATCTTCATTGGATAGCCATAAGGATAGATATCGACAATGGAGAGAACTTGGATGCATCCACATTCATTTGTTCGACCATGTCGTGATGCGAAATAACATTAGCCAAAAGAACCAACATATCGAAAGACATAATGTTAGTCAACGAAGGTCTTATTGTCTAGTTATTGAATGTACGGTGTCAATGATTATTCTGAGTCCTAAGTCACTTGTTTGTCCAATAGTCTAATGGCGTCGTGAAATGTTTCGTGAGTTAGTTAACTTTAAGTTTTAAAGTTTATGTTATCACTTATTGTTCACAACATATCAAGCGATTAAGTTTATTAGTGACATTATTGGATTCGTGACGATATGATTAGTTTATTTACAAGTTTGTACACGTAACAATTCATCATGAAGGTCAATCCGGGGTTAAGCGTAGTTTTGGCAAAGTTAGCGTAAGCAAGTGTTGACATATGCGTGTTATAAGCTTACGCGTGGGATCCTAACTACTGGCGTGAAATGTTACAGCGTGGGAAAAGGGGACCTTATGCGTAGAGCTTACGGCGTGGCGTATATATACCTTACAGCGTAAGGTTTACTCGTGAAGTAGACCTTATGCGTGAGGATCTTGTTCACGCATATCCTTCACGGGATCGCGTGGTCCATTGTAGAACCTTACGGCGTGGCGTTATGCGTGGGATTATTCTTCTGGCGTAACATGACTACGGCGTAGGGTAATCCTTATCGTAGAGTTGCAAATGACCTTGATTACGAAGTTTCAGCGTAACAAGCACGAAATAGAACCATCATATCATCAATATTAACACATAAATTCATTTTAACAACAAATCATGGCAAGAACACATGTCAAGCGGTTATGCGTAGAAATACATACGCGTAGTCTAAAACCCTAAATTCTGGCGTATGAATTTTAGCCATAGAATTTGCACCAAAGTTTTTACGGTATATCTTAGATGTTGTGAGAGCATATTGACCAAGTCTTAACACTTAGTTTGCGGTGAATCAAAAATACCCAATTTTAGAACATTAAACCCTAATTCCTAATTACGAATCAATTAAGGTTTACGGGTGGTTATAAGGCATGGATATCATCAATTCAACATCACATAAGCATAACACAACAATCTTTTGACCAAAACACTTCACATTCGAAAATACCCAATTCGACTCATAAACCCTAATTTTCAAAATTCATCAATTCGTGTTTATGGGTGGGTTTTGATGGTTAAAATGGTATCAT
Source organism: Chrysanthemum lavandulifolium (assembly GCA_022545495.1). Classification (NCBI taxonomy): domain Eukaryota; kingdom Viridiplantae; phylum Streptophyta; class Magnoliopsida; order Asterales; family Asteraceae; genus Chrysanthemum; species Chrysanthemum lavandulifolium. The sequence goes on from CM040239.1 coordinate 173,284,742, forward strand.
TGATGTATTATGAACGTTTTGACACAAACCATTTCACCACAAACACACACATATTGATTGTGTGTTCATACGCATAAGCGTAGAACACCTAATCACGCGTAGAAAACGTTTTAGCCGTAGGATTTACATGAAATTCAAAACCTTATCTTAAAAACATGTTGTAATCACGAAAACACTTACAAGATGAAGATCAAAAACACGGTTTTCTTGAATCAATTCAAAGCGTAGGATGGTTTTAGGTTTTGTGTAATAAATGTGAAGAAGAAAAGTAGGTGGGAGGGTGTTTTATTAAAAGTTAGTTTAACCTTTTGACAGTTTTGGTCCCTCCACCTTTTCCTTTTTCAAACAAAGCCATTTAACTTCCATTTTGGTTACCAAACAAAGATTTTTAGGAAAGAAACTTGACGACACTCCCCTCGACTTAAGAAATAATGAAAGGTTATAAATTTAGTCAGGGTGTCATTAAACGAATATTCACCACCATTGTAAAATGAAACAACGAGATATGAAAACATGCAAGTACACGATGTTTTGAAGCAGTTAAGTGAAAATTTTCTCCCCTCAACACTTGATCGTAAAAATACTGAATTTTGAAAGATTAAAGTGTTGAAGGAGGAAATGTACTTGCCATGTTGAAAGAAAGATAGATTAGAAGAATATTTTTGTTGTTTTATAAGATTTTATATTTTTGTATTTTGTTTTGAAAAATTTATTTACAAAAGATGTTTTGGTGTTTGTGAGGTTTTAAGGCTGTTTTAAGAGGTCATCAATTCCTCTTGAGTCAAACACCTCATACCAATCGGTGGACCAACTCATTAAACCTAGCGGGTGGCAAGGCTTTGGTGAGAAGATCGCCAATTGGTATTCATACCCACAAAGTATAATTCAACGGTACCACATTTCACGTGGTCCTTGATGAAATGATAGCGAAGATCGATGTGCTTTGATTTAGTCTTTGAGCGAGTTGCGAGATTGCAATGGCACTCCGATTGTCATGATACATCGGGATTACATCAAATACGTAACCATAGTCTTTGAGTTGTGTTCTCATCCAAATGACTTGAGCACAACACGCGGACATGGCTACATATTACGCCGGTTGATGGCGATGATGTACAATCACTGCTTCTTTGATTGCCAAGACACGGTTTATCACCGAGAAATTGTAGAGCTCTGAAGTACTTTTCCTTGAGTCTAAGCATCCTGCGTGGTCGGCGTCTGGCGATTAGTTCAAAACCGAGAATCCGCCGGATACGGATCCCAGTTAATGGTTCCCTTGATGTATCGGAGGATTCTTTTAGCCTCGAGAGGTGGGTTTCGATTGGTCGCGACGATAGCGGGAGCATAGATAAGCGGCAAAGACAATATCAGTGCGCTATTTGTTAGATACATGAGAGACCCAATAATACTTGGTATTTGGTAGGGTCGACTAATTTCCCATGTAAATCGACATCTAGCTTCTTGGTATGAGCCATTGGTGTGGCATAAGTGTCACGAGTTGTCATTCCAAATTTGTTTAACAATTCAAGGGCATATTTGGGTGACTCAAGAAAATACCACGGGGTGATTGATGAACTTGCGGTCCTAGAAAGAGCGTAAGTTCACCCATCATGGACATTTCAAAATTTTTCTTCATTAGTTTTGCAAAAGCGATTGAAAACTTTTATGTGTAGACCCAAAATGATGTCATCCACGTAAATTTGAACAATTAAGATATGTGCCCGTGATATTGTATAAAAGAGTTGGGTCAACCGAGCCTTTGGTGAAATTATTGGCAATGAGGAAAGATGATAGCTTATCGTACCATGCAGGGGCTTGTTTGAGACCATAAAGAGCTTTGTTCGGTTTGTAGACATGGTTGGGAACTCGGGATCAACGAATCCATCGGTTGGTGACATAGACCGTTTCTTTAAGTTGTCCATTGAGAAGCGCCGTTTTGACATCCATCGATGAACCGTCATATTCATATGAGCTGCGACGCGAGAAATATCGAACGACCTCAAGGCGAGCAGCCGGAGCAAAAGATTCTTCAAAGTCTATTCCCTCTTCACGGCGATAACCCTTAGCAACTAGGCGTGACTTGTTTTGGATGGCGTTCCTTGACATCAATTTGTTTTCCAAATCCATTTTAGACCAATGGCGTAGACCCTGTTGGTCTTTCAACGATTCCATACTTCAAGGCGTTTGAATTGGTTGAGTTCTTCTGCATGGATTCAATCCGGTTGTCTTTTGTCATTGCGTCTTTAATGTTTTAGGCTCAGTTAGCGGACGGTGAGTGCATAAATGCAATGTTCACCATCGTGTGAAGGCGTTGTCTCGTAACGGTTGGTTGATTCGGGTTGCCAATAATGTTAGCGGAGGATGGTCTTTTGTCCATCTATGTGTAGAGGTTGATGTTGGTATACATTGTGCGATTACGAGGATTCAAATGGTTTGTTGAAGATTCGCGACATCGGTGCGGCGATCTCATTAGCAAGCGGGTTGAAGAGCATTTGGATCAAAATCTGCGGTGGGGTACTTCATTGAGAATATCATCATTGGTTCATCATTGTTGGAGCGGTGTGTTCAAGCTGTTGTGTTGGAGTCAAGCTGGTGTAGGTGCATCTTCAACGATGGTTGTTGTAGCAGTGTATCGGTATAGGAATATTATCGGGTTGTGCGGTGAGCAGCGGATACACACGGAGCACGTTCATCAATATCGTCACGAGCGGAGGAGCAAATAACCTTTCCATTTGTTGTGAGTTAGGTGGGGGCTTTGTTCGGTGATGATGGGGTTGAGGAAGTTTAAGCGGTTGTGACCGGGTTCTAAGTATTATACTCGAAGCCATTTCCGTGAGTTCATCAAAATGAGCATGAATCGTTTCCATTACCTCCTTGGTTCGACGATTCAGTTCGGAAACCTTTAGAATTGTCACGATATCAATAAAGACTCCAATATCGACTTTGGCTTTGAGCTTTCCAAAATCATCACGATCATTATTTGGATAGCAAAGGGATCCAAATACATGAAAGTGTTTGAGGTTCGGTTTATAGTTGTGGACAAGCTCGAAAGGTGTTTTGTTGTGGCGTTTGTGATCATAGAGCGGTTTGAGTATAGCATGCGATGAATCGACACGCCCATAAGTAATCTGGAAGTTTAGCATTGATTAACATTGTTCTTGCGACTTCCACTAACGTTCGGTTTCGTCTTTCAACAACTCCGTTTTGTTCGGTGTCGTGCAATAGATGTTTGATCTTTGAATTCCCACTTTCTCATAGAATTCACGAAGGGTTTTGTTAACAAATTCGGTTCCTTTATGCATTACGATTATCACGGCGGTGTTGCGGGCTGAACTGTATTTTGTGAGAAAGGTGATGATCATTTGTGGAGCTTGGTCTTTGCTTGAAGAAAGTAGACCCAAGTCCATCGTGAGTAGTCATCAACAATTACTAAGATGTAGCGTTTGCCATTGATCGTTTGCAGCGCGCATCGGGCCACACAAATCCATGTGAAGAAGATGAAGCACATCTTGAGAGGCGTGTTCCACCTTTGAAGGAAAATGAGCACGAGTGCTTTTCCCTTGTTCACGGTGAGCAAAGGTGATCTTTTGAATCTAGGAATCGTGGGAGTCCTTGACTAGTTTGTGTCTAGCAAGGTTGGTGATGGTTTGAAAGTTTAGATGTGAGAGGCAGCGGTGCCATAGCGAGGATTTTGTAGATGTTGCCTTTGAAAGTAAGCAAATGGGAGAGGAAGCAACCATGTCTTGCATAGAGATAGTGTAGAGACTAGAATTACGTGAGCGGACATAAGGTCATTTCCTTGTAGATCACGAATGAAACAAGTTTTCTCCACGAAAGCAACCTCAAATCTCCATCACAAAATTGACCTCTTGAAAGCAGTTGTGACCGAGGCCTTCCACATAGTAAACCTGCTGATTTCGATGTTCCCATTGACATAATCTCCGTAGCCCATGATGGGCTGCAGTGATCGTTCCGAACACGGCGGTGCCAATGAACTTTGCAATAAAGTTTGATAACAGTTTAAGATTGCTGTCATGTGTCGGGAACATCCGCTATCAACAATCGAGAGAATGATCATGTATCACTGCATTACACACGGGCGACACGGATGGAATAGAAGTAGATGTGGAACCCGAAATGTTAGAGGGTTCGAAGCGGTATATTAGATATACACACATTAATAAGTTTAGGCATCCATTTAAATCCTAGTGTGTTGTATATCCATTTACGCCATCTATAACTACTCTTTGCTTTAGTCTTAGTGAATGCACTAGGTGGTACTACATTCTTAGGAGGTGAAGCGGGAGCTCTTGTGATAGCAATGGTTGCCTTAGAATCTAAAGAAGGTGGTTTACCAAGCACGGACTTAGAATGATTAGTGGGCCTAGAGGTATTCCGATTCTTAGGATTCCGTAATCGAGAGATTATAGCTTTAGCAACACATTTGTCATGACAATCGAATTCATACTCTTTCGACAAATAACACAAGGTGCATCGGTGAATATCAAAAGTACTTAACGGTTTAGCATTCGTTACATCACTATTTCTATTACATTTGCGGACGTAACATCTATAGTGGAAGCAACATGAGTTTTATTCGAGTCCTAGGGTGTTCTTCTACTTTAGCATTCCTTATTGATCTTTTCTTAGGTGCAACTTCCTATTCTTGATTGAGTGCTCTAGGGTGTGAAGTGCGGACGTTTGGAAAAGATGCAACTATTCTGTTTCGATGGGAAACACATTAGCAACTTGTGATTTGGCGGTAGGAATTCTAGGTTCACGATTACTAAGTGTGGTGGTGCTAATCTCTTAATCACGATGGCGGAAGTTGTTCATACTTTCCTAACATTTCCGTAACTTAGAGATAGTGTGAATCAAATCTTGATTTTCGAGCGAATATTTCCGGCAAAATTCATGACATCTCTAGTGTGAGCAAGATAGTGATCAAGTTCGTTTGATGCTTCATGTCGAGTCTTATTGAGTAAATCAAATATGACACCATATTCTGTTTAACTTTTGAAAGTTCTTGTTCATATTTTGAGATTTGACTTTTCAAAGACACGTTTTGATCATCCAGTTGCTCAATTTTAGGATCGAAGATTTTGCACTCAAGCGGCGATTTTCTTTTGAAAACTAAGTTGATGATTGTGAATATCTTTTCACACCAATGAAGACGACGTTTTGCATTGTAAATTTCATTGAGTGTCGTTTATTTTCGACTTTTAAAGACTCGATCTGAAGCACATTATCGGTGTTCTCATGATTACAACATTTTCAACAATATCGAGAGATGTAATCGGATGCAAATGGCAAAGCATGAAGTAACACAACATTATGGATATCGGCCGAGATAACATCTTCCAAGAGTCGATCAACATCTTTTCTCAAGAGTTTCTTTTACGTTTAGTATTAGAAATAGATGTTTACATTTTCTCAGCGTTTTCATTACCCCAAGTTCCTTATGAAAATCCTTTTCGAGCAATTGCACAACTTTTCAAGTTTTAACATTAGGTAAAGATTTTTACGAAAAATGTCTCTTTGTTCTCGCGCGAGGCGATTGAAAATGTTCAACTTTGATTTCGGGCGATATTCTATCTCATGTTGTAAAATTTTGAGGTCGACCATGAAAATGTCAAAATATCGAAGAATTTTTCGATTTTCGGGTTTTGAGTTTACTTCACTAATGGAAGGTAAAGGACCATAAGTTTGTGCAAATTACATTTTGGGATTAACATTAGAAGACTCGGTGTTTTGATGATAACCCTTGGTGTGTTAGAAGAATCCGTTGGTGTGTGAAAGTGACCGCGTTTTATAATTAAAGGTTTGTTGTAAACAACGTTTTTAATTTTGATCGACTCTCGTCTTACGCATCTAATTCCTCTTGCGATGATATTCAACAACACTCATGTGATATTATCAATTTTGTATTACGCTTTGGAAACTTGAGGAGTTGGTTTGAATGTTTTTAGTGAAAGCTTTGGTTTGTGTCGGCTAGATTTTTCCATATCCTTTTGGATTGGGTTTTAAGGTAAACTTTTCAATAGCATTCTTGATTCACCATGTTTGTAAACAACAGTTTTAAACTCTTTAAGTTTGTTTTGCAAGCGAGAATTTCTTCAAGAAGGTCATCTACCGATTCGTTGAATGCTTTTTGTATCACGGAGGCTGTTTTGACAATTTAACAACTCGACCTTAGTTTTTGATTTTCCAAGGTGAGGCGTTAATTTGCTTTTTATGTTCGTGTTTGATTGTTCTAATTCGGACAACAAAGCATTCTTGAGGCGGCTAGATCACATCATCTCTCTAAATATTTTTCGTTTTGATGAGATTTTGCAAAGCGGCTTCAAAACCTTTTCACGGTTTTCTTGAGTTTTGAAAAAGTTGAGTTGCATTTGTAAGCATTCAAAATCCTTGGTTAACGATGCATTTTACTTTTTAAGGGTGATTTAATGCAACACATTCGACAATTTGGGATTGTTGGTCTTTAAGTAATGAGAACAAGATCGGATGAGGCAAGGTTCATCGTGTTCAGCGTGAGTCACAACATGATCATTATTTAGATCCTCAAGTATAACCACGGAGTCAATTTGATTATCAAGGAAACCATAAGGTCATCGGATCGTCAAATGTAACTACGGGGTTTATTTAATCGTCGAGAATGAGATGTAGATGACTCATTTGAACATACGGCCGTCGGATTCGAATATTGATGGAGATATTAGTTCGAGATATGATGATGGTTTGTTCGGTGCACGAGACAAGCCATCGATGTCATCTCTTGGGCTGTTTCACTCATGTGTAACTCTTGCATATTAGCCATCAACATAACTTGTTGCATTGGCTGCAAGTCCTCCATATCATCATCCGAGTGCATACGCCATAAAGCTCTGTTCTTTGTGCGTGAGAGATCCACCGACTTCATCCTTAAGAGCCAAAAGTAAAGCCTCTTTGAAATAAGCACGCCCCTAGTCCTTGGCTTTGGGCATGCATTAGCCAGTGTCCCTTCTCATTGCGGTTGTAGCATCTAAGACCATTTAACCGATTACGAGCATTTCCTGTTCCACCACTTGAGCTCTGTTGTTATTCCTACCACGACATTAAACCCTTGACCACCGCCCATCGGCGACCATAATCACGATTACGAACTTCAACCGTCCATTGTTCATGACTTGAGTCCGTGTGTTAGATGAGGAGCGAATCGATTGTTGGATTTGTTGGTGTAACGACCAAAAGCATTAGCAATCATCACAAATCCTTGTTGCAATGCTTGAATGGATCGATTTCCTCGATCGCTTCAACGACATATGCTTGAGCATTGTTCTTTGTATGGAACCAATTGATTTTGTTGAGGTTGTTCTTTGTGAAGGTGTGTTTGAAGCGAGTTGGTTGAGTTCTTTGGTTGAGAGGATAATTACATTGAGCATACAAGGCAAGTTGTTGATTATCCGGTTGTATTGTTTAGCAAGTTGAGCACGGAGAATCCTTTCGATCAACTTCCTTTTCATGAGGCTTCAAGTAATCGTACAACAATCCATAAGTAGAATGATGCATATTCTTCGCAGCGGAGAAAAATGACATACTTCTCCCATTCGGGACCAAGACTACTCGGGAACTTAGTATTCTTTGCAATTCTTGGCATGATGATGTTGTGTTTATCCAAATCATTGATGATGTCGAAAATCGATGATGATAGGACTCTAGTGTCTCTCGGGTTCAATCATGAAGTGTTCATAAGCCAAGTAAATTTTGGATTCCAAATCCTCACGATTGAGTCTGAGATCCTTCCATAAGAAGGCGAATATGATCCCACATTTTTGTGCGGTCTTTTGAGCATCAACACTACGAAGAATTGGGTTTGGTAATCCTAAGAGGATGTATTCCATTGCAAGTTCATCGACTTCATAGTGTAGAAGTTACGTAGCATTTAGATGCTGCTTGATAGCAATGTTGGTTTGTTCATCTCTTGGTGGAGCAGTTGGATCTCCGGGTACAATGACGGTAGGCATCTCAAATGGACCTTCAAGATAACCTTCTTTAAGAACTTTCCATGTGGCTTCTTGGATCACAAAATCTAAAGAACCTTATCACCCATTGATCGTAGTTTCTGGAGTGAGCATTGGAGGTCTATCAGTGATCGACTTCATGAATTGATTGTTGGGTGCTTAAAGCTTCACACATCTTTGCAAACCAAGTGGGTTCCTTCATAGTGTTCCTTGATGGATGTTGATTGAAATCATTTGTGTAGGGTTGAACTTGAAGGCTTGGTGGTGGTTGAACCATTTGTGGTTGTGGAATTGCACCAAGTTGTGGAGTATGTTCTTGATTAAATTGTTGTTGATAAATAGCTTGTTGTTGATTCCATTGTTGATGTTGTGGAGTTAATTGTTGTTGTTGTTGATGATTATAAGTGTGAGGAAATAGTTAGAGTATGGTGGTTGAGACATGATGATAAACTTGTGTAGTAAAATGGATCTTTGTAGTCGAATGAACCTTTGTTGATGAAGTGTCCTTAGGCGTAGAAAAGACAAGAACCAAGTAGCACTTATGCGTAAAAACACCAAAAGTTCTGGCGTAACAATGAGGAGTTCTGGCGTAGGTTTTAGCTTCGCGTAAGTAGGAAAAACACTAAAGTTATCGTAGACAAAAGTTAGGCGTAGAAACTTAGGCGTGGGATTACCTTGTCGTAGACCTAAGTTTACGCGTAAAGTGAATCTTATGCGTGGGATTTCTGGCGTAAGCTTATCTTATGCGTAAGTTTAGGGTTTTGCCCAAATGATCTTTACACTATCACGGTGCAAAAGATATCCAAAGTCGACGTATTTTCGGACTTATCCAAGTAAGAAAACACGGAATAAACCGGAAAATGAAGATCAAACCAAGGAAAATCTTACGCGTAATTTTAGGGTTTTGATACGCGTGGGATTGCTCGTAAATTTGATTTTGCCCAAAGATGTTTCTAAACCGGTTTTGTGTGATGAAATAGCTTCAATAACACCAAAAGACACAAAAGTGTGAAACTTGATGATCCAAAGCTCTTAAAAGCAGGTTATCGTAGGATGAAACCCTCGAACAAAAACAAGCTTCAAAGCGTAGATCCCGCGTAAAGTTTGAAACTTTTGCCAAAAACAAGTATTTTAACACCTCAAAACATTGAAAGTACAAGAATCTTGGATTAAAAGTGTAAAAACAAGTTTTAAGCGAACCAAAGTATCACTCGTTAGCCTTCGCGTGGGACCAAAACCACTTCAAAAGCAATAACGATTCACCCAACTATTAGGCGATTGATACCTTTGTTAGGTCACTAGTTTTACAAACACAAGTTATAGAGAAAAGAGATGAAGGCGGATGAACAAGTAAAATGAGGGTTTACACACACACACGATAGTAATAATACGGTTATAGGCGTGAGGCATGTGTGAAAGAAAACTTGAACAACCAACCCTCAATGAGGGTTATTACAAAGATTTATATAGGAGGAAGCTAGGGCAACACTCCTCTCCTTCCTATTCCTTATTGGGCTTGGGCCTAAGCTTATGGGCCTTCTACATAAGCTTGACCTTAAACAAACATAAAGGCCATAATAAAGCTACCTATTACATATGAAATATAAATACTTGAAATCTTGTTTAGGAGTGATTCCAATAGGCGACGTTGTGAAGGCTTATCCACCACAAGGAGCTTGTGTTGTGTAGTGATTACAAACTCTCGAGTAGGTGACTCGGGGAGTGGAGTAGGGCAAGGAAGGTGTCCTTGTAGTCGAACCACTATAAATACTCGCATTGTGGTTTTGTGCTTCTTACTCTTTATCTTTGCTTTACTTATTTATATATTTTATCTATCAATATCCAACACACACATTTAGTAGATTGACATAAGTCTATCTAAATAGTTTAAAACGAAGTTTTAATCGGTAAAACTATTCAACCCCCCTTCTAGTTTTCCACAATTGGTACCAGAGCTTCGTTACCAAGTTTCTTAGAGTATGTTGTACTTTAAAAACTTGATACGATCCGTGTATGATTGAAAACTACAAAGAAGGAAATCTTTTAAAACAAATTTCTTTATATTATGTTGGATAGTGATAGATTATTCTAACAATTCTTCTTAAAGAAATCTTTTGTTAGGACTCTTCCAAAGTCTTCATTTCTATCTAAAGAAAAAAGTCAACTCTCAAGGAAGAATCCAAAGGTAATCACAACCTACTTCTACCAAGTACAATGGATTACTTTAAAAGCTCATGAAGTGTTTCGGGTATATGGTCTCTAAAAACCATATCAAGAGGTTTGAGGTATGTTCTCTTACCCACAAAATAGTTAATATCTATCTATAGTACGCTTATATAAATATGTTGATGATATGTGCGTATAAATATTGTTCTATATAACTATATGAACACACGAATTAGGATGTTAACTTCAAGTCTCTAAAAATATTCTCTTCATCACTTTCCTTACTTACTCATCATCAGGAATAGTATTCCTCGTTGATTTTCTCAAAAGATCGTCAAACTCATGCCGTCTTCGCAAAAGAGACATTTGATGGTTAACTTATCTAAGAACCAATTGACCATCAAAACACCTTGACCAAGCGTCTATTCAAATAGGAACCCCATTCTACATGTTTTGTTTTATAAGCTACTGTATAACTTATTACAAAAATAAATGCCAAACACTCCTTTTCTGTCCACAGTAGCCGGATCCCACAAGTAGTACTAGCCGGATCCCTAATACAAGGGATCCGGGGGAACCGTGTGATAGAAATCAGATATACGATTTTCAAAACCAAAATAATCCATTTTTCCTCTCCCCACAAACATAAAAACGACCTAACTTCTGCTTCCATCTCCATAGGGCTTCATATCCTCAAGCATCTCATTCTTGAACATCATTGTAAGTAATTACACTCATATGTTCTATTCATCATTATCTTCTTCCTAGGGTTTATGGTTTAGAATTTTCAATTAAAGATTCAATTGATTATTAATTGGAAAAATTAGGTATTGCAAAAATTAATTATAAAAGGGTTCTATGTAGTTAAAGATTTTTCAAAATAACATTGTTAATACAAATCAAAACCATAAACCCATCTTGACAAATTTTACCTAATTGGAATATTTATTTTCTAGGATCAATCATGCCCAAAGCTACCCAACAAGATCACCATGACACCGTCCACTACCTCTCTAGATACTATCGAAAAGAAGAGCTTTCAAAAACCAATCGCAAAATTTTCAAAAAGCTTGAAAAATGACTTATCCATGAAGGTCGTGTTGTTAAGGAATATTTCTTTGAAAACACCGACATTCGTCAAGTCTTCTCGGCAATTAACTTTGATTGTCTCCTAGATATTGATGAACAAATTTGTCCGGTTTTTATCTTTGAGTTTTACAAAAGTGTTAGGATCATTCGAAACAATGATGAAAGCATCTCAATCACTTTCATTGTCAACAACCAAACCATCACCTTACCCCTCAACACCTTTGCACAAATTCTTCGCATTCCATGTGAAGGAATTTGTATGTATTCCCAAGATTGGGCAATATCCGCTCAATCCTTTGCACTAGACCCCAAACCAATTTATCACACTCCTCTCGATGATCCTATAGTTGTTCGTGACACCATATTCAAGATAAGAGCCGACCAATCTCATCTCAACCGTAACAAAGAACTCATTCATCGTGATCCCTTTCAAATGGAACTCTCCGGGATAATTCCCATTTACAAAAAGTGGGAAGAAATCCTTAGAGAAAATGTCATTTGTTTGGTCGGGAACAAAGACCATCCCAATGCGTGTCTTGTCCAAATGATCTATTGCCTCATCCACCAAAGACCATTCAACCTTGCCTATTACATGGTGAAAATAATGGTAGGTGTGTTCAGAGTCAACAACATGGTACTTCCCTATGGTATGCTCCTAACACGACTCCGTGAGTATGTTAGTGCAATGCAACCTTCTCCCATCAATGATGATCATTTTCTTGCCAGCTATGTTATGGTATCACCTACCAAACAACCTTCTAAAAGGCTCATGATCAATGGTAAAAGGCCTCGTGCTCTCTCGGACTCTTCGGACGAAGATGTATAAGAATTCGAGCCCATTGCCAACTTCCAAATCGACCCCATGACCTACTTTGAACAACTTCCCACTCTTCCAAATGAGTCTGAAGAATCCAAGCAAATAAAGAGGATGATCAAATGCCTGACTCACTACCTCATGAATTTGGGAAAGAAGAAGAGAAAAAATTGACGAAAGAGACATTATGCTTGTCTTTATGGTTATCTTATACATTTTATGTTCATTAACAATGGTTGCTTATGATTGTGCTAGATTTACATTGTTACTTTGATGTTTGAATATTATCTCTATTACTCGTCTTTATGTTATGATTGTGTGTGATATTTACTTGTTTTTTTATGGTTACTTACAGTACAAACTTGTAGTATTAGTATGCATCATCTAGTGCAAAATATGCACACTTTCTGTAAGGCTACTGATCTGCAGTAGCCGGATCCCTGAGCTATAACTAGCCGGATCCCGAATCTCTCATATGAAGGATCCGTGGGATCAGGGCAAACAGAAAAAGACTTGCAAACCTCCACACATCAAACCATTACCCTAGAACATAACATACTAGATAAACATGATTATTTAGGATCACCCAAGCCTTCCTCAAGATCAGTAGGTCTCACACTCACTCATAGTTATCTTAGGATCACATTCAAAGTGTTTTTGATTTATCACTTCACCTAAAACTCACCATATTTCCACTCTAATGCTCACACATCATTTCTCACATCTCAAGACTTCTAGTTTGATATTTCTTTTAATTTAGCAAATTCATTTTAGTCATCCTTACCTCAAAATGGGCCAAAAACTAGTTTTTCATTTATCATGATTTTTAAAGAATTTTCCAAATTTCTTTTAAGTTACCATCTGATCTCTAGGATCATTTGACTCCACATGACACTCTCAAATTTCTTAGTGTCACCTTTGATTACCCATTGGTGCTCATAAAGCCTCATTTATTTCCATAAAAGGCAATCATTAGCTACCATCAATCATTTCTCTTGATCATTTAAGACCTTCTTCATTTAAGACACCTAAGAAGACTGAAACACTCAAGATGTATAGGTACTAGACCTTACAAAACATCATTTTCCTTTTTCTTGGCTGCTGAGAGCCAGATCCCTAGGATAAGCCTAGACGGTTCCCTCATTGGAGGGAACCGGCTGCACAGAATCAACTAATCCTAGCTAAAACAATCATTTCAAGCTCCTCTTGCAAACTTAAACACTCCATCTTGTCTTAATTGACTTACTTGATCAATGCAACTCTGAAGTTGACTCTTGCGCATGCAAATCATTGAAAATTAAAGGATCTTAGTGGCTTAAGCTTTAAATTCACTTGCCAAATTCTTTCCTTTATAAACCACCATGTTAGTACTTCTAAATCACCTTCTACAACACCATTCTCAGCAACTAAAAACCTCAAGAATCACTATCCACTTATCATTTCATCATGAGGAATGCTCCTAGTGCCAACTCCTCCACCAAAGGACCACCTAAGAATCTTGCTCGTGTTGTTCACGAAATTTCTTCAACCTAATCATCACCCATTAAATCCACAAACGCTAGGATTTCCCCTCTACCAAATCAACCAATCAAACCAATCCCTAAAAGGATTGTTCTCACAAAACTACCATTACCAAACACTACTATACCTCCTAAACCAAACACCCCTATTTCCACTAAACCATCACCCTCAGTGCCTAGAGGCTTATCATTCACCACTCCACTTTCATCTCCACATATCTACAACTTAGAGGACTTACCTTCTAGGCCATCTCATCCTCCATCGTTGCCAACATTCTCCTCAATAGAGAGAATAGCACAACAACAAAACAATGGTGTTGAAACAACGCTATCACCGGTATCCTTTTCTCCATCACCCTCAAATAGTCTCTTTTGGATTATGAGGAATCTTCAATGTCAACCACCCGATAACATGGAAGTAGATACCTCTCTACCACCATCCTCGACACATATTCCACCACCACCACCCTTGGTTGAACTACCTCAAGATGTGCCTCCACAAATCCCTCCTCCTTTTGTGGAACCTCAACCCAACCTTCCATCTCAAGCCATTCCATTTCTACCACCACCATTTTCGAGCCATGACAAAGATTGTTATCATTGTCAACATGTTGAAGGTTTGGTACATGAACTACGTGAAGAGCTACGTTTCATGTTTTATCACCTCCTCGAACGTTTTGATGAGGTCAACAAACCTAAACAAAACTAAGCTTAAGGATTCTAGTGGTGTTCTAGTCTTAAGCTTAACTTAGATTGATTAAGAATCATATTTCATGTTTAAGTCATTCTCTTAGTTTTAGAGTTATGTTTATCATTTTTCGTGTTTTTTTATTACATGTTATATGCCATATGATCTTGTGTATATGATTGGTGCTTTAATGCATAACTCTTGTTGATGTTGACACCACATTTTACATCCATATTGATGTCTTAAGTATGCAGGCAGACGGATCCCTCACTTTAGCCTAGACGGATCCTTCCCAGGGAGGAACCGTGGGATCCGTGCAACAGGAACAATTTTTCTTACTAATTTGAGTCTTATTTGCAAGAAATTTTGCATCATATACTTGTTTTCTAACCTTTGTTTTGTAGATTTTCAATATACACTTGAAGACTTTGACACCCTCAACAAGGGGGAGTTTCTTGTCAAAGCAAAACATTGCAAAAACGCTTGCAATACTTTCATATAGGAGTACATTACTATTTGACGTCCTCCTCACAAAGGAGCACTCGTCAAGGGGGAGCATGTTCGTCTAAAAGACTAAACCATTTGCAAACGATATTACAAAACACTCGTTTAGCCTTTCTAATTACTTGACGCCCTCAACAAAGGGAAGCACCCATCAAGGGGGAGCTAAGACGAGAATCCTTCTCATCTCTTACTCTATATTTTTCATATTTTTACTTTTCACATGTTTTTCTTCAAACAATGTGTTAGTTTTTTTCGACGCTCTTTTGTTTCGACAAAAGGGGAGAAAGAGTAAAACTCCAATTCAAACTTTTACGAATTTTAGTTTTTCCTTAAAATAATCTTATGTTTTGTCATCAACAAAAAAGGGGAGATTTTTAATACAAATAAGTCGTAAAAACGTTTATTATATTTTACGATCTTCTAATGTTTTGTCGATAACAAGCGTTAAATCATTTTAACAAAACAAATAAAACACGTAAATGGTTTGAGCCAATAGTTTACTAACATACTTACGTTTTCATACAAAACACTAAACAAGTAATAGTGTTTACATTTCATAGAAATGCATATATATAACAACTAGTGTTTACATAATGGGTACATATATACATACTTAGGATATATTGTACAGGGTAATGTAATGGGCAAGAATATAAGTACTTGACTCATTAACTAGATACATTGAATGTAGTTGGGTAAAACCCAAAGTCCATGAACCATACCCATGGAGCATGATCCATAACCATGACCCATTACATGACATCATGCATGAAGTCATGATGGGTAATCCATAACCCATGGAGCTAACCCATGACCCATTGACTAGATGTATTGCATCTTCTAGATACATTGTACTATTTGGATACCCATGATCCAAAGTCCATAACCCATGACCCATGATCCATGATCCATAACCCATTTAGGAGGAGTGTCCTACGGATCCCCAGGAATACACTGGACGGATCCCTCAAATTAGGGATCCGTGGGATCTGGGGAACAGTAGTGATTTTTGTCTATAAATAGTGAGCCATTTCTTTATTGTAATACACCCCATTCACACGCATTCTCTCTTAGTGTTGTAAACTCTCTAACCTCGGATCCAAAGGATCTTTCTATGTAGTTTTGTGTTTGTGTGATTCTCTTTGTTTTTCTTAAAGGCGAGATCACCACCTCTTGAAGTCGAGCAAGCTCAAGTCCATGGGTTTCCAAGCTTCGTCATCATCAAGACTACTGATGTTATCTTGTTGATAGTTCTTTCCTCTCTCATTAGAAGTGTTGTGTTGAAGACATAGGTGAAAGATGTCTAAAGGATCAAGTCGAAGGCATTAGTTAAAGGTGCCAAAGATTTGTTTTGAAGGCATTAGTGAAAGGTACCAAAGGTTCGTGTCGAAGGCATTAGTGAAGGGTGCCTAAGGGTAGTGTCAAAGGCATTAGTGAAAGGTATCTAGGGTGTACATTCGATATGGTGCATCGATGTACAAGATAGATTAGTTTGGGTCAAAGGATATTGATATCCTTGTTGATGTTGTAATAAGGAGTGGATCTCCTTTGGGATAGGTGTTGTGTAGTGTTGGGTAGTAGTTCCTCATTTGTAATGCAACTCGGTATCTAGCCTTGTACCGGATAAAATGTAGGCGACGTTGTGATAGGTTTAGTTCTACCTCGTGGAAGAACCTGGTGTCTAGCCTTGTACCGGATAAAGAGTAGGCAACATTGTGAAGGCTTCTCCGCCACAAGGATCTTGTGTTGTGTAGTGATTACGAACTCTCGAGTAGGTGACTCGGGGATTGGAGTAGGGAAAAGAAGGTGTCCTTGTAGCCGAACCACTATAAATACTCGCGTTGTGGTTTTGTGCTTCTTACTCTTTATCTTTGCTTTACTTATTTATATATTTTATCTATCAACATCCAACACACACATTTAATAGATTGACATAAGTCTGTCTAAATAGTTTTAATCGATAAAACTATTCAAACCCCCTTTCTAGTTTTCCACACATAGTATACGCAGACTCAGATCATGTTGGTGACTACGTTGATAGACTCAGTAAAAGTGGCATATGCACCTTCATGTGTCATTGCCTAACCTCATGGTTCTAAGAAACAAACGACTTTTGCAATTTCAACTATCGAAGCCGAATATGTTTCAGCAGGAAAAGCATGTCAACAAGCTTTGTGGGTGAAGCAAGCTCTTGTCGATTATGGCGTTCAACTCAACGATATCTCTATTCTTTGCGACAACAAAGGAGATATCACCCTTAGTAAGAATCCAGTTCAACATGCTCGAACCAAACATATTGAAATCCTTCACCACTTCCTTCATGACAAAGTTCAAAAAGGAAACATCTCAATCGAAAAAGTCTCCTCAGAAGATAACATTGCCGATATTGTAACTAAACCCCTTAAACGAGAACCATTTAATCTTCTTGTTATTACAAATAAGCCGTAAAAATGTTTATTTATATTTTACGATCTTTTAATGTTTTGTCGATAACAAACGTAAAATCATTTTAACGAAACAAATAAAATACGTAAATGGTTTAAGCCAATAGTTTACTAACACACTTACGTTTTCATACAAAACACTAAACAAGCAATATTGTTTACATTTCTTAGAAATGCATATGTATAACAACTAGTGTTTACATAATGGCTATATATATACATACTTAGTATATATTGTAATGGATAATGTAATGGGTAAGAATCTAAGTACTTGACCCATTAACTAGATACATTGAATGTAGTTGGGTAAAACCCAAAGTCCATGACCCAAACCCATGGAGCATGATCCATAACCCATAACCCATTGCATGACATCATGCATGAAGTCGTGTTGGGCATTATCCATAACCCATGACCCAT
Organism: Chrysanthemum lavandulifolium; assembly: GCA_022545495.1. Taxonomy (NCBI): domain Eukaryota; kingdom Viridiplantae; phylum Streptophyta; class Magnoliopsida; order Asterales; family Asteraceae; genus Chrysanthemum; species Chrysanthemum lavandulifolium. The sequence goes on from CM040239.1 coordinate 173,302,390, forward strand.
TGACTAGATGCATTGCATCTTCTAGATACATTGTATCTATTTGGATATCCATTATCCAAATTCCATAACCCATGACCCATGATCCAAGACCCATAACCCATTTAGGAGGAGCGTCTTACGGATCCCCAGGAATACACTGGACAAATCCCTCAAGCAAGGGATCCGTGGGATCCGGGGGACAGTAGTGATTTTTTTCTATAAATAGTGAACCATTTCTTCATTGTAAAGAGCCACTTCCACACACACTTTCTCTTAGTATTGTAAACTCTCTAACCTCATATCCAAAGGATCTTTCTATGTAGTTTTGTGTTTGTGTGATTCTCTAGGTTCCTCTTAAAGGCGAGATCACCACCTCTTGAAGTCGAGCAAGCTCAAGTCCATGAGTTGCCAAGCTTCGTCATCATCAAGACTACTGAAGTTCTCTTGTTGATAGTTCTTTCTTCCTCTCTAGAAGTGTTGAGTTGAAGGCATTAGTGAAAGATTCCAAAAGGGTCAAGTCGAAGGCATTAGTGAAAGGTGCCGAAGGTCCGTATCTAAGGCATTAGTAAAGGGTGCCAAAGGTCCATGGTGAAGGCATTAGTGAAAGGTGTCATAAGATCGTGTCAAGGGCATTAGTGAAAGGTGCCAAGGGTGTACAATCGATATGGTGCATCGATGTACAAACATAGATAGGTTGTGTCCAAGGATATTGATATCCTTGATGATGTTGTAATAAGGAGTGTGTCTCCTTTGGGATAGGTGTTGTGTAGTGTTGGGTAGTAGTTCCTCCTTTGTAATGGAACTCGGTATCTAGCCTTGTACCGGATAAAGTGTAGGCGACGTTGTGGTAGGTTTGGTTCTACCTCGTAGAAGAACCCGGTGTCTAGCCTTGTACCGGATAAAGAGTAGGCGACGTTGTAAAGGCTTCTCCGCCACAAGGAGCTTGTGTTGTGTAGTGATTACGAACTCTCGATTAGGTGACTCGGGGTGTAGAGTAGGGCAAGTAAGGTGTCCTTGTAGCCGTACCACTATAAATACTCGTGCCATGGTTTTGTACTTCTTACTCTTTATCTTTGCATTATTTATTTATATGCTTATCTATCAACATCCAACACACACATTTAATAGATTGACATAAGTTGATCTAAATAGTTTAAAACGAAGTTTTAATCAGTAAAACTATTCAACCCCCCTTCTAGTTTTCTACAATTGGTACCAGAGCTTCGTTACCAAGTTTCTTAAGAGTATATTGTACTTTTAAAACTTGATACGATCCGTGTATGATTGAAAACTACAAAGAAGGAAATTTTTTAAAAACAAAAGGTCACGTTTTAAAAATCATCATATGTTATAATGTTAGATAATGATAGATCTTTCTAATATTTTCCTTGTTGAGAATTTTTCATACAAGGATTTGGGCATCCTAGAAGATCATGAAGAATTTCGCATCGATACTTCTTTTACTTAAAAAGAATATATATAGCAAAGGTATGCTCTTTAATAACTTACTTACAAATAAATTATTATTGTATAATTTCTAGCTTAATTAATAATATCATTTTGTTTAAACATGTAAAGATTAGTAGACTCAATACGGTTATTTAAGAACCACTAAAGTTGTTATTTATATTGAACTCATCATCAAGAATAGTATTCTTTGTTGATCTCTATAGACAAAACTACAAACTAGTGATAATGATATCTTGGCTATTCGAGAGCCTTGATCATCATTTCTCACATAAGGTTGTTGACATTTCAGCTATGTCAATAGTGCCCATGTGAAACTCCTCATATCATGATAAAATAGTATTTTATCATAATTCGTAAAACTTCCAAAAATTTATGATTTATTCATAAAAATGGAACCTCGTCAAATAGGACTAGTAAAACACGTCAAAACCTCAAACCAAAAGTTATAGAGCATAAACACCAACTCTAGCCAAGAATTAGAACTCCCAAATCAAAATTATCAAAGTTCATTTAAAATGTTAACTGCTGATATGCTGGATCCCTGAGTTTGAACTAGTCGGATCCCTCCTTCAAGGGATCCGTGGGAACCGGCACATCAGAAGACAGATTAAGTAATAGATGATCACTGTGGAGTTCTATTCATCACTTTACTCTCTCAACTCACGAACATAAAACCTAATTTACTGTTCACAAGAATTCATTCATCATCGTTTCAAAGGAAACAATCACCTGTGTAAGTATAATCTTCACTACATTGTTATTTCCATTCTTTAATTCCTAGAAGTACAATTTCATGTTGAGAAATTGGGTTCAAATGGGTTTATCACAATTTGGTATCACATTGTTTTCTAAGATAAACTAAATAAAAGAATCAACATTGTTAATACAAATTAAACTCATTTTGTTTTCAATGAAGATGTATTGAGCAAAATTATGATGAACCTCATTAGGATACTATTCACAAAATTAACACCACATTGTGGTTTTGATGTTTAGGACCAATCATGCCTAGAAATAGACAACAAGATTACCAAGACACGGCACATTACATTCCCATGTATCATAGGAAGGATGGTTTAAACCCCGATGACCGAAAAGCATTCAAAATGTTGGAAAAGAGATTATTCCACGAAGGGCGTGTAGTTGATCCCTCATTCATCAACAATACCGACATTCCCCAAGTCTTTGCGGGAATCAACTTCCAATGCCTCTTGAGCATCAATGAACAAATTTGTCCGGTGTTTGTCCTAGAGTTTTACAAGAGCATGAGGATCATTCGAAATGAATATGGAACCATTTCAATAGCTTTTATCATCAATGGGCACGAATTCACCTTCACTCTTGAAGAGTTTTCTAGGATACTCCGTATCCCTTATCAAGGAGTATGCATGTATTCAAATGAATGGTCATTGGCCGATCTTCATGACATGGTGGATCATCATGAGGTATACTTCACACCCCTCCCGGAACCAGCTACGGTAAGAGATATCGTCTTCATGGAAAGAGCCTCTCTGTCAAGAGTCACTAGGAAGTCCAAGGTCATCTATAGAGATCCCTTTCAAATGGATCTTTCAGAGATATTCCCATTATACAAGAAATGGGAACTAGTGCTAAGGGAGAACATCCTTTGTTTGGTGGGAAATAAGGATCATCCCAACGCTTGCCTAGTCTACATGATTTATTGCCTTGTAACTAGGACTCACCTCGTCTATTACATGGTGAAACGAATGGCAAGTGTGAAAAGGACGGACAAGATGGTGCTCCCCTATGCCATGCTCTTGACTCGCCTAGCCAATTTCGTCTTTGCTCTAGATCCATCTCCCTACTCCAACAACCACACCTTTTGCAACAAGGTCATGGTGCCCTTGTCCGATGAGAAGACTACAAGGATTATGGTTGAAGGCAAGAGACCTCACCCACCAACGGAATCATCAGATGATAGAGAGGGAGAAGGAAGCAACCTCATTGGCAACGTTCAACTTGACCCCCTAGCATACATTGACCAACTGACAGACATCCCGAGCCCTTCACAAGAATTTCAACAAACAAAGGGCATGTTCAAATGTTTTTCTAACTTCCTCATGAAGAAGAAGAAGTAGGGGTGATGGGGTGAAGAGTGAAGAGTAGAGGCGATGGAGTAGGATTTTGAAGGGGAAGGAAGGTAAGGTCGTGGACCTTAATTTGTGAACAATGGTCTGTAAAACAACTTAAACAATATTTATGTAGTTTAAGACGTAGCTCTAAGTATATGGCATGACATGAACTAAAACATTCTAACCTAGGGAACCCAAAAATGAGAATTTTACGACGGCTTGATTACAATCAAGAAGTCGGTCCCGCTCATTTTGCTTACCTTCTAGTCGCCCTTACTTACTATGCGTAATATTTGTTGCTTGCATATTTGATTATTGAATGTAGAAATGATTAGGATGAGTATTTGCTAAAGAGTGCAAATTATGCACATTTCTTTGAGAAGCTCTTGGTCGTGATGGCGGATCCTGAGCTATAACTAGCCGGATCCCTCAGATGAGGGAACCGTGGGATCCGGATAAACAGACATAGGATTTATACACTATCACCTCAATCCAATCCTCTAGACCTCATCATACTATCTAACATGATACTTTATGATCTATTTAGTCTTCCTCAAGATCAGTAGGTTTCATACTCACTCATAGCTAACATAGGATCACATTCAAGGTATTTTTGATTTATCACCTCACCAAAACTCACCATATTTCCGCTCCAATACTCACACATTGTTCCTCACATCTCAAAATACTTAGTTTGCTATTTATCTTAATTTTGACAAATTAATTTAAGTCATCTTTACCTCAAATTAGGCTTAAAACTAGTTTTTCATTTCTTTTTATTTTTTAGGAATTTTCCAAATTTTCTTAAGCCACCATCTGATCTCTAGGATCAATTGTCCTCATTTGTCATCCTAAAATCATTAGTATCATCCTTAAATAATTAGTTGCACTCTCAAAAAGTCCACTTTCTTACCAAAAACCATCATTAGGTATCCTCACTCCTTATGGTTGGACATTTAAGCCCCATACCATTTAAGACATCTTAGGGAACCCAAACACTCAAGACTTATAGGTACTAGACCATAAAAGAACATAATCACTCCACCATTGTGCTGTCTGATAGACGGATCCCTATTTTATAACTAGACGGATCCCTAATGATAGGGAACCGTGGGATCCGGGTCTCCAGAACAACTTATGATCGGCTGTTTCTTCTAATTCAAACTCTCTTTGGTAGTCTAAACACTTTTACTTGCCATTAAATGACTCCCTAGAATGGAACAACACTATAGTTGACCTTAGTGCATGCCAAAATTCTTAGTGGTCAAGAATTTAATTCATTAACTCAACTTCATCCTTTATAAACCAATTATTCTTATGATTTTAAACCACCATTCAAACCACATTCCAAAAATCAGTAGCTAAGACACCTAGTACATCCCCTCTTTCACCATGACTAAAGCATCTAGCAAGAACTCTTCAACCAAAGGTTCATCCAAAAAGAATGCTCATATGGTTCATGAGATATCCTCTACCGAGTCATCTCCCGTAAGAAGTCCAAATGCTAGAATCCCTCCTCAACAAACTCAATCTACCAAAGCTAGAAAAACTGCTAGGATTAGCATTCGACCTTTTGAGTTGGAAAGGGCTTCATCAAGCACTAAACCAAACACACCTAGCTCTAGTAAAACACCCAAGCCTTCATTTCTAGAACCTAGACTACATTCCTTTACCGAACCTCTTTCCCATCCAAATCTCTACTCGTTAGAAGACTCACCACCAAGGACTTCCCATTCACCAACCTTCTTGTTAAATAGGGAACCACCTTCACCATCAAATAGTCCATCTTTGGAGACAAGAAATCACCAAAGACCCAACCATATAGAGGACTTCCCATCTCCACCACTAACTCGTGCATCATCACCCTCATTTCTAGTGGAACCACACCCTACGTCGCTCAACTCACCTTCACAAATTCCACCATCCTTTGTGGAGCCTCCTCAAAACATTCCACCTCCTCCGTTTCCTAGTAATGACAATAATTGCTCTAATTGTCAACTCACCTGAGGACTTGTTCAAGAAGTACGAAATGAGTTCCATTTCATGTTTAGTCATCTCCTTGAACGATTGGACCAAATCAACAAGTCTACCCGTCCTTAGATTTCAAGCACATTGATGCTCTTTAAGTTTCCGTCACTTTTTAGAAATATTAGAAAATTTATTACATGTTTTAGACATTCTCTTAGTTTTAGAGATATGTAGATCATTTATCGTGTTTTTATTGAATGAAATTACATGTTATATGCCATATGGTCTTGAGAATATGTTTGGTGCCTTAATACATAACTCTTGTTGGTGTTGACACCACTTTTTACATCCATATTGCTGTCTTAAGTATACAGGCAGACGGATCCCTCACTTTGGCCTAGACGGATCCCTCCCAGGGAGGAATCGTGGGATCCGTGCAATAGAAACAATTTTTCTTACTAATTTGAGTCTTATTTGCAGGAAATTATGCATCGTATACTTGTTTTCTAACCTTTGTTTTGTAGATTTTCAATATACACTTTAAGACTTTGACACCCTCAACAAGGGGGAGTTTCTTGTCAAAGCAAAAACAATTGAAAAATCATTTACAATACTTTCACATAGGTTTACATTACTAATTGATGTCCTCCTCACAAAGGAGCACCTGTCAAGGAGGAGCATGTTCGTCATAAAAACGAAACCATTTGCAAACGATATTGCAAAACACTCGTTTAGCTTTCCTAATTACTTGACGAAAGGAAGCAACCGTCAAGGGGGAGCTAAGACGAGAATTCTTATCTTCTATTACTCTCTATTTTTCATATTTCTACTTTTCACATGTTTTTTCTTCAAACAATGTGTTAGTTTCTTTTCGACGCTCTTTTTGATTCGACAAAAAGGGGGAGAAGAGAGTAAAAACTCCAATTCAAACATTTAAGAATTTTAGTTTTTCCTTAAAATAATCTTATGTTTTGTCATCAACAAAAAGGGGGAGATTGTTAATACAAATAAGCCGTAAAAACGTTTATTTATATTTTACGATCTTCTAATGTTTTGTCGATAACAAACGTAAAATAATTTTAACGAAACAAATAAAATACGTAAATGGTTTGAGCCAATAGTTTACTAACACACTTACGTTTTCATACAAAACACTAAAAAAGTAATAGTGTTTACATTTCATAAAAATGCATATGTATAACAACTAGTGTTTACATAATGGGTATATATATACATACTTAGTATATATTGTAATGGATAATGTAATGGGTAAGAATCTAAGTACTTGACTCATTAACTAGATACATTGAATGTAGTTGGGTAAAACCCAAAGTCTATGACCCAAACCCATGGAGCATGATCCATAACCCATGACCCATTGCATGACATCATGCATGAAGTCATGTTGGGTATTATCCATAACCCATGGATCTAACCCATGACCCATTGACTAGATGCATTGCATCTTCTAGATACATTGTATCTATTTGGATACCCATGATCCAAAGTCCATAACCCATGACCCATGATCCATGACCCATAACCCATTTAGGAGGAGCGTCCTACGGATCCCTAAGAATACACTGGACATATCCCTCAAGCAAGGGATCCGTGGGATCCGGGGGACAGTATTGATTTTTTCTATAAATAGTGAGCCATTTCTTCATTGTAAAGAGCCACTTCCACACATACTTTCTCTTAGTATTGTAAAATCTCTAACTTCAGATCCAAAGAATCTTTCTATGTAGGTTTGTGTTTGGGTGATTCTCTAGGTTCCTCTTAAAAGGCGAGATCACCACCTCTTCAAGTCGAGCAAGCTCAAGTCCATGAGTTGCCAAGCTTCGTCATCATCAAGACTACTGAAGTTCTCTTGTTGATAGTTCTTTCTTCCTCTCTAGAAGTGTTTAGTTGAAGGCATTAGTGAAAGATGCCAAAAGGGTCAAGTCGAAGGCAGTAGTGAAACGTGCCGAAGGTCCGTGTCTAAGGCATTAGTGAAGGGTGCCAAAGGTCCATGGTTAAGGCATTAGTGAAAGGTGTCAAAAGATCGTGTCAAGGGCATTAGTGAAATGTGCCAAGGGTGTACAATCAATATGGTGCACAGATGTACAAACATAGATAGGTTGTGTCCAAGTAGGGATGACAAAAAAACCCGAACCCGACCGGGAAACCCGAAACCCGAACTTATTGGAGCGGGGCGGGGCATGCTTATCGGGTTTCGTGGCGGGTTTTGGGGCCTTAACGGGGATTCTTATCGGGTTTGGGGCGGGGACGGGGCACACTATCCCCGCCCCGCCCTGCCGCGAAACATATACATATACATATATCTATATACCTTAAATATTATGCTAGTATTTATGTACTAAATATAATTCTCTAATTTTTGTTAATTTTTATCTTCGTAATATTTCAAAGTGTGATCATAAAATCTTGTTTTGTGTCATAATATTCTAAAAAAGTTGTGATTTATTCCAATTCCTAATATATTATTAATGGGTTCTCGATTCTTTAAGTTATATCGTAAAATCATATTGTTAATAGCGTAAAAATAAGAATAAACGGGGAAAGGCATGAGTATGATGGAGAATCGCGATCAAAAAATAAAACCCGATAAGACCCCAATGGGGAATGGGGTGGATTTGGGGGAGCATCTCGCCCCAATGGGGCGCCGATAAGATCCCCCAATGGGGATTGGGGCAGGTTTGGGGATGATTTTTGTAATCGGCTTTGGGGATGGGGATGGCCGCCCCGCCCCAAACCCGCCCCATTGCCATTCCTATGTCCAAGGAAATTGATTTCCTTGATGATGTTGTAATAAGTAGTGTGTCTCATTTGGGATAGGTGTTGTGTAGTGTTGGGTAGTAGTTCCTCCTTTGTAATGGAACTCGGTACCTAGCCTTGTACCGGATAAAGTGTAGGCGACGTTGTGATAGGTTTGGTTCTACCTCGTGGAAGAACCCGGTGTCTAGCCTTGTACCGGATAAAGAGTAGGCGACGTTGTGAAGGCTTCTCCGCCATAAGGAGCTTGTGTTGTGTAGTGATTACGAACTCTCGAGTAGGTGACTCGTGGAGTGGAGTAGGGCAAGGAAGGTGTCCTTGTAGCCGAACCACTATAAATACTCGTGTCGTGGTTTTGTACTTCTTACTCTTTATCTTTGCATTGTTTATTTATATGCTTATCTATCAACATCCAACACACGCATTTAATAGATTGACATAAGTCAATCTAAATAGTTTAAAACGAAGTTTTAATCAGTAAAACTATTCAACCCCCCCTTCTAGTTTTCCACACTTCTTAGACTTGGACTAGGATTAATGGAACCTAATTTGTTGTTGTAAGTAATTAAGAACCTAGCTCAAACCTCTACGAAAAAATTTGACAAGTTAAGATCCTGAGATAACAAGGACGGACCCCTAAAAAGGGTTCCGCCCAATCCGTGGGAACATGGGCCAGACAATATATACTTAAAATCAAACACCCTTCTTCTAAAATCAAAACACATACGACCCCCAACTCACTCCATACCACATTCAACTCATAATTTGGTGAATTCCTCAAACTAATCTCTACTCTAAACAACATTGTAAGTTTCTTCATTATCTTCTTATTTCAATTCTAAGTCTAGGGTTTCTATTTTGTGCACAAAATCATACTTGGGGATTATGCATTACTTTATAAAATTCATTTATCAAATTACATAACTAATCATGCTTCTCTTAGTTAGGAATTGCATTTTATAGACAATAGAATCATTTACTAAACCTCATGATATAAGTTTGTAAAAATCTCTCACAGTCAGGATACACAATTTTGCCTACACATTGTTTATACAAATAAAAACGTTATTCACTTGCATAATGTCTCTTGAATGCTGAAGGAAGTACATAATTAATATGTATTTTCGGGTACATTCAACCGTAGCTACATCAAATCAGGAGCGTTGGGTTATCTCTTACATTGTTACAAAAACTGATTAAAGAATCTTTTTTATGCATTAAAAGAGTCGAGATAACCACAACTCCTCATTGTCCCAATATAGGCACACACTAGAACATCACATCAAATTTCTCGTGTGTTTTGACTAAAGTGTTGATTATTTGCTTCTAGAAACAAAAATGCCTCCAGCCAACACTTATGATCACGAAGACCCAACAGCCTAGTAGCCTACATACCTCCACACCATAGGAATAAGGGACTCTTGAAAGCACAAGTTGAAATCTTTAAGGCACTAGAAAATCGATACTTTCATGAGGGTAGAACCATACACCCATCCTTTTTAGAAAACAAAAACCTTCATGAAGAACTTGCAACAATCAACTTTAATTATCTCTTAAACATCGATGAACAAATTTATCCTAGATTCGTCCTCAAGTTTTATGCAAGCATAACTCTCTCAAGTGATGATAATGGATATATGACCATTAACTTCAAAGCAAACCAACACGAATTTCATTTAACTCTTCATGACTTTGTCGATGTCTTTCGACTCCCTTATAGAGGAACATGCATTCACACTGATAAATGGTCTCTTTCAACTCTCGACACAATCATGATCGTACCCCTCCGTACCAAACTCCCTTAGTTGACAAAGAAACAATCCGAGAACACTTGTTCCTTCCACGAGTATTAGGTATGCGAACAAAATGTTCAGGCGAGGAAATCAACAAAATGAACTCAATGAACTCAAACCTCAATTTGAGAAATGGGAAGAAATCATTAAGGACAATGTCTTGTGTACCATTGGAAATCATTATCACATTAATGTGTCTTTGCTACATGCTCTATAGTTTGACAACTCATCAACCTTTCAACCTAGCTTACTATGTCGCTAAAAGAATGGCCAAAATACCTACTCTTGGGAACACGACTCTTCCTTATGGCATGCTTCTTACTCGCCTTTATAAGGCATTTGCGCCAATTCCACCAAATGCTAAGGGAGTAGGTCTTGACTACTCTCTTGTTGATCATGTCATGGTGCCATTGAGTGGTAAAAGGGTAGCTAAGACAAACTCTAATGGAAAGCGTCATCATCTTCCAATAGCTTGGATGATGGACTTCCAAACTCTAAGCTTTCTCCTCTTGCATACCTTAAAGAACTTCCAAAAATTGATAATGCATCTGAAGAATTCAAACAATCAAAAAGAATTTGGAAATGCTTTGGAAGGTATCTCACCAAGATTAACAAGAAACTAGACAAGATTTTAGAGGTTCATGAGTGTTTGGTACTAAGCCTTAAACAATGATGTATCCCATATTTCGCTATTTGTAGGATTCTAACTTGTTATTTGACTATTATGTGAACTAACCGCTTATATTGTAGGTAGATACATCGGTATGTTATAATTTTTCTTCTTTCACGTCTTATTCAATATTTTGTAGTTTGTCTTTAGATTATGTATACATTTATGTATACTAGCAGGGTACCCGCGCGTTGCAGCGACGGGGTATCATACAATTAAAATATTCAGCGAAATTTTTTTTAGGTATATATTTTACAATACAATAGATATACGGATCACGAAAAATTTAGTTTTGAACAATTTTATGCAATAACAAAAATTTTCATATAAAAATTGTAGATTATCCACGTGATGTTGTGACAATACTGAGTTGGTAGCAATTATATTATAAAGGTATGAGGTAAAAGTAGTTGACAATGGCCCGTAGTCGTAAGTTATCATTAAATAATAACACCATAGCGAATTTTAAAAAACACTTACATTATACTAAAAAAATTTAGTTCTCAAAAACAATGTTTGTTAAATTTGTCCCACATAGATGGATGATACAAGTAAAATATTACTTATAAAGATAAAGAAAAAATAAATATTCAAGAAATCATGTGGGTTACTTTAAAGATTATAATTATTATTATACTAATATATATAATTAGCACTTAGCACTTTGCACATTTGCATCATTTGCTTTGAAAAAATCGTCCGATTTTTATAAAACAAAGTTTTTAGTTTTTACGGTAAGTTTTATTAAAAAAATTCTAAAAGGCGTATATGTTGATTCTCGAGGCACACTTGCGATTTAATAATATTTTTGAACATTTTAATTTAGTATGCATTTTAAACTCTATTGATTTAATAATATCGTTTTGGACGACTTTTATGGGCTAGCCAAACCGGTGGTGACTCGGTTCCGGTTGAACCCGTTGGTCCGATCCATTTTTAAAACATATGTATCATCAACTTGTTTACATATAAATTGTATGAAGATTCATGTGTTTTATTAGTTTGTACAATATGTACAAGAACAAGTATTTTTCATATTAGGGGTGTTTTAAAAATAACATTTATTAGGTATTTAATGTTATAGACGTTTTTTTTCTTATATTAAATTACTTTGTATTTTTTTTAAACATGTCTACAAAAAGTGCTTTAAAGTGTTGTAACAAATGCTATTATAGATGTACTTATTAAAATTTGTCATTATAAGCAAGTGTTGAATCTAAATTTTTAAGCCTTCCTTTTTAAGAATGTCCCAAATGCTTTATAATATAGTATAGATGTGTTCTAATGCATGATTCTCATTCTCAAACTGCTTTTACACTCCTTATAGTTTTTTCTCCCATAATTAGAACGTGTGAAAACGAGTTATATTTTTCTCCTTAGTAAAAACCTCATGCTAACACGAATTGGACGGAACCAAATTTTGGGTACCGTCCATTGTAATTTTTGGTTCCGGCTGAAAATCATTAGACGGACAGGACGAAACCAAAATTTTGGGTTCGTCCCTTAAATTTTTTGGTTCCGCCAGTGTGTTCAGTAAAACATTTTTTTTTGGTTTTAAATGCACCCTATAAATCACTCATGTCTTATCATTTGTATTCTTTACTCTTACATTTTAACATATTAGGATCATACAACTCTATTTCCATAAATAGGATACAAAATTCTCATCAAAATATGAAACTTCATAAAAATCCCCCAAGGTACCTTTCTCTATAAAGGAAGGACCCCTAAAAAGGGTACCTTGAAATCCGTGGGTCTCTGACCTCAAATCTTGTGTAATTATTGCACAACATTTACTGCAAATCTTCATCACTTTACTCAATCTTCTCCCATTAGCTTGACTTTCACCTGTCTTATCACCTTCATAACACTTCCAAATCATTAGGAATAGCTAATTCTAAGTGGAATATCATTTAATTCATGCACATTAACATACTGATCATCCATACTATAAATTAGAAGTCCTATTCTTCATTATTACCACACCTTCATTTAAACCTCTGTGAATTGATTGGCCTCCAAACGGTCAAGTTTAATCACACAAGCTAGCCACTTGTGAATGGCTAACCGTAATAAACTTAAAACTGCTCAGAAACCAAATGCAATTAAGATCAGAGGAATATAGTGGATTCCTGGGTCGTTAAGTCCCACGGAGGATGAATGGTGTTAAACAACTTCAGATGTCAAATAATCACTAAGGATAGTGATCAGTAAGGATTTTGATGGATAATTATACCTAAAGAAAAAGTTTATAAATTACAGCGACTTAAATGCAAATTAAAGGAAATTAAAAAGTTAAAATATATTAAATAAACGCTATCACTATTTTTACAATGATGTTTTTGTGATTTTATAAAATAAAATAACTTAAATAAACTATTTTAATTAAAACTTCAACTTAAATTACCTAAAAACGTAACTTAAAATGAAAACGTACGTTAAGTATAAAAATTACGCGAGTGCGCAAGCAAAAACGTAAAATTTGTGAAATAAAAGTCCTACAAGTGTAAAAACAATTTTATTACGTACTATATGACAAAAGAAAATTTTAGAAAAAAGATTTATATTTTTTTGACTTTTATATTTTTTATTATGAATTAAATAAGATTTTACACTAATTAAATGTTTAAAAATACTAAAACTATTGAGAAAAATCCGAAACTTTTTTATAAAATACTTTATACTAATACAAACTAAAGAAAAATACAAAGGATGAAAAAGCTAGTTCAAATAAGCTAGAAATAAGGTTAAATACTCGTATAAGCTAAATGGACTAACAAGGTGTTATGTATTAAATTGTGCACAGTCAAAGACCCAAGGGCAACTGGTATCCATGTACACACTAACGCTCTCAAAGGTGGGAGGTCTCAGGTTCGAGCCTGCCTCCCCACCTTTTTGCAAAACATTTTATTTTTTTGATTTTCTTTTACAAACTTGTTAAGAATACTAAAATAAGCACTTTATAAAACTACAACTTTTATTGAAAACTGCTAATAAGCTCTGTTTTGAGCTTTTAATCTCAACAGTGGACAAAATGAGAATAAGCACAAGATATTAAGCCAAGATGGCTATAAGCTAGTAAATAAGCTAAGAGCTAACTGAAATAAGCTAAAAAACTTTTAATAAGCTAAAATGAAAACTGAAAAAGGAAATTTACTTAAAAATAAGCACAAAACAAACCAAAATAAGCACTAACTTAAGCTGGAACACAGGACACTATTTGGTTTTCTAGTCACCTTCTAGCTTAATTTTAAGCACTTAGATAAGCTAGAAATTTAAAACAAACACTTGGATTAACTAGATGACCAGTTAAGCTTTCCAAAAAGCTAAATCACACAGATTGGATCACAATAATGAGCTTGTGAGAAGCTATTGAAAAAGCTAGAAAACCACTGAATATAACTCAGTGTATAATGAGTGTTTTAAGACAAATAAAAAGCACTTGCAGGCCTACCAAATAAGCTATAGATTGAAATATTAAACTTGGAACTCAAAGATGGCCAGGTTAACTTCACAAAAAGCAAAGAATCACAAGCTATGATTAACTAATGAGCTTTTTGCAAGCTTGTGATTCTGAGCTTAAAACTGTGCACAGAGCACATTTTGACTTTTTGAAAATGAAACAAAGTTGACTTTAATGAACTTTAGATCAATACTAATTACTAATTATGATGTATTAAGGTAAACTAAGACTGATTTGATCAATGGTAACAACTTATTAACACAAAATCATGATCATAGAACTTAAAATCCAACGATGAACTAGAAAATGTGATCAAATGGTATTTTGACTTTTGCTTATACAAGGACTGGTATTCTTAGTTTCTTTGAGTTATTTAGAACCAATGAGACACATAACAACAATGAACAATAACACAAACACTCTTTAACTCAGTTAAACAAGCTTATCCAAACAGTCTTTATTGAGACTGTTTTGATGTTTTTCAAGGCAAAACACAGATTTGGACCATGCAACTGAATCACAACCTTGTATTATCATGTAATAAGACTGAACAAGCATGAAACAACAGTACTATCAACATAAAACTCAAGTATGGTACTTATACTATTTTAACTGCTTTTACTAAGATTTTATTAACTTCCAATTAAAAGAACAAGTGACTGGTTTTATCACTTAATTATACTTAAATATGACTAATAAACATTAACAAGCGAAATTTAAACTAATGAGCAACTCTAATATTGAAATGCCAAATGGATCAAAATGCTTACAAATGAGATTCCAAGTAAAAGGCGAGAACCGAGTCACACAAAATGACCTATAGCTTCCCAAGAAGCACTAATCCCAAGGCCATCCAATATAAACCCCGCTCCAAACTTTCTTGTATCTTTCACCATGGATTTTATTTTCAACTATTTATTTGTATTTTGGTGTTTTGCTTTTAACTTCTAAACTAATTTTAAAGTATCTAATAGCTTATATAAGCTATCTAGGAGCTTATATGGCTTATTTCAGTCCTTAATAACATCTAACAACAACATTGACAGATTTTGATAATTTGAACTTGAAAATGCATAAACTGAAAACAGAACATGAAACTTGAAATCACTTGTTGCAAAAGTTGTATAATACACTGAATATGAAAAAAACAGTACTTTAAAGCTAGAAAATACACTGGAAGATCAAAGTTAAGTTAAACGACGTAAGCTAATTTAAAATTAAAACTAGATATCTTTCTCTTCTCCTTCTCCTCTTTCTTTATAGACTTGAAATACTCCCCACATGCTTCTGAGACTTTCCCACTTTAAATCTTAGCCATTGGATGAGTCAAACTCATCCTATCCGTTTAAAAGACTTTTGGCGCCAAAAGTGTATAAGGTTGCTTGATATAGTTTCAGAGTAATTAAAGAATCTTGGGGTGTTGTGGAGGTGGAGGGGGACAGATTAGATAGTAGGTATGGGGCTGGGGATGATTTGGAAAGCAAAAACAGTTTTGTGTGTGTAACAGTAAACTGCTAATGGTGTGGATGCATTAATTGGTTATGGGCTTGTGTCTAGGAGGGGGGATGAGCTGGAGAGAGTGGGTAGAGAGGTGAGGTGGAAGTAATAGGTGGTAAAAACCACCCTGGTTTTGGGATTACAGAGATGGTGAAGGAGATGAACAGTGGAAGTGGTATTTTTGGCGGGTTGACTATATTTGACCAGATATTAAAGACGGGGGTCCAAAATTGGGGGGGTCAAGGTGTATTGGCAGGGTTCTTTTTGGTTATGGCTGGGTTCTAAATACAAAAGGGTTCTAATGGTTTTAATATTACAAGGACTAGTTTTGTAATTCTGCCAATCTTGAGGGACCAAACCTGCAATTCTCCAAAAGTTATCACAAGGACCAAAACTGCCAATCTTGAATAGTTCAAGGACCATAGTTGATTATTTTCTATTTTTAAATATCAAGGGACCATTTTTTTGACATTTTCAAAACTTGAGGGACCTAAGTTGTAATTTTGCAATTTTTGAATTTCAAGGACTTGATTTGACAACTTATGAATCCCTAAGGACTTAAAATGATATTTTTCTTTATTTTGATATACCGAGGACCTGTTTTGACAAATTTTGAAACTTGGGGACTAAAGCGCCAATTATGCAAACTTGATACGTTTTCATCCGATTTTGGTATTTTGCATTTAAAACACATAAAACACTTATTTGTGATATTTTCATCATTTTGATGCATTTCTGAGTGTTTCCAGATGTTTTTGGCATTCTAAACAGTACAAAAATGATGAGTATTTAGACACTCATCATGAATCTTAGTAACTTCTAAGTACTTTCAAACATGCCTAAATCTACTTTATATTCACCTTCTAGCAAGACATCCCGAAAAACCGCAAGAATAAGTGTTCATCCTTGTTGCTTCGTGAACCTTAACTCATCATCAGGCTCTTCACCACTCACAATTTCATCACCAATTCGTGACGAATGTCATCAACCTAAGTACCCCAATCAAACAACAATCACCAACTCCAATAGCAACAACACCTCCTCCTACTAAGACTCATGTAGCAACAACTCCACCTCCTGCTTGATCACAACCACCTAGAGAACCTTTACCAAAAACAATAACTCTTGCACCAATAGAGCTTTTTAGTACTTCACCAATATCACCACACCACTGGATGGATTCTATAGAAGATTTACCACAAAGATCCAACAATCCACGACCTCTACCATCATTTGCATCAGTTGAGCATATTGCCATGAACCACCTCGTGCATCATTCATGCCAAATGAAATGTTTGTTGATCAAACACAACCTCAATCCTTTCTCCCTATCTATCGAGAAATTGATGACTCCATATGGGTTGAGCTTCCACCACCAAACACTCTAGAAAGAAACCAACTTAGTCAAGAACGAAGAGAGCTCAATCGAGAGTTGAAT
Source organism: Chrysanthemum lavandulifolium (assembly GCA_022545495.1). Taxonomy (NCBI): domain Eukaryota; kingdom Viridiplantae; phylum Streptophyta; class Magnoliopsida; order Asterales; family Asteraceae; genus Chrysanthemum; species Chrysanthemum lavandulifolium. Next base: position 173,319,536 of record CM040239.1, read on the forward strand.
GGGCTATATGCATCCACTAACATGGTGGACTCCCACATAGAAGAAGCTATGAATCTCCAACAAGTACTACTATCATCATCAACCATGGCACCACCAAATCCTCTCCCAACTTCAAGATCTCCAACAACCATTGCACCAACACTAACTACTCATCATGCTCCTCCATCAACTTTCAATCCTTACACTTGTGAGTATTGTGAAAGAACAAGACTCATGCCCCATGAGTTTCGTGATGAGATGAGGTTCATCCTCAATCACATCCTTGAACGACTTTCAATCATCTCTCATCCTTCTCAACCACAAAGGAGGTTGTCAAGTCACTCATTTTAACCATCTTAGTATTATCTCTTTTAAATTGTAAGTTATTTTCTTTTCGCATTTGTTTGGTTTCATCTAAAAAAATCATTATTATTGTCTCCACATTATGAAGATCTTCAAAATGTAATTTTACATAATATATGATTTTTATTATGAATATTATTTTATTTATTCTATTTGTGGATTGAAATTTCTTGTAAATTGTATCTCACAAGATTAGTTTTTGGCTTTCTTTGCATATATGTATGACTAACTTTTGTTTTGTAGCTTTCAAAATCAATGTCTAAAATACTTGGCACCCTAACAAGGGGGAGCATTGGCCAAGGGAGAGCAAATTTTCTCGGGCTCATTATGCATTCCGCTTCGCATCTCTTTTTGTTTCGACAAAAAAAAGGAGAAAGAGTTTAAATCAAACTTGCTAATCATATGCACATGTTAACTTACTTCAAAATTAGATTAAAAATAAGTTTGCAATTTTTATAAAAGAAAGTTTAAACTCGTATTTATCCTCTTGCTTAAAAATAAAATTTATGTTTTGTCATGAACAAAAAGAGGGGATTGTTAATACAAATATCGTCTAAAAAACATTATTTATATTCTACGATCTTTGCTAAATTTTATTGATGACAATGATAAACTTTTTTTACGCAAAGCATAAAACTGTCAAGTCTTTCTTTATAGCTACAAGTTTGATTTAAATACCATAAAGGATTTTAATATATATAATGTACACAGTTAATATTCAAATGTACATATTTCTAAAATGTTGGTCATAGTAAGTCCAATACTAGCATAAGTAATCAAACATTTTTTAGTAACACATATACTAACATGTTATTTCTTAATAAACATCTTTTAGCTAGCTACATAATACATTTTACAATTTAACTTTGTTAAATACATTTTAATCAAAATGGAAATGTATTATCTCATCACTACATGCATCATCCTAACCTAGAAACATCTGAGAAAATATCATAATAGGATACTAGAAAGATATTGAGAATATTTTGGAAAGATATAAACAAGATTTGAAAGATTTGCAAAATCCTGTGTCAGAGATCCACGACACCAAAAAATAACAATCGCATACCCTTTTTTTTGGTTCCGCCTGATATGTGGGTTGCTTAGCCAAATGGCTATAAATAGCAGCCCAAACTCACTTGTTTTACTAATCACTTACACACATAAACTTACATACTCTCTCTCTCTCTCTCTCTCTCTCTCTCTCTCTCTCTCTTGTTAATATTCAACATCTAACTCATTCATATTTATTTTTAGTAAACTTCTTAAGTAGCAAGAAGATCACATTAGTGAAGACTTTCTAGCTTTAAGAAAGTTAAAGAAAGTCTCTGCATATACAATATGTATTGTAAATTATTCATACATCATTGTTTGTACCAAACTATCATAATACTCTGTAGTGACTGGTTAGTATTTTAATCCTCAAAATACGTAATGTGATGGGAGTGGTTGTACCCTTGTAAAGAACTCGTCTAACTTTGTGTCGTAAATATTGTGTAAGCGACGTGTAAGGTTTTCTTATGTCGGTTGAAGGAGCTTGTTGACTAGTGAAGGATACTCTCGAGTTGGATACTTGGGGAGTGAAGTAGGGCAAGGAGAAAAAGTCCTTGTAGACCGAACCATTATAAAGCTTCATGTTGTGGTTTGATCATTTCTATCCTTCTTGCATTTTACTTATTGCTACATTTTGTTAGTATACATTAGTCAACTTCACATAAAGTTAACAAAGAAAAGAAATTAAAAATGGTAAAACTATTCAACCCCCCTTCTAGTTTTCTACAATTGGCATCAAGAGCTATGTTACTCAAGATTCTAAAAATATATTATATTTTAAAATTTGAAACGATCCATGGATTTTGAAAACTTTAAAGAAGGGTAATCTATGCAAAGACCACCACTTTTTGAACCAAATGGATTTATCCATTGGAAAAATTGCTTTGAAACCTATGTAAAATCAAAAGACATAGACCTTTGGTATATAATCGTTGAAGGTGATCATAAAGCTATAATAAAAGATATTGCAAGTGGTCGGGATGAGGGCATTTCACCTACTTGTCATAGTGATGAGCAAAACAAATTAATTGCTAAAAATAATGAAGCAAAAATGATACTCTACAATGTTCTACCTAAAAAAGAGTATGAAAGAGTCTTCATGTGCAAAATCGCTAAAGAAATTTGGCAATCTTTAATAATCACTCATTAAGGGAACTCACAAGTCAAGGATAACAAAATTGATCTTCTTGTTCAACAATATGAACAATTTATTATGCCTCAAGATGAAACCATTGATAGTGGATTTGCTCGATTTAATACTATCATTACTTCCCTTAAAGCACTTGACGAATCTTTTTGTAGTAAGAACTTTGTCAGAAAATTGCTTAGAGCACTCCATCCAAAATGGAGAGCAAAAGTGACGGCCATTGAAGAATCTAAAGATCTTTCAAGTATGTCACTTGACGAGCTAATTAGAAACCTCAAAGTCCATGAAATGGTAATGGAAAAAGATTCAAAGATCATTAAAGGAAAAAGATAAAAGGTCAAGTCCATTGCCTTAAAATCAATAACGTAGTCAAGTGATGACGAAGAATCTAACTAGGACAGTGAAAATGAAGAATATGCCATGGCCGTAAGACACTTCAAAAAGTTCTTCAGAAGACGAGGAAAGTTTGTGAAAAAACCTCGAGAAGACAAGAAACCTTTTCAGAAAGATCGTGATGATAAGAAAGGAAAAGGTGAACGAAAATGTTTTAGGTGTGGAGATACAAGCCATCTAATAGGAGATTGTCCCAAGCCACCTAAAGACAAGAATCAAATGGGCTTTTGTAAGTGGTGCTTGGAGTGAAAGTGAAGATGATAACGAAGAACCAAAGAATGACGAAATTGCTCTCATGGCTCATAACTCAAATGAGGTATGCTTGAAAATCGGATTGGAACCAGACGAATGGATAAAAGATAGTGGTTGTTCAAGGCACATGACGGGAGACAAAAGCCTCTTCTCAACATACCAAGAATATGACGAAGGTAATGTCACTTTTGGTAGCAAATTGAAAAGAAAAATCATCGGAAAACGTACAATCTCTCATGACTCTCTCTCTCTCTCTCTCTCTATTGAAAATATTGCTCATGCAGATAATCTAGGATTTAACTTACTTAATATTAGTCAACTATGTGATAAAAAGTATAATGTACTATTTAGCGAAAATGAAAGTAAACTAAAACATGGAATAACCATAGCAAAAGTAGTCAGGAAAAACAACATATATGTTATGAAAATTGATATAACATCTAGAGATAAACTTTGCCTCACCACTTTAGATGATAGCTCAACTCTTTGGCATAGACACTTAGGCCACACTAATATGAGACTCATTCAATCTCTATCATCAAAAGAACTCGTTAGGAACTTACCTAAGTTAAGATATGACCAACACTTTTGTGATTATTTCAAAATTGGAAAACAAGTTCATAGTAGCCATAACCCATAAGGCTAAAAATATGGTGTCTACATCTAGGTTTATAACAATCAAGCGTCTTCAATTATTGGTTTATAACAAGCCACATATGAAATGCGTGCCTCAGGATACAATGTGAAAACCAAAAGATGGAACCAATCAACCTCATCACCTCGCATTCGAACATAATTCCATGCTAAAGTAACCGAAAAAGTTCAAGATGGCCATGCAAATCACACAAAAGAATAACATCAAAAACATCTTCACATAGAGTAGGAACTTGTAATTGTATTAAATATGGAAATTTGCTATACCATTCAATCTGCCACTTCCAGTTACCATCATTAATCAAATCATCAACCGTATCATATACAAAAAAACCCGAATGGTTAATATAACGAACAATGAGAAAACGTCTAATAGGACACAAATCACACCATTTATCAAACCATTTAGATGTAGACTTACCATTTCCAAGCTTATGCCATATAAAAGGTCTTATTGTACTATGAACTTGAAGTAACTTTCGCCAACCCCAACTCATGTCACCCGTACATGAGACATCCCCAAAACTACGACCATCGAGCTTATAAGCATGAATCCATTTAACCCATAATGACTCCTTATGAGTCAAAATACTCCAAACATAGGTAGCCATTAAAGCAACATTAAAATCCTCTAACCTTCGAATCCCCAAATTACCTTTAGATTTTGGTTTACATACCATTTCCACTTTTTCCTTACATTTCTTCATCTCATCTTGATACCATAAGAACCCCCAACATCAATTGTTCAAGATCATGAACGATACGAAAAGGAAGAATAAACACGGATGTTCAATAAATGTGCATAGAAGATAACACGAAAGTAACTAGTTGAAGCTAACCTGCAAAAGACAAGAACTTGTTTTTCCAATCAGCTATACAACTTTGAAGCCTTTCCACAAGCACCTTACAATCCCTATATAATAACCGGGACGAAATAAGAGGAACGCCAAGGTATTTTACGAGAAGATTGCCTTATTCGAAAGGCATATTACTCAATATATCCACTTTAACCGCATTAGGCACATTACAAGAATGAGCAATGTTTTTTGGAATACTTGGAACTAAACCCGATACATTCTTGAACTCATTCAAAGCATCTATAAGCACACTAGATGAGTTAAAGTCACCACGAGCAAATGGAATAAATCATCTGCAGAACAAAGGTTAACGATCTTATGTTTTTCACAATGATAATGATATTTGAACCCATCTGTGTCCCGTACTATTCGTTGCAAGATAAGCGTTAGAACTTCCATTACCAAAGTAAATATATACAGAGACACTGGGTCACCTTGTCTCAACCATGTTTACCTCTAGACCAACCGTATATATCACCACTAATGCAAACTGAATAGGAAGTACTCGTAACACAAGCCATAATCCGCAAGACTATCTTAGGGTGAAAACCAAAACCCACTAAAATTGTCTCTAAAAATCGCCAATCAACAATGTCATACGTTTTCTGGATGTCAACTTTTAAATGCACATCTAGGCGGGCCATAACTTCTATGATAATTTCGCATAAGCTCATGTGTTAAAAGAATATTATCCGAACATAGATTGGTTAATACTAACAACGTCACCAAAGCTCTTTTTAATGTGATTATTAATAAGTTTACTAATATACTTATAAAGCACATTGTAGCCCGAGGTAAGCCTATAGTCATTTATTCTAGATGGGATAGTAACTTTAGGCACAAGAGCAATAATAATATGATTAAGCATTTTAAAAAGCTTCTAATTAAAAAAAAAAAATCACGTACCGCATTACTTATATCAACCCCCACCACGTCCCTCGCCTTAATTTCTTCAGGCGAATTACCCTAGTCAAAAGTTCGATATTCATCCATTTTGGTATGTTCAATTGTTCTATCAAATGTAAATGAATGAACAAAAACAAAACATCATCCATCTTCGTTTGATCCGTTTATTCCGTTTACAACCTTATCAAGTAATCCAATTGAACTATAAAAAGTCATAACAACGATATGATAATATTATTAGAAAACTACTCGGCCCAATGGACTTTGTTTGTCAAGCCCAATACACCAAAAGATCCATAAAACTATTTAAACACCCATTACTTCTTTGCTGAAAACCCTACTGAAGCCGCCGCCAAACAGGTATTGTCTGTAAAAAATTTGTTTAAGGTTAATCTTTGCTTGTAGTTTATACATTGTTTCATTAATGTGTTTGTTATGATATTCTTGTAACATATTTTGATTGGTATTTGCAAACATAGGAAATGGCAAAGTCAAAGAATCACACAGCACACAACCAGTCAGCAAAGGCTCACAAGAATGGTATCAAGAAGCCAAGGAAACACAGAAACACTTCCACCAAAGGGGTTAGTCTGTTACTTTTAAGTTTTTATATAATCACACTTTGATTTATAAATATAGTCATATGTTCATATTATAGTTACACAAGTGGATATTTGTAAAAAAATGTTAATATGGAATTATCCCAATGTTTTATGTGGCAGAAGGTTATGAAACTGTTTTTATGTGTTTAGAGGTGAATATAGTTAGTTTGTGGGATAATTAGTTTAGGAAATTGGGGATAATATCAGCAAAGTGGTTTTTATAATTTGTGAGTTGTCGAACACTTGAAAAACTGATTATTTGACTATCGAGTGTGTCTGGTTTTTGAATGTGGCTTATCTATGTCATACTCACACGCTCACACTCGAAATGCAATGGCAAATACTCACTTAATGATACATTTTTAAATCATTTTACGGTGAAAGAAAAGGTTCAAAAAAAGAAGACAATGTATAGGCTGAAGTTACTTTGGAGCATGTGCTTTACTTCAGTCGAATGAAAAGGTAATTTGGTTTTCAAATGTTTTTAAAAATGCAACTTTGATGTATAAGGTGTGATATTTGTAGCAGTAATATTGCTTAAGCCAAAATGAACTTTTTTACATGTTTCAAGTTTTGAACCCTTTTTTGGAGCAAAAATGAAGTACAGACTCTAGAACATTGTTCTATAATACTTAACTCTTTTTTTACTTGTTTCTTTTCATTGTATTTGTATAATAAATGCACTAAAAGGGTGATAATTAACACACATGTATAGATGGCTCAGATGGAAAGCACATTGCGTTTTATTGAGTAGATCTAGGTTCAATTTCTTTTCCCACAAAATTTAGCACAAAGTTTTTAATACACAATGTCTTGGGAAATGGCTCAGTTTCGGCCCATTATTAGGCAATGACCTATAATTTAAATACACTTCCCTTAGCATTTTTGCATTTCCTTTTTTTTAACTTTCTGTATTTTATATAAAAGATTATGTGAACATAATCTTACAAAAGTATACATATTGTATGTTGAGTATCAGAGAAAATATGCAAATGAGAAAATAACAGTTAATTTTTTTGTTTTTCATTAGTATTTTTTTGTTTTGAATCATCAAACACAATAATATTAAGATCCTAACAGCTAGGTTCTTGAATCACAAATAAAACCAAACACTTGTTTCTTGAGTTGGAAAAATCGAAACCCTTGGGTGGGGTTGGTGTACGATCGGCCAACACAAGAGAAGAAGGAGAGGAGAAGAAATTAGGTTTCTTAGTGATCCAAGGTTAGGAGAATTATGAATACAAGGGATTGTATATATAGTTTCTCAAAACTTGGTGACCAAGAAAACTCTCCTCCTTGGGCTAGGAGACCCACGACCGGCCACATAGACCCACGAGGGGTTCTAGAATTTTCTTGTCCACTAATTTCATCTCTAGTCCTCATAGTTTACATTTAACGACCGTTAGTCTAACTTCGTTAAATACTAACTATCGTTAAGTTTTATTTCGTGACAAATAAATAATAATAACATTTATATATATTAATTAATTATTTAACATCAACTCTCATACGTAATGTGTGCAATCCCGAAATCTCGAGTTCGAATCCGGTCATACGCATATTAAATTATATCCATAAACCTTTCAGATTTGCCCTCGGATTTCTATAATTATACAGGATCCTGGGAACGGTATTTGCTTCTGATCATCCTTTTAGGAAACCTGACATCCGCTAAGTGGTCTTTCGGGTTCTGGTATCTTAGAAAGTCGATATCATCTCAAGCAACTGGTATTTGATTTGATCTTTTTACTGGTAGTTGATTCTATTTTTTGTTGGTCGTATGTTTTTAGTGAAGCTGCCATTGTTTTATAGCTTCAACATAACACAAGAAGTTCACTTGCTCTGGTTTCTTACCTAAGATTGATGTGTATGCTTTAGTAATTTATTTTCTAACATCAGTTATTTCGTTATATGTTGTTGATGTATCATGCGTGTCGTGAGTTTTGTATCTTTGTTTTTGAACTAAATGTTTCGCAAAGAAAATTTTTCGGATATTTCATGTTCGAGTATATGTATCCTCAAGGTTAATTGTTTTTGGTGCCAAAGGTGAATTATATCAAGGATAAAAGCCATAAAATAACAACGTACTTTTCAAATTTTGCCAACTTGAAACACTTACTTTTTTATTACATTAGTTCACTAACGAACTTTTAAAATTTGTTCCGACTTCACTCATATGACCCGTTTATATTTAAATAATAACTGAAATGACTATATTAATCTCGGCATATGGGTGAAGTCAGAACAAATTTTGAAAGTTCGTTGGTGAAGTCGAACAAATTTTAAAGAATACAAGGGTAATATAATATTATTTTAATATATAAATAATATATATTACCTATTTGACTATGATTTTTTAGTATCTACTATAAAACGAATCATTGTTTTAGTTTATGTAAAAGTTCTATTATTTATAAATAATATATATTACCTATTTGACTATGATTTTTTTCAAGATTATTAATCTCATGCTGTTCATTATTCTGTAATTCAATAGTTTACAATTTTAATTTCATCGAAGAATTAATTATAACACGAACCAGTAAATTCGCAATAAATGGAAAAATAACGTTTTTCATATAACCGCATCAACATGCGGTGACAACTATACTCGTTGAATACAAATACCGAACAAATAGCTAGTTGATGTTTCCAAGGAACTGTAACTTCAGTGTTTATATAGCTCTTATAGAGACGTGAAGTCTAATTGCAAAAAAATGGCCTATCTCTATAATCCTTCTACTTTTGGTTCTCCACCGAACTTTTTGCATTGTGATTTTAAGATAAACTTCATGTCCCTTGGTTTTGTGCCTGCTATTTAGGTCATTCTCTTTATCTAAACGCTGTCATTTATCTGTACTAGTATAGTAGTATGTATGTGGAAAAGGAAGGTGTGGTAATAGGATGTTAATAGGGTGGTTATTTCATTCATATTCAAACTACTGGGCATAGTGTTAAGGTCTTAGATACCATAACAATACGTTTCTTAGATGATCAATATTCGACTTGTTGCTTGTGAGAGTTTCTGAATTTGTATTTGCTGATTAACTTTCATAATCTAGTCTTGTGCTTTAAACTTGTCAAAGTGCCAGTTCTCATTTATATCTAAAATTTTGTCAACTGTTTCTGTTTCGATCTAGAGTAACATGGATGTCATCATAAGTTTATAAACCTCTAACCTCTCATAAGTGTTGATCTCTAGTGAATTTGGTCTAATTTTACACTTTTTTGGTGTTTCTTAATGCAGATGGATCCTAAGTTCTTGAGGAACCAGAGGTATGCAAGGAAGCACAACAAGCAGGGTGGTGAATCCGCTGCTGAAGAATAGATGTTCTATTGTTGATTGTTAATTTCTCCTTTTAATTTTGTTTTTTTGTGGCAAATGTGATGCTGATTCTCTATGATGGTATTGTCATATTGTGAGATTATGTTCAACCAGATTATCATATATCTTCTAATCATTAGATGAATTTCTAAGATGTTTAATGAAGCTGTTTTGAATGGAACATGAATCTAGTCTTGCTACCCTCTAGATGGCTCTGGAAACATATGTTTTGTTTAAGGATGCTGCTAAATTGGTATTAGTTGTTATTATGGGGCTCTATTTTTTGTCATGGGATGCTGATCCAAATTGTGCTAGTTTTTTAAGTGTGTTAATCAGATGAGGTGTGAATCTTAACCAGGTCGAAGCACAACTTTCTTTAGCTTAATATCTTAAGTTTTGGTTCGATTTGATTATTTCTGTTAATAAAGGCTTGAATTTCGATTTTGAAAATTGGAAGATATATTTACATGCACATACAAAAGTTTATGAGCTAGAGTATTCTAGCACCCGTTCTCAAATTTGAAGTCTTCCTAGCATATCTTTGCTCACGTTGAAAGTCTATTCTGAGTAGGTTTAGCAGTTGAGCTCAGCATGATCTAAGTAGAGTTGATTCTGAGCTCGACTTGGTTTTAAATAGCTTGGCAATTAATATAGGATTATTATAGATTGTAGCATTCTCAAACTATATTTTTTTATTCCTCGCATATAAAAATTTTATAAATATTAGGCGTGTTTATTCAGCCTATCAATGGCCCCGGCCTTTAACGGTCTATATTTCTCCTATGTTCGAGCATTATCTTATCAAAACAGGACACTGACAAATTTTATCATCACCACCGACTTTTAGGCGGTTCACAAATCTCATCGGTTCTGGATGAAGTAACCTGATGATAAGTATGTTTGTCATGTGGGTGTTGTTTTCTAATTTGGTTAAAGGTTTGATTTTCATTATTGATCAAGATTAGGGTTCTTAATTCGAAGGCAGGTGGTATCCAATTCTTTTTTATCTTTGTTATCGTCTAATGTGGTCAACTTATCCGTTCTAAAATTAAGGTATTCATTTGGTGTTGGGTACGATTGTTGTTTATGAAACACTGGGTTCAGAAAACTAATTTTTTTGGGTTTTGTTGATTTTTATCTTCATTATGTATATGTGGTTTAAATATTGATGTCGTTTTTTGTAATTTTGAAAAAAAAAGAAAATTCTCTTATAGTCGAGTAACAATTGTTGTTTGCTATTTGTGTTCCACCTCAAAAGTTGAAAGTTACTGTGGCTGTTGAAAGTTATTGGAGAAGCTAACTATGATAAGCTGAGAATGTTTTGGGAGTTACTATTGTTGTTGTACTTGATATTGTTTGGTCATGGTTAAGCGGATGGTTGTTTTTGGACTTAGTCATCAATATTAATGACGCGGTGACAGGTTTATGTGTGCCAGGTAAAAGCTGAGATTGTCCAGAACTTGGCGTGGCAACCTGTTTGGTTTGCAGCCATGCCTGATGTATCCTCTTTTTTGGCATATAGATGGGCGCCTGTTGAAATTATATTTTTTATTCGTTGCAAAAAAAAAATAATAATAATAAAATAAAATAAAAAATATTAGGCCTGTTTATTCAGCCCATCAACCCCGGCTTTGTTAGCTTATCAGCTTGGTGTCATCAGTATTAACGGGGCAATGGTGAGTTTACATGGGATAGGTAAAAGTTGAGATCATCTTGAACTTGGCGTGGCAACCTATTTGGTTTGCAGCCATGCAAGATGTTTCCTCTTTTTTTGGGTTACTTCCCTATCTGAGCCTCATATTTTTGGCCTTAACTTCATAGCTGGTGTTGTTGGGTGGTCGATAAGTCATACTTTTTCTATCTTCATTATGTATACGGGGTCCTTAAGTCGATAGTTGTTGTTGTTGGGTGTTTGATATAAGTCATACTTTTGGTGGCTGTTTTGTCTTATCAGCTTCATGCCATCAGTATTAACGGGGCAATGATGTGTTTACATGGGCTTGGTAAAAGTTGGGATCGTCCGGAAGTTAGTGAGGCAACCTATTTGGTTTGCAGCCACGCCGGATGTATCCTCTTTCTCCGGCTCTGTTCACTATCTGAGGCTAATATTTATGGCCTTAACTCGATGGCTGGTGTTGTTTGGAGGTTGATAACTGATACTTTTACTGCCTTTGTTGGCTTATGAGCTTGATGCCATCAGTATTAATGAGGCAGTGATGAGTTTATTTGGGTAAGTGTGGGTAGGCATATGATTGTTTCGTCTATGCTGGTATACGTATGATTCTCAGTCGGTATACTTGAGTTGCTGATATGTTTCGTCTATGCTGGTAGGCGTACCATTGTTTTGGTGCTGTAATTGGTATACTTGAGTGTGACGATGGTTAGTTGGTATACTGGAGTTGCTGGTATGTTCCGTCTATGTTGGTGGGCATATGATTGTTTTGACGGTGTAATTGGTCTTGCTGGATAAGATAACTCTCGAACAAAGGAGAAATACTGAGACCGGTAAAGGTTGGGCCATTGATGTGCTGAATAAACAGGCCTAATATTTAGAAATTTTTTATTCGCAGGGAATAAAAAAGTATAGTTTGAGCACGCTCCCATCTATAATATCCTATATTAATGACAATGATAAAGAAGATGATTCTAATTTTGGTGGGCATATGATAGTTTTGATGGTGTAATTGGTGTTGCTGGTGGGCATATGATTGTTCTCATGGTGTAATTGGTATACTTGAGTTGCTGGTATGTTTTGTCCGTAAAAATTTGTTGTCGTTAACATAATTTGCTCCAAATAATCTTTTTAATTGTTATGTATTGTTCGCCGATACATAAAAAACCACTATTGATATAGGATATTATAGATGGGAGCATCTTCAAACCATTCTATTTTATTCAGTTTCAGTGAAAAAAAAAATATGTGTTGGCCCAATTTTTTAGCCAGTTTTTTTTCCTGGTACTTGGCTTTGTATCTTTGCGTTTATATCGTCTTTTTGCTATCTACAAGATAGGCGACGCTTTGCTTACTTTCTCCAGAAGGAACCTTTTTGTCTTTAAGGTTGGTGAGACCCGGTGTAGGTAAATGATGTACATTTCAGTCTCGTGTGTTGTTGCGGCGATGATGACTGTCTTCTGGAAAATATCTTGGCGAGGTAACCACTTCCGTGCTGTAGTTGCAGCCATGGCAGATCTGAGCCTTATTTTTCGTGATTTTTATCCTTTGTGTTATTTCATATTTTCATAGGGACATGAACGGGGGGTCGTTGTAAAGTTTGATTATTTGTTTATTTATGTCATTTAACAGAGAAGGCAGATATATGGGTGTCGATACTTCGTTGACTTATTGGTATGTGTTTTAATCATCTTCAGTGGCCTTTTTTTTTCATGTTGAGGTACTAGGGGTGTTTGAAATATCGCGTCCCAAATATGTTCTAGTATACTTGAAAGTGACGATGGTTAGTTCGGATACTTGAATTCCTGATATGTTTAGTTTATCCTGGTAGGTGTACGATTGTTTTTATGTTGTAATTGTTACTGCTGGACATTTGCTCTATGAATTTTTGTTACCCTAATAAGATTTAGGTAAACAAAGTGTATATTTTAATGGTTATTTTCGGGCTTCATAAGGTTCGATGGTTGGTGCTTCTGTGTTCAGGTTGTAGACGTACTTTTTATTAAATATAAATAAAATAAAAAAGTTTGTAGGAGTTACTATTGTTGTTGTAGTTAAAAAAACGTTTTTAGAACTTTTAATGATGTGGCTATGTATGAAGCTGGTATCTTTGACTGTCAAGTAACCGTGAACCTTTATTTGGTGGCATGTGTCATATTGTAAATAATAGGCGATGATGATTTTCTGCATTAATTTTTTTGCGGTTCATAGTTTACTAAGGCCCGTATCTTGGCATGGCATCCACATTCTGAAAGTGGTTGCAGCCATGCCGGGTGTTTCGTAACGAGCCCGTATCTGCATATCTGAGCCTCATTTTTTACAGCCCAATAATGCAATTTGTCGTTAGTTCTCGAATGTTGAAATGGTCAACAAATTCATTACCTTTAACTGGAATAACAAGAAGCATAAGGTAATTGCCCTTTCCACTTTGCTAATTTCCTCTACAGTTTTCATATGAAAATTCGAACGAATATAACATTATGGACTCCTTCTGATGCGACTATGTTAGTATCTTTGATATTCACAAACATGCCTTTTTCGAATGTTGCAGATAAGAGACATTAGCTCTAAAGGTGACAGAATTGTTAGACTGTAAAGATGCTCTAAGAAGATGTTTTGGTTAAGGCACGAGGAAATTCGCATTCCAATCAGGAATCAGATATTGTGAGGAGCGTATAGAAGGGGGCCCGGAGAACAGAAAAGCGGAAAAGCACCACGAACTGCACTTTTTAAATGGGTATCACGCTATAAATGTTATCTATTTTCCGAGTGTCTGGATCAGCTGCAGCTACACCGATTAGGAATTGTTTGCACGTATACTACAATATGTATAATAAACCAGTATTTTGGTATGGCTGGTGCTTCTTTTAAAGTTACAAAACTAGAACTTTGTGGGACGTTTGATTCTGCAAAAAATTGCAAGTTACAGACTATATCCTTTGTGAAAACACCCGCGCCGCATCGCGGCTGGTTTCACTTACTTGTTACCTTAATAACTTAACTAGGTTGGGCCATCTAATGAAACATTCAACCTTTTGTCCATTTCATACAATGTTAATGGATAATTTCATTCTTATATCAGACAAGGGCGGAGCTATTAAAGGACCGGAAAGGGTCTCTGCCCCCTATGCCTAAGCCCGTTAGTATATTTTTTCGCGATTTCATGTGTATTTTCGGAAAACATTTTATTTTGGCCCTCCCATTTAATGTATTTCCTGAAAAAAATTTGTTTCGGCCCTCCCACGAAAATTTTTCTAGCTCCGCCATTGATACCAGAGCTCCTTAGATTGTATTTAAAGCAGTAATCCAAACCAGACGGGATGGTTCAACCAGCGGTTACCGGTTGAGCCAGTTCGTTTACTCGTTCGGTTTTTGAAAAAATAATTTAAAAGCTTGGAACAAATCGATCAGATGCATATTATGAACTAGCCGATATAGTCGATACATTTCCAATGTCTCTCCCAAAGTTGCACATGGTCTGCAACCTCACAATAGAGCAAAATATGAGCGAATAGCATGCGGAGCTCTGCTGAGGATGCTGATAATAATGCCTCTTGTAGTGTTGTGTCCCATTCTTTGTCATCATGAAGCAGGCCCAAAGCTTCACAAGCTGCATGATATGTAGGAAATACTTGGCTCTTAACAGTCCTGACTTAAATAAACGATTTACATCCTTTTTGGTGAGCAAGTAACATGTGGAAGTAAACCTGCTCTCCTGCAGCTGGATGCACATAAGCTAATCGGCTAATTGAAGATTTGCCTTTGTATACTCTACGCTTCCATGTTTTTGAATTTTCATGCCAAACATATTCAGATGGAAAATCTAAACATGTTAAATGCCTTTCGTCCTCAAATAAAGAGTTATACGTAAACCATTCTGTCAATGTTGTTAACTTTCTTCCATCATCCCTTATTACATAGCCCAAAGGTTTTTTATCCCGGAAAGTAATCATCTGCATATCTTTAAGATGGACTGCAAGGATCTGAACTGCTGGTTACCTATGGTGTATAGGGAAATTTAGTATTCTCCAACAAGATTCATGTGGGCAGATAACCATCCATCAATATATTTTTTTATTTCATCTATTGGTATCTTAGGAACGGATGCTGATGTTCCTGGATCACCAATGGGTCTTGTGATTCACGCAACAATTATATATGTGCCTTTCGAATATATTTGAATATATACTTTATCAACATACTGCATCGATAATATTCAACATTTATGTGGGCATGAAATATGGGACAAAGCAAACGGTTATAAGGCACGACATAGATGTTATCCAGTTTCAACTCGCCTTTTGTCACATAAACTGATGTCTTTCTTCTCTGATAATGTACATGGCCATCTTTATCGAAGAAAGTAGCTTCATTATATTTCTTTGGAAAATTCTTTGTGCAAACTCCTTGTTGCATACATGATGCACTTGGTTTAGCAGCTCCAAATGGGCCATGGACCATCATATCGGCAACAACCTTGTATCCTTGGGGATCAGTTGTCTTATCTGGTAATTCTGCTGAAATGTATTTGTCTACTTGTTCAGGAGCTTGTATTCTGTCTTCTGAGCTTATCCATAACAATGTGTGGCAATGTGGGAGCCCACGTTTTTGGAATTCGATAATGTAAAGAACTGCATGTTAAAATTGAGAGAAAGTGTCATATTAGATAACTATGTAAGTCATATTTTATTATGTAAGAGAATTTCAGGTAAATAATAAAGTAATTAAGGTGTTTGTGGCCAGAATAAATTATATAATTAGGGCATACCTCCTGTACAGTGACCAAATATGTTTCCTTCCTTTACGATTTGTACAAAATCTTCCACCTTTTGTTCAAACACTCGATCGATTACATCAGTTCTGTCTGATGCTGTTACATCTGGATATCGCCTCATGTGTCGTTTGATTTCTGGCCAATTAACATTACATGTGAATGTAATGAAAAATTGTGGGCTGCCAATAACTCGACAAATGGCAAGGGCATCAAGATAATGACTGTACATGTATCTTGGCCCGCTAGTAAAACTGGATGGAAGTATAAGTTTTTGGCCTATATCTTCTCCAATATGGTCTCCTTTTGAGATTGCGTCACAAATACCAGAGAAACATTCACTTTTGATGTTATTTTCCTTAGCTCTTATAAAATCAAGCCGATCTTGTTCAAGTGCACGGTATACGTTGACAACATATTGTTGGAATAATCTTCCACCTCTAAACAGAAGCCCATATTCATCGAACTGTTCATGCAGCTGGTATGTGTAGTATGTATTCATCGATAACTTTTTCCTTTTCCTTTTTGTATTTGCAGCTGCTAACGTCATTTTTGTGTTATAGCCTGGTTGACCATACACAAAGAGAGAGGAAATTGGAGAGACATGTATAAGCTATGGAGCTTGTTAATTCTTTTGAGGGGCCCTGTCTTTTTATTCTACGATCACATCATAATCTGTTGCACTGTTTGGACCACTTTCAAATACTATTGCTCCAAGAGTTCCAGAAGAAGGTAGTTGGTATTGCTGAGCCCCCACGACATTGTAAAACTGAATCTTCAAGTCATGTATGTTTTCTTCATTGCATTTATCCTGGGCTGTTCTAAATATTTGAACTAATTCATTGTGCTGGTCCAAGATTTCTATCAAACTTTGGACGATTTTGGGTTTCAAATTACTCTTATCTGTCCCAACGAAGGGTTTCATTTTGTTACTAACTTCATTTTTCGTGTCATAGATATAAAGTTGCAAAAATTTTGGGTCTTCACCATCATCGGGGCACAAAGTGCCTATCCAATGGTATATTTGACCTAAAATATTAAACACATAGGGGCCCCTTCCATCATTTATTGATTTATCAATCTGTGCACCAAAAGATGTCATACTAAACATTTGGTTGTATGCTTGGATGTAATCAAAGAAATGTTTATCCTTGAATAATTGTTTGAAGTATTATGGAGGGTCTGGTTCCTTATCAAGTCGTGCTTGACCTCCTCCCCAACAACCATTGTAGCTTACTATGTAGTAGTCTCCATGGTATCCTTTCAGCCATTCCCCATACCAAAATGCTGCATCACAATGTTGGCATCTGATAACGCTACACGCGTCGTTCGGGGTCAAAGGAACTTCCTTTTCTTCGAGCAAGTTTTATAACACCCTAGGCAGTGAACCTAATCGTTGTAGTGTAGTAATTAGGGTAAGCCACGGGTATTGATATCGTTCTCTAGGGGAATAGGAATGCTAGTAGGAGTTACTACGCTAAGTTTAAGGTTGAGGAAGATTATTTTTATCTTTTTATATTTTATGAAAATGGAAAGGTGCAATTTCGGTATTGGATTTGGGGTTGGTATTTCTACCGATTACTCTACTATTATCTAATTATCTAAACTAAGGTTGTGGGAGTCTATGTCTAATTAATGTGTGCTCGTATGATAGTTTAAAGATGTGTTTACTTAGTTTTTATTACTCCTTAATTATCTCCTATTGATGGTTGAGTGTCACGTCTTATTCCTAGTTGCGTTGTGTTTCTAAAGTTGTAGGGTATCGTTTCTCCCAACTCTTTGAACTTACCAAAGGGTCTTGTCTACAAACCCACTAGAGATTATAGACTCCTACCTAAGGCGCTCTTCGGATGGTTTAGCCTACAATTACTCGGGTAATTATACTCTAAGGTTCACAAAGATGAATCAAGCATTAAGTGCACAACGGATGACCTATCGCATTACTAGATCATAAATCAACTAAGATAAGAAACAACCAATCAATATTCAATAATTAAGTTTCATACTTCCTAAGCAAACACACAAATAAATTAGCGGACATGGAGAACATGCAAGCATACACACAAATAATCAAAGACATAATTGAATTAATGAAGTAAAGACTTATCTTGATGTAAGATAGGGTTTAAAACCCTAAAATCTTGTACAAGACACCTTAGGTTCGGTTTTAGGTTTTACTCCAAAGACTCTCCACACAAAGACCGAAAAATTCGGATTCTATATATAAGATTACAATTGCGGCGTCACCTTATGTCTAGTGACGCCGCCGTGTCGCCGCCATTAGGGTTTCGTCTTGGCCACGTTAACCTTGCGACGGCGTCACCTTATGTCCGTGACGCCGTCCTCTTGACTTCGACGTCGTCTAGATTGCATCTAGGCCGTGCGAGTAGCGACGACCTACTCTTTCACCACTAGACGCCGTCTCTTGAAAATCGAGTTTTGGGTTCGGCCCGTCACAATAATTTTGGGACGGCGTCGTCAATCTTTTGACGCGTCGCCTTCTAATTTCAAAGAAGCGTGAGTGTCTCGATTTTGACTTTGGCCATTTTCTTCATATATTCGCGCCTTTTCGTCCAAATAAGTGCCATTCCAACATTTTGCCTTCACGAGACCTAAAAGTGAAAAGGAACGATATTAAGCAATAACGGATACAAAAGTGATCAAATAAGGACTTAAACGACCCTCAAAATGGTACCTTTTAAAACCTTATCAAATATCCCTACACTTGTTATTTGCTTGTCCTCAAGCAAATGTGCTTTAGCCATTTAATTTATAAGTTAGGGGTCATGAAGCATTAATTCAAAACGGTCCACAACACATATAAGCCCCAAAAAGTCATAACAAGCACGGAATTACATACTAGCACCTCACATGGGGTGTTTGGATACTCACATCTCTCGGTGTATATATGAAATATAACAAATAGGAAATGGAAGATAAACACTCATTAACCGGTCCTAGTACATAGATTACCATAGGCTTGAGAATAGATCAAACCTTCATCGCTTTGGCGTAAGCACCTAGGAAAGACTATCAAAGAGGTCTTTAAAGGGTTGTAATGTTAGGCTTACGGTAGAGAAACAAGGGTTTGGTAGGATAGGCTATTTAGTGGTGGCAAGTCAAAATCTCTATGTTAAATGCATATGAAGAATGGCGTTGCTAAGCCAAGACTCGACACTCTAAACTCTAAATAACTGAAATAAATAAACATAAATTTAAAGGATAGATGTAGGATGGTAGCCCGTATGTTTTTTTTTTTTTTTTTTTTTTTTTTTATCACTCTATTTTTTTTTTTTTTTCATACACTTTTACTCTACCATCCTCTAAGATAACATCAAAATACTAGGGATTTATAGGCATATCCCTACACTTGAGTTTTTATTATTCTAATACTAATTTGACCCGAATTGAAAAGATCAAAACACTTGGGGTACATTATTACGCAAACAAAGGGAATTTGAATTACGTTCCCTTCCCGTCATTTCATAAACTTTAACTTTTCCCATGAATCCCAATCATCCCAAAACTGTATACAAAGGATATGACTCGACTTAGCAACTTATGCAAGCAACTAGATAATTGAACTAAGGGTTTGGGGTGATAACAAACATTTGCACTAAAAGTGAGTGCATAAGGGTAGGCTAAGGTGATTTGGGTGTATATTTGGGGGTGGGGTGTAAACAATGCTCTTCATTGATATTACGGAAAAACCAAAATATCACGAGAACCGCGAAAAGGATAGGCTCGAGGGGTTAACTAGGGTATCGTGTACTAAAAATGAGTACAACGCAAAGGGTATGGGGAATTACTCAACCGAAGTGGAAGAAGTAATTATATTACGTGTATCAAACAAGGGTTATCCTAATGCCTCTTATCATTTAGTTATTCCTAACTACACAAGTGTAGCCTCACTTGCGATCTCGGAATGCATCACAAAACAAGTTCTAGAATCTATTATACTACCGGTTCACACTCTAAGCATTAAAGATGAATGCTTTAATTCCTACTAATCTAAGGCGATCCTCACATTTTGGGTGGAATTTGGGTGGTAAAGGGTTTTGTGCTAGTCATATAACTTCCTATCCGTGAGACGCTTTTGTTAAGACTAATTGCCCACTCTTATATGTCATGAAAATTTTAAATTTGGTGCCAAAATTACCCTAACCGACATTTTCTCATGGTTTATTACACAAATACAATTGACGAAACAAATAATCAAGGATAAGCATAGTTTCAAAGTTCCGCTTTATTTTCCCTCCCTACACTTAAAGCGAACATTGTCCCCAATGTTCCCGAAAGTATCAAAGTTATGATAGAAGAAGGTAATTAAAATGAAAGAAACTAATACTCCCGATTAGCTCGGTAGGATCCGTGTAAAGTGGTGGTTAAACTCTTTTCAAGAAGAATCATTGCGTGAAAAGCTCCTTCCAATCTTATGTAACTTCTTCTTGACAAACTAAACCGCACACTTGAAGAAAACAAACGAAACCTTCGCGTAAAATCGGCGGTAATAATATATAAGACTCGATTTAAACTAGGATATAATGCTTGTGGAATGGATGTTTCTGAATTTCTAAGAAAATTAAGACCGGAAAATTCCAAAAATTTATAAGTAGCTCGAAAACGAGAAAAAGTAATCGATGTTTTACTCCTTCCCGACGCCGTCAGTTGCAATCTGACGCCGTCAGTTATCCCGACAAAAGCGCTCGCGATTTTACGGAAAACATTCGGAGAATTTACATCTTTAGAATCTGGAAAAATTTCGCAAAACATCCATTATGACTCGATACAAGCATTTGACTCGAACAAACAAACATAAATATCTTTTAGTTAATTGTTATTCTCATGTTTACGTTTTTTTTGAAAATGTGTGTAATCCTCCCTACACTTATCCCTTATGTAAAATACCTTTATATGCAATTAAGACGAGGTTAAAAACAAAATAAAGTATTTTTACAAATTCAAACATGAGAACAATAATTAATAAAAGATATACGACACACAAATAAAAATAAAAAACAAATACATGGGTTGCCTCCCAAGAAGCGCTTGTTTTTGTTCGAGTCACGAGCCTGACTCTACCCTTATTTATCAGATAAAGCGGAAGTTTTCCCTACACTTAAGTTTAAGTGAGGGTGATAGTAGCAATACACACCCTCAGGGTGGAAATTTGCTACGTGAGGAGAGGGTGATGGGTGATTTATATGCTCAAAGGAGTCGCTCTATTCATTATAACCTTACCTAAGTCTATTGGTGTAGCGGGTGAATCAAATCTCTCTCTAAAATGGATCATTTTCTATCAACTTCAAAAGAATCCTAGTTAAGGATCCATCTTGACCTAATAAACCCGGTTTAAACCCATAGTGTTTCTTGTTATCAACCATGAATGGGTGATGTAAGTGTGTAAGGTCATGGGTTACTCCTATATTAGCTTCTACTCTACATGGCCTAGAATCTACCACCTTTATCAAGCAACTACCGGACTATCTATTTTGATGGGTGGATTGGGGCCTAATTCAATTCCAAGATTCACATCTAAAGATGGAAAATTGGGTAAGGTTTTTGGTTGAGGCTCGGTTCATCAAAATTAGGAACTTTCCTAGGACTAAGAGAGGTCATGACAACAAGCATCTAAACCTATATTCCCTAGTGGCGTTTGGTCCAAAGGTTCTACAATCGGGGTTCCTATAGTCTCTTCTACTTCTTAGGGTAATTTATAGGCGATGTGTGTTCCTCAGTGATGGTAGGACTTGTGGGTTATCCGATGGGATTGGATTTTCTACTCTATCCTCCATCTTATCAAGATCACCTATGTATTCATTTTGTCTTGTGGTAGCGCCTAACCATGACATGCACCTTGGTACCTCAACTCTAATAATCTCCTTCCTAAACAACCTTTCCGACCAAAGTTTCCAAATTGAAAATAGGTCTAAAGATTCGTTTTTGGGTCCCATGTTCCACTTCTAAATTGGGCTTGAATCTCAAAGGTTTCCATGCATTTGAACACCACGTCCCCAAATATCCCCATCCGCTACATAGTCAAGTCTCCTTTGGGTTTCGTGGGCGATACGAGTGTAAAAGAATTGTAGTGGAAGCAGTAAATCAATACCATGATAAAGGACTTTTGTAATAAATATTTAATTCGAGTCCACGCCTCGGAAAGGATTCATCATGATATTCTTTGGAACCTCAAGATCTCATTATGGAGTGGAAAGGGTAGATTATGTAGTGGATTTCGTTGATTGGGTGACAGTTTTGGCGATTCGCGTTCTCCATGTGACTAACGGAATAGTTAATGAAAATGGTTACGAACAAAGGTCACGAAGAAGGGGATAGACTATGAGGAAGCTAAAATGAGAAAAAGTTTACTTGATAGGAATCAAGCAAAGAAACCTAAACGAGGTGGACTACTAACTAGCTATTCTATTCCCGGCAGCCGCGCCTAAAACTTGATAACGCTACACGCGTCGTTCGGGGTCAAAGGAACTTCCTTTTCTTGAGCAAGTTTTATAACACCCTAGGCGATGAACCTAATCGTTGTAGTGTAGTAATTAGGGTAAGCCATGGGTATTGATATCGTTCTCTAGGGAATAGGAATGCTAGTAGGAGTTACTACGCTAAGGTTAAGGTTGAGGAAGATTATTTTTATCTTTTATATTTTATGAAAATGGAAAGGTACAATTTGGGTATTGGATTTGGGGGTTGGTATTTCTACCGATTACTCTACTATTATCTAATTATCTAAACTAAGGTTGTGGGAGTCTATGTCTAATTAATGTGTGCTCGTATGATAGTTTAAAGATGTGTTTACTTAGTTTGTATTACTCCTTAATTATCTCCTATTGATGGTTGAGTGTCACGTCTTATTCCTAGTTCGTTGTGTTTCTAAAGTTGTAGGGTATGCGTTTCTCCCTAACTCTTTGAACTTACCAAAGGGTCTTGTCTACAAACCCACTAGAGATTATAGACTCTACTCTAAGCGCTCTTTGGATGGTTTAGCCTACAATTACTCGGTAATTATACTCTAAGGTTCACAAAGATGAATCAAGCATTAAGTGCACAACGGATGACCTATCGAATTACTAGATCATAAATCAACTAAGATAAGAAACAACCAATCAATATTCAATAATTAAGTTTCATACTTCCTAAGCAAACACACAAATAAATTAGCGGACATGGAGAACATGCAAGCATACACAAATAATCAAAGACATAATCGAATTAATGAAGTAAAGACTTATCTTGATGTAAGATAGGGTTTAAAACCCTAAAATCTGTACAAGACACCTTAGGTTCGGTTTTAGGTTTTACTCCAAAGACTCTCCACACAAAGACCGAAAAATTCGGATTCTATATATAAGATTACAATTGCGACGGCGCCACCTTATGTATAGTGACGCCGCCGTGTCGCCGCCATTAGGGTTTCGTCTTGGCCACGTTAACCTTGCGACGACGCCACCTTATGTCCGTGACGCCGTCCTCTTGACCGGCGTCGTCTAGATTGCATCTAGGCCGTCGAGTAGCGACGGCCTACTCTTTCACCACTAGACGCCGCCTCTTGAAAATACGAGTTTTGGGTTACGGCCCGTCACAATAATTTTGGGACGGCGTCGTCAATCTTTTGACGCCGCCTTCTAATTTCAAAGAATCGTGAGTGTCTCGATTTTGACTTTGGCCATTTTCTTCATATATTCGCCTTTTCGTCCAAATAAGTGCCATTCCAAAGATTTTGCCTTCACGAGACCTAAAAAGTGAAAAGGAACGATATTAAGCAATAACGGATACAAAAGTGATCAAATAAGGACTTAAACGACCCCTCAAAATGGTACCTTTTAAAACCTTATCAGCATCTAAAATTAAAGTCACCTAAATCATTATAGAGCTGTGATACATCTACATTGTAAAAGTTAGACCAATGTTAGATATAATTTTTGATAGCATAAACTTAATAGATAAAAAAAAGGTTAACCTATTTTGTATACCTTCAGTATATGGTGTCCTTGAGTTGCTGGTGGCATACGCATTTGTACATTGCCTTTTATATTGTAATATTTGCTCAGCATTAATTGGATACTGTTGTGTTGATTTTCTTTTATTTCCTGTTACATTGCAACAGATTACTAAAATGGTTAAAAATGTTTAAGTAATGTACTAATGTTACAAAAATGTTTGTCTATATATATGATTTACCTTTATGATCTGTAATAGTTTCTGTAGGTTGTCAAGTGGTTTGAACGGTGGCTGCAATTGTTGCTGTGTTATTCTTTATTTGCTGTTGATTTTGTCTTCTATTATTATTCAAGTTGCTGATGCCTTCATGAAGATTGTCATTAATAGATTCACTATTCCCAAGATCCATGGCATAACATGGATAAGGTTGAGTGGCTGCATAAATTTTGGGCGCACTTGCATATAATGTGTTCTCAGAGGTGTGAGTATCATTCTGTTTTTGCCTAATAATATTGGCCTCCAACTGATATTTCAAATTAGCACTCACCATTAATGTCAATGGACGATGGAAAGTGTGACAATGCAGAAGAGTAATTGTCAGAATGAGATTGTGAACCAGGATGTTTGTAACTGTAAGGAGGTTGACACAAAAAATTTGCAAAGTTGTTTTGAGCCTCTGCATCGATTATAATTTAATGCAGGTAAGTGTATTTCTAAAGATATAGTAGGTTTAAGATTAAATTTTTGAATATAAATTGTATCTTACCAATATTGTTATTGTATGATAGTAATTCTGGCTGTGACTGAGGATTATTGATACATTGCATATTTAAACCCTTGCCTTTAATCTGAGATAATTTTACAGAAGATTTTTCTCTTGTAGGCTCAACAAGATAATCATTTGTGATATAATTGTAAGGATATATTGCTGGGCCTGCATTAAGAAACCATCAATCAGGTTGGTGACAATTAATGTAGTATATTTCAGTAACATTAATAAGATAACTAGCTGATTTGGTAATTTCCTTTATGGCAAACTGCATTTAATGCACTTTTATAAATGTGCATGGCATATTTGTTTTGTATTGTTTTTTGTTAACTTTTCACAATTTGTAAGTATACTTACCATTTTGGGAAGTGTAAAATGTTGGTTGTGAATCAGGGCAATGATTGATGGATTCCGGTATGCTGTGAGAACAATGATATGGTATGTCGCTCTGCCAAACTCTGTACACAGGTTTATGGCCAATTGATTTAGGTTTCAAGAGATGCTTCATGTTTCTGGTTAAGGCTTTGTATATGGTGTAGAATGAATGAAACAGTAATGTGTACAAAATGTAAGCTGAGAACAGACATTGCATTAAGATTCTAAGTAAAAGTTGTTATATGTTTTCTGATTTAGAAAACATATTTATAGGTTTCTAAACGACACATAATGACAGTTACTAATCTCCCAACCATTGTGACTCTTGGGGATTAACTGCCAAAATAACTACCTACATAACTGCCACCATATGGGCTGCTTGGGTTATCCCAGTTTGACCCATATGCAGGCTTCAAATTCGACCCATACTAACTATTACATAACAATTGTCTTTAAAACATAAAGTACTATAATATCTAACTATGATCTAATCTTAACACAATTAAACAGGCTAACATCCCCCCCCCTTAATTGATTAAGATCAAATCTCCATCTGAGTTGATTCTTCTTGCTTTTCTTCAAGCAATGACTTCAAAGTCATTGCTGTCTTGGCTGCTATCTTGTCCATCTTCATCTTCATTGTTCAACTTGATACTAAACCTGTTTGATCCATCTTCAAGTGCTCCATCCTTCACTGTATCTTCCTTCTGGCATGGTGGGTCCCTGGTCTTTCTTCTTTCACTGGTTTCACCCACTTCTTTCTGCATTTCACCCCAAGGAACTTGTGCAGTTTCATGGTATATCACTATGAGATCAATAAAGTTTCTATAACAGGCTCTAACTGTATTAGCATCATTGGTGTACAATCTCGTAACTGTGCAATCACCCCCCACTTGTCACCTATGGTGACTGAGAAGTATCCACCCAAACTCTCAACAACCTTGTGCAGACATAACAAATTCAACTCAACATCCCTAACAACTGGTGGTTGGTAGGGGCTTAAAGGTGGTGTGTATGGATGAAAGAGTATAATAATATCAATATCAAAATTAAACACGAGAATCGAATCGAAAACCTTTTAGGAAAAAGGTTAGTCAATCAAATCCCGTGAGTGAGATATGTGATACCGGATAAGGATATCCGGGTCGTTTCCCAACGAGGTGTGAATTGAGAATGTCGTTTGAGGTTTGTTATTAAAATGCTCGATGTTACGGGTTTTTGTTTTTGATTACGTTTTCTACAAATTAACTAAAGGGAAAGTAATTAAGGCTACGGGAACAAAATAAATGATGATCTAACTACTAATAAGCATACGGAACAATAAAATTAAGTTACACTAAGTCCTAGAGTGATAATATGCAAAAACGTGAAAACCCGGGCTAATCCCGAGCCTCAAAAAGTGAAAATGATGCAATTTAAGGCCTAAGGATGTGAAACTAATTTTCCTACGTTCTAAACGACTAAAAATAATTTTAGGAAAAAGCCGGGTATTTTTTCGACTTTTAAATTATTTATTATGATTTAAAAACTAATTTAATCTAATTAAATTATAAAAAATACTAAATTAATTTAGAAAAATCTGAAAATTTCACAGAAAATACTTTAAGCCTAACTGATCTTAAGAAAAATGAAAAAGGAGTACCTTTGCTTTTTAAATAAGCACTTAAAAAGCTAATCAAGCTACTAAAGTTAAAAACTTAAAAAGCATATAACACATTAATTTTGCAAAGTATAACCAATTAAAGTCCCAAGGCGGTTGGTAGCGTGCTTGGTGTTGTGAGGTGCTTAGTGCATTAGGAGGTCAGGTGTTCGAATCCCTGTCCCTACCCTTTTTGCAAAATATATATTTTTTTTTCAAAATTTTCTTTTACAACTTATAAATGGTTTTCAAATAAGCAATTTCTTCTAAAGTTGACTTATGAAAAGCATGAATAAGCAGTTTAAGACTGCTTATTTCCAACAGTTTGGACAGAACCAATCTAACACCCTTTGACAGATTCTTTAGAGCTAAAAAAAATAATGATGAAGCAAATTTTGAAAGAGAAATAAGCTAAACAAGCATGAGCATACAAACTAGATATATTAATAAGCTAGAAAAAAAATGGATTAGAATTAGAGGGAAATAAGCAGTTGGGAATTTAAACTAATCTAGGGGATCCTTAACTAACACATGGGAAAATAAGCTAATAAGCTACGACTAAGAACTATTAATCACTAAATAAGCTAAAGGCTAAGTAGTCCTAATCTAGTGTATCTAACAAGTCCCCTAAATGCCTAAATAAGCTAACTAATAAGTGAAACAATCAAGAAGAATGGATGCATGGTCATTGATGTGGGGATGAAGCTTGGTCTAGTGGGGCAAGTTTAAGCTAGGAAAAGTCGCTAATAAGCTAGAACTAAAAATTATAAAAATACTATAAGCAAGATAACCAACCTAAGATTATGCACACCAATTTTCAGATCCTAAGGCTTAATATTAAAGAAATTAAAATCTAGAAAAGAAGGATTGGCACATTTGGTACTTGCGATATGAGAACTTAAAATGGGTAAGAACAGTTTTGAATGTGAATTTAAACTAAGCTAAACTATCCTAAGTGCAAAATAAGCTAAAGCTATATCTAGGTGGGTATGTAGAGATATAAGAAAAACAATTTTGAAGAAGTTTTGACCAAAGAAATAAGCTACAACACCCTTGCAAACAGCAGTGGAGGCTGCTGTTGCAACAGTTGGAGTAAAAACATTTTTTTTTTTTGCCTTTCCAACTAAAACTCGTTTAACCCATTTTACTTCTTTTAAAACTATTTTAAAACCTTAAAAACCACTTTGACTTACAAAGTCAAAGTGGGTGAGAATGTGTTTTGACCCAAGATAAAGCTTAAACCAAACACCCCTGCAGGGTATACTGTTTTTTTTTAGACACTGATTTTAAAAGCAAAACTTGAGTAGGCTACAAAACTAGTTTTGGAAATGAATAAACAAAAGGAAAGACTAAGCACTGAAGTGCTTATCAAAAATGAACTTAGTAAAAAATAAAAACTGAAAGTAGAGATTGATAAACTAAAATTTTTCATTAACTAAAAACACAAGTACAATTTAAAACTAAAGACTATTTTTAAAATAAAAACCTACTGCCGAACTTGGCTACAATGTACTACTATTTATACTAAGTGACTTGGAGCTTGAGCTTGTGCTTGTGTTAGTTTGCTGAGACAGAAGTGGAGCTTGGACGTTTGTGTTTCTTGGAGTCAATCTCAACCTTTAGATCATCTTGGGCACTAAGGGGTCATCGAGCCATTGATTTGCTTCTCAATCCTTGGTTTCATATAAGCTCCAATGGGAGAGTTTTGGATTGCCAACATGGCGGTTGGCCATGTGGGTTGTGGGGAGGTTGAGTGGGGACCGATGGGTTTGAGAGTGATTGGGAAGAAGAAGACAAAGGAGATGATTTGGGGTTTTGGGCGCCAAAGGGTTTTGAGGATTTTGTTTCTTTTGGGTAAATAAGAGGAAGAGGGTCAAAAGTAGTGGGGAGGTCAATGGTATTAAAGGAAGGGTTCAAAGGGTTATAATGAAAGGGTTCAAAGAGGTTTAAGGTTTAAAAGGTTTTAAATAAATTAAGTATCTTCTTGATTTTGATTTAAAAACTTTTTTTTTTTTTTTTTTTTTTTAACAAGAAAGCTTTTAATACAAATTGGTTTTGAAAAATAATTGGTTTTAATTAAAAGAAGGATTAAAAGGTTAAAATGGTAATTTTGGGTTCGGGTGAAGGGTAAATTGGTAATTTGGATTTAGGGATAGGTTTTTGATCTGATTCCCCAAGCTCACTCCCAAATGTGTATCTCGGGCTCTGAAAATGCAGAAAATCCACTTCCGGCTCCGTCTGCAAAGCACGTTTTCCAATCCAAGCTCATTTCAGTCCGTTTTTGCCCTGTTTTCGATCCTTTGTACCTGAAACACGTAAAAACACATTCCAAGGATATCTGCAGCATAATTGGTTATATTTCAGTGTTTTTAGACATTTTTGTGGGCTTAGATGGGTAAAAATGATGAGTGAATAAGCACTCATCAAATCCCCCACACTATCAATTGCTAGTCCCTAGCAATCCGATCATATGAAGTAATGAAAGGATCAAAAATACCAAGAATACCCCGTCTCGACTTTTTATTTAACTACGAGAAATTTAAAACTTGAATGTAAATAAATAACATGCTTGATTATCAAAACATGGCATCATAGAACGGGATTCACACAAAATGGGTGTCTCCGGGGAATTGTAATCGTCATCCTCTTTTTTATACTCTCAAACCAAGCTTAAACTTATTGTGCAAACGTTTTTGTAAAATGCTAACACTACTTATATCAATAATCTATGTAAGTCGAGACTTAACTTTTTACTCCCGCAATTTATACAATTTAAGTGTGTGTGCTCATTTTCAAAAGTTTGACCATTGAAATCGACATTTGTTATGGCTATGATCCACTTACTAAAGTACTAACTCACCGGAAACGATGAAAGTCTAAGGTTCGAAAGAGCCTTTTCCATGTAGCGGCTTTCTTCTCAGCTTGTCCTTTTAAGGAGGCTAGGTTTTCACCCTTGAGAATAGTCTTAGGAATCGCCGGAATTGATTCCAAAGATTTACGAAGCTACCGTTAAGTTAAAACTAAACCTAAATGGATTACAACCGACAATAATTTAAAAATTCGAGATTCAAAGGTGAGATCACTCCATGTGGCGACTTTCTTCTCAGCTTGTCCTTTTAAGGAGGCTAGGTTTTCACCCTCGAGAATAGTATCAGAGCTTTCGGGATCTTTGAAATCAAGGATTTCCAAATTACCATCAAACTTTTAGACAACTTTGACGAATACGAGTTCAACTTCCGA
The DNA here is from genome assembly GCA_022545495.1 of Chrysanthemum lavandulifolium. Lineage (NCBI taxonomy): Eukaryota > Viridiplantae > Streptophyta > Magnoliopsida > Asterales > Asteraceae > Chrysanthemum > Chrysanthemum lavandulifolium. The sequence continues at coordinate 173,349,486 of CM040239.1, forward strand.
TTTAAATTTAAGAAAAAGCAAGTTTCGCACATTTATTCATAAGCAACTTAGTGCTTTTATTCACGCAACTCATATTTTTTCATTTTTCATTTTTCATATATATATATATATTTTTTCATCATTTTTTTTTTTTTTTTTTTTTCACTTTTGACTTTAACTTTAAACTTGCACTTTTGCATCATTCAAGCACTTTTACGATACTTTCATTTTGCAACATTATTGATTTTAAGAAAGTATGCTTTCTCGGAAATTTAAATAAAAAGTTGAACTCGGACTCTAAATCAATTTTGCTTAAAAACTTTTTATTGTAACAAGACGATTTGAATGTTCAAAAGTTTGACAACGAGCACGTATTTTAGTCCAATTAGTTAGCTTATGGGAGAAAAAGCCATAGATTACTTATATAAGCTCTAAAGAGAACCAACTACCCACGCTTAGCATTTTCATTTGCACAACTCGTAAAACCTTAGCCTAATTGTTAAGAGAGCGACTAGATCAACACTCTAGCGTAGTCGGGATTCCCTTGTTCTAGCCTAATCAAGACTAAACTACCATTAATACGAAGCATTAACGCTTTATTTTTGTGCAAAGCACTTCTTTAAAATGTAAATACTTGACTTAAAGCGATAAAAATTTTTAAATTTTTGGTCAAAACGGGGGTGCTAGGGTACTAGAAGGTACATAATGTGATCAAAATTCGCTTAGAATTCCCCCCCACACTTAGAATTGAATATTGCCCTCAATATTCAAAGTATCGGCCGTAGCCGAAACTATAGAACGGAAAAAGGTAATATTACTTAGCCAAGTGTGGAAGCGAAAATCTTTTTTCACAAAAGGATTTATAAAGATATCCCTAGATAATCGTTAGCAAAAAGATCGGATATTGGGCGGCTGGATTGAAAACAAAGCGCATCAATCATCACGATCTACGGAATCTGAACGAGAGAGCAAACACACAACAAGCAAGCAACGTGGGGAATTCCCCACACTTAGTGTTAGAAAGAGAAAGAAGTCGAAACATGGGTGGACACCCATGAAATGCTCTTGTTTTTGTTAATCGAGTCGCTAGCTTGACTCGACCCGAATTCATTTGTCCTTGGGAAGCAAGCGGAAGGATACCGGATCAAAGATGGTATCCTCACTCCGGAGGTAAAGAGAATGGGTGGGTTGGGAGGAAAGAAAATGTCGGGCTCAAGACATAAAGGTTAAATCCTCCCAAACTTACAAAAGGTTTATCAAGAAAGAGTGATCCATCATCCCGCGGTTTAGCGGGCGGACATCGGGATGACGGATCAAAGTGAAACGACTCCATAGAAGAAAGGAGTCCATGGTACAGAAAAGTGTTACTTGAAGGAGCAACAATGAAGGCATCCAAGATAGGATCCTTTTTCCGAATAAATTTGGTGATATGAATTTTTTCTTCGATGAGTATCCCAGGGTTAAAAATCTTGTCCTCAGAGAGGAAGGAAATCAAGGTATCATCTACGTGAAAATCCTCACGAGAAGAGGATTCACTCTCGGATAAAAATTGTCGTGGGACCTCAGTATCAACAAGCTCATCAGTCGTAATCTTTGCTTCCTTTTCTTTCTTTGGGTAAAATGGATCATCGTAATCATTTTCTTCATTTGCGAAAGGAATTGAGTCGGTAGGAGCGAGTTCATCGGTGAACTCCTCGAGAAGTAAATCGATAGAAAAATCCTTAAGCTCGGGTTCCGTAGGAATTTCATCGACGCTTGTACTTCTTTGGTTTCTTCAATCGTGATCTCTTTCGGAGGGAGTGACGGAGACGGATCTTCATTCAACAATTGTTCAAGATAAAGGATATCTCCCTCCGAATCATAAACACCATCATCAATTCCCGATGGAATCGATTCATCAATAGCAAGAAACTCATCGATTTCTTTCAAGAAAAAGTCTTCTCCCTCAAACGGAGTAAGAGAGGGGGAAGAATTAGAAGGTTCCATAATTTCAGAAGAAGGAGTGGGATTGCCACTCAAAGAAATCTCGACATTCTTAGGAACAAGGTCAATTCGATACACAGAAAACGGAGGTGGGACAAGTGGTGTGCTCTTAGAGCTAGCAATTTCCACCACTTCCGTTATGGTCTCCGGTTTCTTAGTAATCGTTTTAAGCTCAACACTTTTACTCAAAGATCTCTTAACCGTAAATCGTGAAAGACTTTGATCGATCCTAGATGGAGAATTTTGGATAACCATAGGTTGGACGTTTTCGGTACTTCCGTTATTAGTAGGAAGCACCGGGTCCTTTGTCACCTTGGTTTCACAGTTTCAACATTATCAATACCACAAATGGTAGGCTTAGATTTCAAATCTTGGTTAACATTGAAAGTCACGGCTTACTTGTTTACCCTCAAAGTAATTTCCCTTCATCAACATCGATCAATGCGACCGGTTTTAAGAAAGACCTCCCAAGGATGAGGGGCACTCGGGGATCGGCATCGAAATCGACAACAACAAAGTCGGTGGGAAATCAAATTTTCCTACTTTCACACAGACATCCTCGGCTATACCTAACGGACGAGAATTTGTACGGTCGGCAAGCTCGAGGATCATACATGTAGGTGTGAGTGGGGGTAAGGAAAGCTTTTTCCACATGGAGTGTGGCATCAAGTTAATGCTCGCACCAAGATCGGCCAAAGCGGAGCATTGAACTAGTCCTTGAAAATCACACGGGATGAGGAACTTTCCGGGGTCTCCTAACTTTTCGGGAAGTTTTTTAAGGATAACCGCCGAACAATTCTCGTTCAAGGAAGTTTTAGCCAACTCGGAAAGTTTTTCTTTGTTGCTCAACAAGCTTTTGATCGTCGGACCAAACTTGGGCATTAGAAGGAGAGCCTCCACGAAACTAATCTCTAAGTGCGTATCTTGAAAGATTTGGATAAGCTTCTCCATTTGTTGATTAGTTTTGTCGCGGGCCTTTTGATCATTAAGCCTTGAAGGATAAGGAATTGAAGGCTTAATCTTCGGAACATCGGGCTCCGGAATGAAAGTTTGGACTACCGGAGGTTGGACGTGTGCGGTACTTTGTGGGCTTGTAGAATGCACTTTGTCCTTTGTCACCTCGGTTTCTCGTGCTACTTCCCTCACCGGAGAGGGTGTAGGCATCGAGGGTCCATCATATGACTTACCACTTCGGGTGGCAATAGCATTCAACTCTCCCTTCGGGTTAGGAATCGTATTACTTGGAAGAGAACCGGAACCCGAGGGTTGAGAATAAGAAGTAGAAGGTTGATTGGCTTGAAAGAAACTAGCCATCATATTCCTCATTTCAGTCATCTGTTTGTTACTTGTAGCTTCAATTTCCTTTTTGAAATCCGTCCTCATGCCGTTAATTTGAGTTTGCAAACATTTAATGGTGTAATTGGAATTCTTCATGTAAGTTAGAAACTCGTTGTTCGGAGCAACTTGAGGAGGTGCTTGATAAGGTTGTTGAGGAGGAGGTGGTTGATATTGATGTTGAGGAGGAGGTGGTTGTTGGTAAACTTGAGGTGGAGGGGCTTGGTATTGTTGATTACCATGATTAATATTAGATCCTCGGTTCTGATTAACATTGTGGTTACCATTGAAACGATTTTGATTTTGGTTTTGGTGTTGAGGTTGGTTGAAACCGGGAGGTCCGAGATAATTGTTTGAACGGTAGCTAAGAAGATTTCGATCTCCTTGCAATTGATTGTAGTTTCCCGTAGCAGCATAAACATTCTCATGTGCGTAGCCACCGACGGCTGGGCACTCGGAATAAGAATGTGGACCTCCGCAAGTCTCACAAGTCGGCTGAACCGCTTTCACTTGTTGATGTTGATTTCGATTATTCATCCGAGTAATCCGTAAGATATCGTCGATCTTTTGTTCATGGCGGCTATTTCGAGAGAAGAAAGGCGATTTGCTCGAGTCGATTCACCCCTTTCGCGGTAGAATCCCAATAATTATGATGGGCGGTCATGTTCTCAATAAGATCGTAACATTCCTGGACGTCTTTTCATGAAAGTTCCACCGGCGCAGAGATTGATTGTTTCACGGTGTCTCAACGTCAAACCATTATAAAGCGTATCAATTTGGTGACAAGCAACATGTTGTGATTCGGACATCGATCAATTGCAAGCTTATAACGTTCCCAAGCTTCAAACAAAGATTCGTCGGGATATTGTCGAAATTATCGATATCATTTCTCAACCGTCACCATCGACGGTGGAAAGTACTTTGCTAGAAACTTAGAAACCATTTCCTCGAAGGTATGAATCGAATTCTTGAGTCGATCAAACCAAGAAGTAGCATGATGAGTCAAAGAGTATGGGAAGAGATAGAGGCGAAGGCGTCATCGGAGACCCCATTTTGTTTCATACTCTGAGTGGCGGTAAGAAATTTGTCAAGATGCTTGTTAGCATCTTCATCTGGTAAACCATGAAATTGACAACTGTTTTTTACTTGTTCTATCATATGATGTTTCAAGCTAAAATCGGTAGCTTGAATATTAGTCGGTGCAATGGGTCCTCCCCTCCCGTACATTGTAGGTTGACATAGCTCCTCCATCGTTCGGAGATCGGGAGCTACATTTTGATTAACGGGAGGAGGATCGGGACCGGGGTTGGGTGGTACGTTGTTACCAGCCATATTACGTAACTCGGGTACGTTCTGATTCTGATTCTGAAGTCGTCTTGATTGAGAGCGAGTGCGCATGCACTTTAAAAACCAAGGCAATTAAAATGATACGGTATTCGAAAACAACAGTGAACTTAACCAATAATCCCAAGTGAATAAATCACCTCTATAAGACAAACGCACAAGCGAGCGGAGAAGCTTTTTTAGGTCAGCGCGAAGCTTATTAAAAACCCGCTTCTTTTCAGCCGCAATTTAATGTCAGGCCGTCCTTATACCCACCACACAGTTTGTTTATCCGATAGAAATAAATCAATTCACAAGCGACACAAAGGCAAGTTTTTGATCTTTTGTTCGGGAACTTATAATGATAACACTCAAGTTGAGAATGTTATATTGATTGTGTCTTCTATTTTAGCTCAAAAACAAAAAGGAAAATCTTTTTGTATTTTTAATATGATATATATATATATACACAAAAGAAAAAGGAAAATATTTTTTACTTTTTTAATTTTTATAAAAAACAATAACTTCACGAAGGAAGGATCTCGAGTCACTAATCGTCAAACCTTCAACGATATTGTCGCGACACAACCTCCCCGGCAGCGGCGCCAAAATTTGGTAGGGGCTTAAAGGTGGTGTGTATGGATGAAAGAGTATAATAATATCAATATCAAAATTAAACACGAGAATCGAATCGAAAACCTTTTAGGAAAAGGTTAGTCAATCAAATCCGTGAGTGAGATATGTGATACGGATAAGGATATCCGGTCGTTCCCAACGAGGTGTGAATTGAGAATGTCGTTTGAGGTTTGTTATTAAAATGCTCGATGTTACGGGTTTTTGTTTTTGATTACGTTTTCTACAAATTAACTAAAGGGAAAGTAATTAAGGTTACGGGAACAAAATAAATGATGATCTAACTACTAATAAGCATACGGAACAATAAAATTAAGTTACACTAAGTCCTAGAGTGATAATATGCGAAAACGTGAAAACCCGGGCTAATCCCGAGCCTCAAAAAGTGAAAATGATGCAATTTAAGGCCTAAGGATGTGAAACTAATTTTCCTACGTTCTAAACGACTAAAAATAATTTTAGGAAAAAGCCGGGTATTTTTTCGACTTTTAAATTATTTATTATGATTTAAAAACAAATTTAATCTAATTAAATTATAAAAAATACTAAATTAATTTAGAAAAATCTGAAAATTTCACATAAAATACTTTAAGCCTAACTGATCTTAAGAAAAATGAAAAAGGAGTACACTGCTTTTTTAAATAAGCACTTAAAAAGCTAATCAAGCTACTAAAGTTAAAAACTTAAAAAAGCATATAACACATTAATTTTGCAAAGTATAACCAATTAAAGTCCCAAGGGCAGTTGGTAACGTGCTTGGTGTTGTGAGGTGCTTGGTCTGTTAGGAGGTCAGGTGTTCGAATCCCTGTCCCTACCCTTTTTGCAAAATATATATTTTTTTTTCAAAATTTTCTTTTACAACTTATAAATGGTTTTCAAATAAGCAATTTCTTCTAAAGTTGACTTATGAAAAGCATGAATAAGCAGTTTAAGACTGCTTATTTCCAACAGTTTGGACAGAACCAATCTAACACCCTTTGACAGATTCTTTAGAGCTAAAAAAAATAATGATGAAGCAAATTTTGAAAGAGAAATAAGCTAAACAAGCATGAGCATACAAACTAGATATATTAATAAGCTAGAAAAAAAATGGATTAGAATTAGAGGGAAATAAGCAGTTGGGAATTTAAACTAATCTAGGGGATCCTTAACTAACACATGGGAAAATAAGCTAATAAGCTACGACTAAGAACTATTAATCACTAAATAAGCTAAAGGCTAAGTAGTCCTAATCTAGTGTATCTAACAAGTCCCCTAAATGCCTAAATAAGCTAACTAATAAGCTGAAACAATCAAGAAGAATGGATGCACAGGGCTGCTGATGTGGGGGACAGAAACAGTCCTAGTGGGGCAAGTTTAAGCTAGGAAAAAGCTGCTAATAAGCTAGAACTAAAAATTATAAAAAAATACTATAAGCAAGATAACCAACCTAAGATTATGCACACCAATTTTCAGATCCTAAGGCTTAATATTAAAGAAATTAAAAATCTAGAAAAGAAGGGGATTGGCACATTTGGTACTTGCAGTAACAGAACTTAAAATGGGTAAGAACAGATTTTGAATGTGAATTTAAACTAAGCTAAACTATCCTAAGTGCAAAATAAGCTAAAGCTATATCTAGGTGGGTATGTAGAGATATAAGAAAAACAATTTTGAAGAAGTTTTGACCAAAGAAATAAGCTACAACACCCTTGCAAACAAGAGGTGGAGGTCTTTGTTACAAATGATTAGATAAAAACCTTTTTTTTTTTTTTGCCTTTCCAACTAAAACTCGTTTAACCCATTTTACTTCTTTTAAAACTATTTTAAAACCTTAAAACCACTTTGACTTACAAAGTCAAAGTGGGTGAGAATGTGTTTTGACCCAAGATAAAGCTTAAACTAAACACCCCTGCAGGGAATACTGTTTTTTTTTAGACACTGATTTTAAAAGCAAAACTTGAGTAGGCTACAAAACTAGTTTTGGCAATGAATAAACAAAAGGAAAGACTAAGCACTGAAGTGCTTATCAAGAACAGAACTTGCAGAAAAAATAAAAACTGAAAGTAGAGATTGATAAACTAAAATTTTTCATTAACTAAAAACACAAGTACAATTTAAAACTAAAGACTATTTTTAAAATAAAAACCTACTGCCGAACTTGGCTACAATGTACTACTATTTATACTAAGTGACTTGGAGCTTGAGCTTGTGCTTGTGTTAGTTTGCTGAGACAGAAGTGGAGCTTGGACGTTTGTGTTTCTTGGAGTCAATCTCAACCTTTAGATCATCTTGGGCACCAAGGGGGTCATCTGAGCCATTGATTTGCTTCTCAATCCTTGGTTTCATATAAGCTCCAATGGGAGAGTTTTGGATTGCCAACATGGCAGTTGACCATGTGGGTTGTGGGGGAGGGTTGAGCTGGGGACCAGTAGGTTTGAGAGTGACTGGAAAGAAGAAGACAAAGGAGATGAGCTGGGTGTATTTGGGCGCCAAAGGGGTTTTGAGGATTTGTTCTGTTTTGGGTAAATAAGAGGAAGAGGGTCAAAAGTAGGGGGAGGTCAATGGTATTAAAAGGAAGGGTTCAAAGGGTTATAATGAAAGGGTTAAAAGAGGTTTAAGGTTTAAAAGGTTTTTAAATAAATTAAGTATCTTACTGATTTTGATTTAAAACTTTTTTTTTTTTTTTTTTTTTTTTTAACAAGAAAGCTTTTAATACAAATTGGTTTTTGAAAAATAATTGGTTTTAATTAAAAAGAAGGATTAAAAGGTTAAAATGGTAATTTTGGGTTCGGGTGAAGGGTAAATTGGTAATTTGGATTTAGGGATAGGTTTTGATCCGATTCCCAAGCTCACTCCCAAATGTGTATCTCGGCTCAAAATGTAGAAAATCCACTTAGGCTCCGTCTGCAAAGCACGTTTTCCAATCCAAGCTCATTTCAGTCCGTTTTTGCCCTGTTTTCGATCCTTTGTACCTGAAACACGTAAAAACACATTCCAAGGATATCTGCAACATAATTGGTTATATTTCAGTGTTTTTAGACATTTTTGTGGGCTTAGATGGGTAAAAATGATGAGTGAATAAGCACTCATCAGTGGTATTGTATCTAATGCATCATAATTTAGATGCACAAGATAAAACCACTTGACTAAATCTAAGAACCTTTTGCTGAAGATTTCCTAGTTTTTGTACAACAAATCATCCTTTTTCAGTAAATTCATGAAAGACAGATACCTTGAGAAGGAATTAACCTTAAGTGCATAGAGAGTTCCATTATAACTAATGTACTCATCATCAATGTAATCCTGGGTATCATCCTTGTTCCAGTCTAAGTCTTCTAAGCCTCTTATCAAAGAGCATTCATCTGTAGGATCCATTTGCTTGAACTGATCTTCCAAATATTGATTGTGTTCATTCACAATCCTTTTGAGTGCAACCTGTTCTTCTCCTTTCTCTAAAACTGGTGACTGTTTTCTAATTTCTTCATCATGATACATATAATAGATGCTACACATATCATCACAGATCTCTATCTTGTACCCTTGAGTTTTAAGCAATTATAGACTAAGCATATTGAATGAAACCTTAGGGGTATATTGAACATTCCTAATCACCACTTCTCCAACATCTGTCCTAACAGTAACATCTCCTATCCCATAAGAAAAAATGAATTTCTTTTCATTTTCTTCTTTCCCTATCATCTTAAACTTATAATCTATCTCATTGAATAGGGCTCTAGTGGGACACATATGAAACTTGTAAATGTTACTTGTATACCAGATGTCATTTCAATTTTTAAGATTTGTACCTTTCACCATATAGTCTGCTGTCAAGTACACCTTTTCTGAGTACTTTGCTTCTTCTGCAATGACTTTGCTTGTAGTCTCCATCTCTTGTTGCAGTTCTAAGGTTGCAAGTCTCTTCCTATCTTTACATGCCCAAAAGGCATGTCCCTTTTCTTTGCAGATGTGGCATTTGGCCTTTTTATCCCTTTTTATTTTCATAACCTTCTTCTTCAGTTTCATCAGATCATCTGCTTTTTGCAGTGTTGTATGCTTGATTCTCCATTACAGTTTGTGTCAAGATCTCCTTTCCTTTTGGTGAGATGATGTTTTTCTTTCTTTTGGTGTTCCACAGATTCACTCTTTTGGGAGTCTCTCTTAAGAGATATCTCCCAGACTTGAAACTAGAGGTTGGCCTTTCCCATGCATGAGAGCCATAGCTCTGATACCAATTGTACACAGGTTTATGGCCAATTGATTTAGGTTTCAAGAGATGCTTCATGTTTCTGGTTAAGGCTTTGTATATGGTGTAGAATGAATGAAACAGTAATGGGTACAAAATGTAAACTAAGAACAAATATTGCATTAAGATTCTAAGTAAAAGTTGTTATATGTTTTCTGATTTAGAAAAGATATTTATAGGTTTCTAAACGACATAATGACAGTTACTAATCTCCCAACCATTGTGACTCTTGGGGATTAACTGCCAAAATAACTACCTACATAACTGCCACCATATGGGCTGCTTGGGTTATCCCAGTTTGACCCATATGCAGGCTTCAAATTCGACCCATACTAACTATTACATAACAATTGTCTTTAAAACATAAAGTACTATAATATCTAACTATGATATGATCTTAACACAATTAAACAAGCTAACAAACTCTATTAAACCTATAATTATGTAAAAAGAAGTAGGTCTAATATGCTTACTGCAAAAAACATTAGGCAAAGTATTATACGCACCTTTTTTTTTTTTCTCTGCTTGTTTTCCACTTTGAATCATTGTACATGCCTTTCATTTGCGCTTGTTATCTTTCAGAATGCATTCATCTTTAAGTTCATCGGATAATGGATGTGGCATTAACTTTTCAGGGTGTTGTAAGACCTCTACACTGAATCCAAGTGGACTCACCGATATTGTTTCTTGCCATGGTTTAATATTTTGGGGTTAAAAGAGATTTGTTGTTTGTACGCTCTGTAGCTGATTGTCAAGAGACTCGTTCCCAACACATTTGTATAGTTGATGCGTAAAAACCGCCTAAGCACGAATGCAATGAAGATCCGAGAGTACAATGTTTCCCGGTCGTTATGTCCCAATGAGCTATGCAATGGATTATCAAACGATATAGTGATCGGGAGATTTGGACTAAAAGGAGATTGTGTATTAATTATAACTACTGAGAAAAAGCCAACAAATTACAACGGCTTAAATGCAAATTAAAGAAAGTTAAAAGATAAAATCTATTAAATAAACGCTATCACTATTTGTAAAATGATGAACGTTTAAAACCTAAAACTTACGTTTAAATACAAATAACGTAAGCGCACAAATAAAAACGTGAAACTTATAAAATATAAATCCTAAAAATATGAAAAATACATTTTACAAACCTAATGATATAAGAAACTTTTAGAAAAAGAAAATTATTTTATAACTAATTAATTAATTACTATTAATTAAAATCTATTTTAACTATTAAATAATTACCTAAAATACAAGAAATTAGGAAATAAAGCTAGAAAAATAAAATTAAGACTTAGAAAAATCTAAAATATGATAAAACTAATTTTAAAACAGAAAATATATTTTTAAGACTTTATATGTATTTATTATTAATTAATTATTATTTAAAACTAATTAAAATGCTAGAAAATACTTTTTAAGCTAAGAAAATTATGGAAAAATACTTTTAAGCTTTTACATTTATCTAAACTTAAGAAAATTGAAAATTTATTTTTTGAGACTTTTCTTAATTATTTGTATTAAAAGCTATTTAAAAATACTTAAAAACTAATTTAAATTAAGAAAAATAGCAAAACAACTTGGAAAAATCTGAAAATTTCAGGAAAATCTAAAATTATACTAGGAATATAAGAAAATAGAAAAACAAGCACTTATGTGGAAAATCTAAAGCTGCTTAATCAAGTGCTTATTTATAAGCACTAAAATAAGCCAAATGGATAGGATAAGCTACCAACTGAATACCAAAGCCTTATTATGTTAAAATAACAGAAATGCAACAAGATTAAGCTAGCCCAAACCATGAATCACAAGATTAATGTGTTTGGTGAAATGAGATTTAGGCTAGAAAACAACACGAGACAAACTTTGGGCTTAAAAATAAGCCACACAATAAGCTAAAGCGCAAACCATAAACTGGAACTAGTAGTAGACCTGGTTGAGAGTATTTAAACCAATTTATAGACCTAAGTGAGCCCTAATAAGCCCACATGCACAAGCCATGAATGTGTAAAAGTCAGTATTCATCGACTTTGGTGCAGGCGATTGCCTTGAAAAATGAGCTTATTTGGAGCTTAAGAAGCTTTTGAAAATTTCACAAAGACCAGTTTCATACAATATACCAACTCAAATTCTCAAACCCAAAATGCCAAAGATTTTGTTCAATAATGAAAGCATGAAGAGATCACAAAGAATCGAGAAAACCGACTTGAGTCGGTTTGACTTTTTACCGATGTTGAGATTTTGACTAAAATGAAACTTGAATCAATTCCTTTGCTCGAAAATGATATGAATATATGAAATGATACTACTGTAGGCTAAAGAATAACCATATCTATCCAAATGCCAAATCTCACTAATTGATTTGGACGATTATGAGTACAAGCTAAGGATTAAAAGATTTTGACTTTTATAGTCCTAGAGTGCAAATAAATGACAAGATTAATCCTAGTAAGCCTAAATGAGCCTAAGTAAACCGAGTTTAACAACTATAAAGCTCGCAATACCAAATTTCATCTAAATCCAAACACGGTATGGGGATGGAATGAGACTTTTCTACTAACAAACTTCTAATTCTAAACCATAGTCACTTCAAAAGCAGATGTAATAAACCTAAATGACCTAAAATAGAATAATAAAACAACACTAAACCATACTAACACTCATTGATGCAGATTATGCAATGAAGAAAATTATGATGCGATCATTGAGTAAGCTAACCGATACAAATATACTTAAATGCGTACATCAAATTCAATTCATTTCTAATAACATAACCATATTATACTAAGATTGAACACAAGTATTTAAGTGGCTAACAAATTTACTCTTGAATCAAATGAATGCAAAATCAAGAACTTACAAATGTCCCGACCACAATGGTATGCAAACCGAGAATCAAAGTAACCACTATCTAAATCGATATCAAACCCAAATCAAACTCAAATCAACCTCAAACCATCACCCAACAAGAATCCGTAACTACATTAATAATGAAAGCGCAACTTTGACTTTAGTTTGACCATGGGACAACTTGCTTAAAATTTGGATTATGAGCTTATACAAAACTACCAAAGAGCTTATACAAGCTTGTTTATATTGGAAAATGAGTTTTAATAACTTGGATAATAGAACTAGAAACCGAGTTTCTCAACAGTTGCATAGAAACTTGAAGATAACTTAAAACCTTGAATTTATGTTGGAAAGTATATTATATTGATAATACAACTAGTTTTGAATACATTAAAGCAGAAAATTACAACTACAAGCTTAAATTAAAACATCATTACTAAAAGCGACATACAAGAAATATTAAGAAAACTAACTACTCTTTCAAAGTTGCTTCTTTCTTCTCTTTATAGCTCCCCAAGCTTCTCTCTCATCTCTCGATTAATCCCACTGCATTTTCAACCATTGGATGACTTAAGGCAATCTTGGCCTTTGATTAACTTTTAAGGAAACGTTTTTAACAGTTGTGGGATTGAGTGTGAAGAGGGAAGTAATCAATGCTATTTGGAGGGATGTGTTTGGAGTGATAAGGTTGGTGGGATATGAGTTGAGTTGTGTGTGCGAGAAAGGTGATGATGGAGGGGAAGAGTAAACCCGTGACCGGTTTATTATTTAAAATGGTGGGTGGCGGGTTGGTTAATAACAAAAGGGTTGGGTCGGGTTTGGAGGTGGTAGGTTGGACCGGGTACAAAATTGGGCCAAGGGTGGTTTGATTTGGGCTTGGGGTTTAATAGGGTCCTATTGGTTTGTACTAATAATAACACAAGGACCTTCATTGCAATTTCACAAAACCAAGGGACCAAACATGTAAATTATGAAAAGTAGCCAAGGGCTGGTCTTGCCAAGCTTTAATAGTCCAAGGGTTGATTTTGACATTTTGAAAATTTCAAGGACTAGATGTGACCATTTTGGATTTTCGGGGACTAAATTGTAATTTTCTCAAAACTTTTAGATTTTCCACCAAAGGACTAAATATGACAATTTATGATTTAAAAGACCTTTGGAGACTTTTCTTTGAAATTTTGATTCGTGGACTATTTTGACAATTTTGAAACTTGGGGACTAAACCGCAATTTTGCAAATTTGATATGTTTTTCATCCGATTTTGATATTTTTGTATTTAAAACACATAAAACACGATTTGTGATATTTTGATCATTTTGATGTGTTTTCGAGTGTTTTCGAGATGATTTTGCAGTTTATTTTGTACAAAATGATGAGTATTTAGACACTCATCAATCCCCACATCGAGATATTGCTAGTCCCTAGCAATGATTTGAGAAAACATAATGGATTTTAAACTCTTTACCAAAAGCCATTACTCGAGTAGCCAAATGTTTCATTCAAGTAAGAACCATGGTACATCGATAACCATGTGATTTTGAGCAAACCACCGCCTTTCAACGGATTTGATTTTGTCTTTACCGAAGCCGCACCCTTACGGACTAGCCAACTCTTAGATAAATTATCAATATTATCTTTGGTGAGTCGATTACCAATTATGGATTTTCCATCGCTTTACCACAAGCCATAAACTTGCGGGCTAGCCAACTCTTCACTTTTTAGGATATGGTGTAGTGAATACCATACAATTTTGGGAAAATTGCAAGCGATCAACGGATTTGAGATATCTTTACCAAGAGCCGTTTGCTCTGGATTAGCCAATCCTTTTGTTTATTAGACAAGGCGGATCGATAATCAAGATGAGTAAGTGTAGAACACTTACTCCAAAAAAAAAATTTTGGCCAAAAACGGGAATGGGTAAATAATATATGAAATTCGAGAATTCCCCACACTTAGAAATGAATATTGCCCTCAATATTCAAAGCACCGCGGTTATGCGAAACAAAGAACGTAAAGGGAAATACTACGCCATTATTTGAAAGGATTTTTTTTTTTTTTTTTTTTTATATAACATGTGGGCATCACCCCACACTTAGGTGGTAGAAAGGGTAAGAAGTCGAAATATGGGTGAAAACCCATATGGTGTGTGCTCTTGTTTTGATTTCCGAGTCGCTAGCTTGACTCAATTCAATTCATTGGTTCATGGGAAGCAAAGTGGAAGAAACAATCTCCATCGGACTTTCATTCAAGATGTTTGGACAAACATTTGAAGCACGTGAAAGTTCCACACCGATGAGATATCAAGAGACGCACCCGCCACGGATGATAAACGAAATGCCGGGTCAAAGATAGTGTCCTCACTCCCGAAGGAGTGAAGAAGAGAGGAAGTCACCGAGTAGGTGAAGAAAAGAAGGAAGATCATGATAACAATCATAACTAGATCTTCTTCCTGGATTAAGTGCGCTTGCACTTATTTGGATTTTATTGGTAGAGCTCTTTGGTTTGGAAGGCATCTCGGTGGGAGGGTAGGAAGATTTGTCATAACTATGCAAATTGAGATTCTCTCCCCGATCATGATTTTTGCCATCCAAGCAATCATACTCTAGCGGAGATATGATATGAGAAAGTTCACCGCGAACTCCTCATGAAGAGAATCAATCACATAATGTGAATTTGTGAACTCTTGTTCCATTGTGGGCTCATCACTATCCTCACCGAGTATCAAAGAGTGGATTCTCGAGAATTGAAGTGAATTCAGTCGAATTCAAATAGAGGATTAGTGAAAGTAGCTTTGAATGTTTCGGGAACAAAGTGATCAACATTCTCATTCGGATTGTTAGGTAAGAAGTGAGTGGATAATCATTATCAATGAGACTTTCGCCTCCCGGATCGGCTTCAAATCAAAGAGTGGATTGATGTGAGTGAGTTCACCGGAGAACTCCTCGAAGGGATCAACATCGAGTTGTGGAAGTGATGCCTCAACGCACTCGATGTCTCCATAGGAAGCACAATCGCCGCTAAGATCGTAGAAAGTTTCAAAATGATCATGAGAACACTCAAGAGGAAAGGGATATCACATGATGATCGAATTCCCGTGACTCTCTTGGGATTGGGACAAGGTTCTCAACACTAGACTTTATGAATTCGTCCGATTCCTTTTCGTGAACAAAGGTCAAGATGCTCATCCCCATGTTCGGAGAGTGAGTGGGAGCTTGGTGTGATAGCGATCGCTTGAGATGAAATCTCGATCATTGGGATATCATCCGATGAACTTGATGAATATTTATAGAATTGAAGGATATCAAGTGTATCCTCATCATCACCGTCATCGAATGAAACGGAATCGAGAGCTAGATTTGGTCGCTTTGTATTCTAATTAATTCCCTAATAGAGTTTTCACCGCAACTGGGAATCTAATTTAGCACTGTTCTTCACTAACAATTCTTCCATGGATTTTTCATTTGGATTATCTTGGGAGTGTTTAGATTCCTTCAAATCTTTCACTAAATCCAAAAGATTAAGGAGAAGATTTTGAGGAAGTGGGTCAGCCGGTCTTGTAGAGGTTGGTCATGATACGAAGAGTCGTAATTGTTACAAGGAAATGGGTTCCTGTTTGACAATCCGAGCTAGAGTGAGGACCTCCACAATACTCACAACAAGAAACTGATGCGGCCGTGAGTGGTATGTGTTGTAGTCATAATCGTTATCGTGAACCCGCTCATAGACAAGCGTGTTTCCGATTGACAATCGAATCGGAATGTGAACCACCACAAGACTCACAACAAGAAATCGCCGAGTCTCACAAGGTGGTAGCCGATGGAATAAATCACCGTGTTATGGTAAGAATAGGGATCTTGGTTATGTATGCACCTGTTTTCGACTCCACCATACTACAACCGGGGCAATTGCCACCATTATAAGGACCACCACACCATTGACAACCAAGAGGGTGAGGATAAGACATAGAAAGAATCAAAGGTTTTCAGAGGGGTAGGGATGAAGAATCAAAGATATGAGAGGGTAAAGATGGATATTTTTGGTATTTTTGAGAAACATTTTGTAAAAACAAAGAATGAAAATCTTTTTGGATTTTTGATTTTTAAAAGAAAATATAAACACATACAGATGGTATAGACAAAGAGTGAATATCCAAATCACTAATCTGCTAGACGGAAGATAAGCCGACTGACTCCCCGTGGCGCCAAAATTTGATGCGCTAAACAAGTCAAGCTAAATCACTCAAGCCCGCCACTTGTGAATGGCGGATCGTAATCGACTTAAACCGCCTAAGCACGAATGCAATGAAGATCTGAGGAGTACAATGTTTCCCCGGGTCGTTATGTCCCAGCGAGCTATGCAATGGATTATCAAACGTATAGTGATCGGGAGATTTGGACGGAAAAGGAGATTGTGTATTAATTATAACTACAGAAAAAGCCAACAAATTACAACGGCTTAAATGCAAATTAAAGAAAGTTAAAAAGATAAAATCTATTAAATAAACGCTATCACTATTTGTAAAATGATGAACGTTTAAAACCTAAAACTTACGTTTAAATACAAATAACGTAAACGTACAAATAAAAACGTGAAACTTATAAAATATAAATCCTAAAAATATGAAAAATACATTTTTACAAACCTAATGATATAAGAAACTTTTTAGAAAAAGAAAATTATTTTTATAACTAATTAATTAATTACTATTAATTAAAATCTATTTTTAACTATTAAATAATTACCTAAAATACAAGAAATTAGGAAATAAAGCTAGAAAAATAAAATTAAGACTTAGAAAAATCTAAAATATGATAAAACTAATTTTAAAACAGAAAATATATTTTTAAGACTTTATATGTATTTATTATTAATTAATTATTATTTAAAACTAATTAAATGCTAGAAAATACTTTTTAAGCTAAGAAAATTATGGAAAATACTTTTAAGCTTTTACATTTATCTAAACTTAAGAAAATTGAAAATTTATTTTTGAGACTTTTCTTAATTATTTGTATTAAAAGCTATTTAAAAATACTTAAAAACTAATTTAAATTAAGAAAATAGCAAAACAACTTGGAAAAATCTGAAAATTTCAGGAAAATCTAAAATTATACTAGGAATATAAGAAAATAGAAAAACAAGCACTTATGTGGAAAAATCTAAATCGCTTAATCAAGTGCTTATTTATAAGCACTAAAATAAGCCAAATGGATAGGATAAGCTACCAACTGAATACCAAAGCCTTATTATGTTAAAATAACAGAAATGCAACAAGATTAAGCTAGCCCAAACCACTGAATCACAAGATTAACGTGTTTGGTGAAATGAGATTTAGGCTAGAAAACGACACGAGACAAACTTTGGGCTTAAAAATAAGCCACACAATAAGCTAAAACGCAAACCATAAACTGGAACTAGTAGTAGACCTGGTTGAGAGTATTTAAACCAATTTATAGACCTAAGTGAGCCCTAATAAGCCCCCATGCACAAGCCACAATTGCAGTGTAAAAGTCAAGATTCACCGACTTTGGTGCAGGCGATTCGCTTGAAAAATGAGCTTATTTGGAGCTTAAGAAGCTTTTGAAAATTTCACAAAGACCAGTTTCATACAATATACCAACTCAAATTCTCAAACCCAAAATGCCAAAGATTTTTGTTCAATAATGAAAGCATGAAGAGATCATGAAGAATCGAGAAAACCGACTTGAGTCGGTTTGACTTTTACCGATGTTGAGATTTTGACTAAAATGAAACTTGAATCAATTCCTTTGCTCGAAAATGATATGAATATATGAAATGATACTACAGAGGCTAAAGAATAACCATATCTATCCAAATGCCAAATCTCACTAATTGATTTGGACGATATGAGTACAAGCTAAGGATTAAAAAGATTTTTGACTTTTATAGTCCTAGAGTGCAAATAAATGATGATGATTAATCCTAGTAAGCCTAAATGAGCCTAAGTAAACTGAGTTTAACAACTATAAAGCTCGCAATACCAAATTTCATCTAAATCCAAACACGGTATGGGGATGGAATGAGACTTTTCTACTAACAAACTTCTAATTCTAAACCATAGTCACTTCAAAACAGATGTAATAAACCTAAATGACCTAAAATAGAATAATAAAACAACACTAAACCATACTAACACTCATCGATGCAGATTATGCGGTGAAGAAAATTATGATGCGGTCATTGAGTAAGCTAACCGATACAAATATACTTAAATGCGAGACATCAAATTCAATTCATTTCTAATAACATAACCATATTATACTAAGATTGAACACAAGTATTTAAGTGGCTAACAAATTTACTCTTGAATCAAATGAATGCAAAATCAAGAACTTACAAATGTCCCGACCACAATGGTATGCAAACCGAGAATCAAAGTAACCACTATCTAAATCGATATCAAACCCAAATCAAACTCAAATCAACCTCAAACCATCACCCAACAAAGAATCCGTAACTACATTAATAATGAAACGCAACTTTGACTTTAGTTTGACCATGGGACAACTTGCTTAAAATTTGGATTATGAGCTTATACAAAACTACCAAGAGTTTATACAAGCTTGTTTATATTGGAAAATGAGTTTTAATAACTTGGATAATAGAACTAGAAACCGAGTTTCTCAACAGTTGCATAGAAACTTGAAGATAACTTAAAACCTTGAATTTATGTTGGAAAGTATATTATATTGATAATACAACTAGTTTTGAATACATTAAACAGAAAATTACAACTACAAGCTTAAATTAAAACATCATTACTAAAACGACATACAAGAAATATTAAGAAAACTAACTACTCTTTCAAAGTTGCTTCTTTCTTCTCTTTATAGCTCCCCAAGCTCTCTCTCTCATCTCGATTAATCCCACTGCTTTCAACCATTGGATGACTTAAGGCAATCTTGGCCTTTGATTAACTTTTGGCGGAAACGTTTTTAACGGTTTGTGGGGATTGAGTGTGAAGAGGGAAGTAATCAATGCTATTTGGAGGATGTGTTTGGAGTGATAAGGTGGTGGGATATGAGTTGAGTTGTGTGTTGCGTGAAAGGTGATGATGGAGGGAAGAGTAAACCCGTGGATCGGTTTATTATTTAAAATGGTGGGTGGCGGGTTGGTTAATAACAAAAGGGTTGGGTCGGGTTTGGAGGTGGACTGGTTGGACCGGTACAAAATTGGGCCAAGGGTGGTTTGATTTGGGCTTGGGGTTTAATAGGGTCCGGTTGGTTTGTCTAATAATAACACAAGGACCTTCATTGCAATTTCACAAAACCAAGGGACCAAACATGTAAATTATGAAAAGTAGCCAAGGGGCTGGTCTTGCCAAGCTTTAATAGTCCAAGGGTTGATTTTGACATTTTGAAAATTTCCAAGGACTAGATGTGACCATTTTGGATTTTCAGGACTAAATTGTAATAGTTCTATGGTGTTAAACTTTACGTGTTTCGATATCAAGTAACTCATTATTGTTTAAGTCACACATATAATTTTCCAATGTTTTTGATTTTTCTTTTCTCACAGATCTTCTAGGCATATTTGATTTTGTGTTATAAGGAAGGTAGCAAACAGTGATTTGTAAACCAAGTATGAATACATGAAATAATAGAAATAAAAGACTATGTAAAAGACATTGCATGGCAACATTAGTTTAAACTTTTAATGTTTACAAATCTTAAGTTGTAACTAACTTTATGAAAACATGAAAGATCTAACCTTATATTGATATATGCTTGATTTTTGAAGGGATAATGTAGAAGACTTGTTGTGCTTGCAAGATCCTGCCTGTTTGAGCACATATCAACCAACAGCTGACTAAAAAGTATGGAATGAGGCAAAAAAATAAAAAAGAAAAAGAAAAGCTGTATCACATGAGAGTCCTAAAGATTGCAGGGTCAAATTACCTTTACACTATAAAGATGTTGCCTTTGTGTTCCTAACTCCTTGTTAGCAAATGATACAATGAAGAAAACCAAGTTTGTGTTGGAACTTTCTGGGTTTAGCCTAAAGGTTTAAAGAGTGGTTAAGATTAGGTTGGATCAATGAAAAAACATCCACAAATACTCTAGTTAGGTTCAGCATTCAATGAATAACGTGGTGCTACAGGAATCCTAGGTACTAAAACATGACTATACAATTGTTTAAACAGTAAAATAACGGGTAAACAGTTGTTTTAACAGTTGCCAAACGCAACAGGTTGGGCCTTCCGTAATCTAATATTTCCAAAGGTTTAATTTGATAGCCAATCATATGATGACCAATGAGCCACTAACCTAACTCCACCAATAGGAAGCCTCATTAATTGTATACACTTTCCTGTAATACATTGCATTGAACGAAACATATTGAATAGATCCAGTGAGAAGAGTTATTAGATGAGAAGAATGAGAAAAAAAAATACTAGCCACATATTTTAAATAAAGAGAGAGAAATAATAAGGAGACGCATCTACTTTTGTGGATGCATCTCATATTTGTGGTTATAATTTCTTCTCATACTTCTCATCTTAATTATAATTCTTATTTGATCCTCACTCTGTAAAATAATATATAAAAGTTGGATATTCTTTTAGAAGAAACATAAATAATAAGCAGAGCACTTTGTGGGACATGTGAAGTAATAAAATTTAACAAGATTTTCTTAACAAGATTAGGGGCCTGTTTGGTTTTTAGACGTGTGTGGATTAAGATTTGGATTAAGGAAATGTATAAAAGTAAATAAAGATAAAAAAAAATTAGTTATTATTCAAAAAATATACATATTATATCAATTGACTGATTTAATATATATTATTTTAAAAAAAAAAAAAAAACACGCCAGCTATTAGATACATTATGTGGTTGGTAATATCTTGAAATACTATAAATTATATTTTAAAGACATAGACACTCAAAAGGTAGGATACCACTTAGGATTTAAATTCGGGGATCAAGGTAGCGCGTCAGCCCAAAAAGAAATAACCAAACATTTGATTTGAGATGGCTTTGAGCCTAAAGTGGTCTAATCCTACATACCAAACGCACCCTAGATTTATGTTTGGCTAAAGATTTTATGAGGCTTAAATTTCAAAAATCCCTTAATACTATTCAACTGATTTAAGCCTTAATTACCTTAAATAACAATAACCAATTAATTACCCTAAATAATATTCAGCATTCCTACTTTATAATTTTTCAAAAAAAATATAATTTACACATTCACATAAATATTTGGGATACTCAAATTTAAAGTGTTTTGACATAAATATCATCATATTATTTTTATACATGTTCATCATGTAAGGATATAAATAATTAAACACTTTAAATTTAAGTGTCATAATCATTTATAAAAATGTGCAAACCATATTTAAATTATAAGCTTCTTGATATTTATACCTTTCATATAATTTTTGCTTATTTTTACCTGTAAATCAATTATAGAAACATGCAAATCAATTGTAGTAGCGTGTGCATTCTCTTTTCCAAAGGAGTGGCCTACGCAGGCACCCCATGAAATCCTTGGCAGACACCTCAAGTAGGGTGGACCCCATTCTGACCGTACGGCGCCCCCTTCTTTTTTTTTAATAATTGCGTGTAGTGTTTTTTATAGTGTATTTAATTTGTGTAGTCTATAGTGTGTATAGTGTATTTAATTTGTGTAGTGTTTTTTTTATGTATAGTGTATTTTATTGTGTAGTGTTTTTATATGGTATTTATTTTACGTTATGTTTTTTAATTGTGTATAACAACAAATGTTAAACATTAAAACATTAAACAAGTATAACAACAAATGTTACTAATATTACAATAAAACATTAGACATTAAAACATTAAACAAGTAAAACAACAAATATTTTCAATATTACAACGAAATCTACTCCACATGAAGATTATTAATGTCATCTATAAGCTCATAGAGTATTCCACTCGGCTGACATGCGTGATCAATGGATTTCTTGCCAATTCCGGTGATGCCTCCAACGCCTTTATTTTTGCTCGCAACAAATTATTTTCACCAATAGCATGTTGATCGTTGTATCTTTAGTTTAGCAGTTTGAGCAATGCGTTGAAGAAGAGGCTTCACCAAAGTACTTTTGTTGAAATATTTCCTTCCACATGAAGTATCGAGACCCATAGTCTTTAGTCCACAGGTCATTACATGACGAAACAATTATAAGAAATGTATTCTAAACAAACAAGTTATTGATATATTTACGCAAATAAGCAAACGTTTAATTATTTACCTTTGACAAAGGACATGCATAATACTTGCACCACAAGTTTTGGGCTTGTGAGATGTTCTTTCAATTATTAATCCACGTTGACAACGACACAAGAAAGGATTTTCTTGTTGCATCCGCCAAAAGAATTTATATAATTATTCACAACATAAATTAGTAATATCATGGTTCACAAAATTAGAAGCTTCAATACATAAATAACCAATCTTGTTATAGATTAATAGTTGATACATGGTTCATAAAATTACAATATAACTAGAAACTAAGATCAATCACGCCCGAGGCGTAGTCGCCCAATGATCTTGCCATCCGTCCCACACGAGACTCTAACTCAAATCGTCTCCTCAATCCGTCAATCTCTCTCTCGTGCTAACAACGCGAGACGGTGTAATAAAAGATGAGGAAGAACCGGAGGACGGTGTATAAAATTGTCCTCATCTGCGGTGGAGATATAGCGGAGAGGAGGCACATAAGATTGTGAAGAAAGCACATAACTGGACTCTCAACACGGCGGGTGTGGTTGACACAATGAATGTCCCTCCATCGAATGTCATCCGATTCTGTAACAAAAGATGAGGAAGAACCGGAGCAGAGCGTAAATCAGTAACAAAAGATGACGAGTCGTTTGCTATAAATCGATGTCGTCTATACATGTTTTGTCATTTACAATATAAATCGAGAATCGTCTATACATGTTTTGTCATTTACAATATAAATCGATGTCGTCTATACATGTTTTGTCATTTACAATATAAATCAATAATCGTTTTCACGATATCTAAACATCCTCCGTCGTTGAGTAAACACATGTTCCCATGGCGCTGCCACGGCATTTCTAAAATATCTCCATTGTGGGTGATTATACGGGAGTGGTGAGTTTTCATCAAGAACCGCAAGAACGAAGTGAGCACATTGGTCGCTCCACACGAAGAATCACAACGGAGACAATATTTCTGTTGAATCGGAGAACCTCTCGTGGAAGACACAAAAGAGATTGTGAATCGGTTATACATACAATAGGACGGTTAAGAGTCAGAGTAATAACCACTCCGTGCTCGCATAGTCATCCAATAACGCCGGGGTGTTGCACCGTTAAACCAATTCATCGAGTTACGTGTAGATGTAAAAGAATCACCCCACATTTCCTTGTAAACTTCCTCGTTATTGTCTACCTCTTCCCTGGCAAGAGCTCGAATTATGGGCCACATTTCTTGTTGATGGCCAAGACCTACGACAAGAGCTCGATAGCCACAATTTCCATCACCATCCACGTTAAAGATCCCTAGGATCCAGCGTCGGAAAAGAGCTGGAATTTCAGCCATACAATATTCGCTAAAGTAATCTGGAACGTACAAGTGGTGTCTTAAGTTGCCCTCGCTAGGTCCTTCATTTAAGTCTGGGACGTTAGAAGGCTCTCCCACATAAGAACTGTGTCTTACAGATTCTTTATTTACGTCTGGGACTTTTTAGGTTTTGTATAGCTTCTGCGGTGCCTTGTGGGGGGTTCTTCGTTCAAATCTGGGATATTTGGTTTAGACTTGGCTTTGTTGTCCTTTGCGCTCGGACGTCCACGATTACTTTCTTTAAAGTGAGTTGTTGGGTGACACAAATTCAGAGCGTATATACCTCGAGCACTGTTTAACATATTTTTTTGACAAACGGCGATGCTCGGTATAAACACTTTGGAATTTTTGTACGTCATCTTGACAAGAAAATATTCGAGCTCTTGAGCCCTTGAGGCTCTTGAGGATATTCAGCTCTTGAGTATTCCGGACAACAGGCCGAGGAACGCTTAGTGTTCTCCAAAATTATCAACAAAATCAGCGGAATTGGCAATCAGTATTCGAAAAAGAAACTAGTTAAAATTATCGGTATTGACGGAAGAATAACTTGATGGGCATTAATTTTAAAATACATACCGTTTGCTTGAAGCCAATCTGATTGGTGATAGCATGGTAAACCATACACTAACCGCATCCGATGACCACATGCATATGGGTCAACATCCGTTACTTTCTGCGAGTATGAGCCTTAAAGCATCCATTGAAACATTATACCGCAATTCGTTAAATAGAGTGCTCTTACAAGCATGCGGTTTCTTGATTTTGCTTATATTCAAAGAGGCTCAGATAGCGGTTTCTTGTGACTATAATCTTGTCGACCGAACACAACAACGTGTCTAAGCCGGGCATGTGGAGCCCAAGTATAACTTCAACAGTAGCGTGTTGACCCTCAACTCTACATGTTGTTGTGCGGCAAGTCTGCGATCGATCGGTAATGTACGACACAAACATGCGATCGTAATCTCGCACCCGATTCACGAAAATACCGAAAAACATCCGAGAAAACAAAGAATTACTAAAGTGAGAAAACAATTCGAGTAGTTATTTATTAAATAATAATAAAAAATGTATTATTAAATAACAATTCGAGTACCCTTTTTTTGGACCAATAAATCATGTAGGTGCTGATAATAATGCCTGCACACTTCTTCGGTCGGAGCTGTAATCATCGAATCCCATGTCAATCTAACGGACTCATACTCCTTTAACGAATTGAATCTATGTCTGCAATGCTTTAGCACATTCTGATTGATATGCCATCGGCAGAGTAATCTGTTAGCGTTTGAGAATTCTTCTGCGCATGCCCCAAGCAAAGCTAAATCTCTGTCGGTGATGATAACCCGCGGGTAATATTGTTCTTGTATCACCAACTTAACACATTCCAACACCCATTTGAAATTTGGCTTTTTTTCCTTGTCCAAAAAGCTAAACGCCATTGAGAATGTTGTGTTTGTTGGAGTAACCCCAACAACTATAAAGAATGGCAGTTTAAACATGTTGGTGTTGTATGTGGAGTCCATCAGCATGATTTCCGGATATGTTGTTCACAGGGCATATGACGTCGGGTGAACAAAAAATATTTCATCGAGCTCATTTGTGTGGTCATTTATCCTAGGGTAATATGTATAACCTTTACGCTGCAAATGTACTAAAAACAGTTGTATCGGAGTCAAATCACCATGACTGTCGCGACGTATCTTTTCTTGTGCATTATACACCATTTTAATGGTAGACACGTTATTAGGATCCATCTCTTTTAGTGAAGAAAGTATAATTCGTGGTGCTACATGCTCTTTTGTCATCGCCTCACAAAACTAACTCACTTTCTTTTAATCGCATGGCTGTGAAAACCATGGAGCAGTGCGGAAAATTATGATTATGCCCGGACACTTAACCCTCAATATCCAACCATTAAAGCGTTTTATAAATTTCGCTAGTAATCGAATGGCAATTAATTTTGTCGGTACTAGTCTGCCGTTGAAGTTCATCTTGAAACCTTCACGTGAAGGCGTCCCATGTCTAGAACACAAAATTCGATAGAGTACTTATAGCCCTATCTGCTTTACTTTTTCCAATAACAATAACAAAACCAATCGATTCAAAGATGAGATCGCACCCATTAATTAAATCAACTTGAAGATCGAACACCTATACAATATAAAACACAACAACCTTTATAAATAACTTGTTAAAACTTTGATAAAAACTTTTATAAATACTTTTATTAATACAAATTTTTACTGAACTTTTATAAAAACTTTTATTAATACAAATTTTACAAACTTTTATAATACAAACTTTTATTAATACAAACTTTCTTTTATAAAACTTTTATAATACAAACTTTTATAATACAAACTTTTTATTAATACAAACTTTCTTTTATAAAACTTTTTATAATACAAACTTTTATTAATACAACATTTTAAAAACTTTTAAAACAAATACTTTTAAAAACTTTTTATAAACTCTTTTTTTTTAAAATACAAGACGTGTGTGTGTGTTTTTGTGTGTATACGTGTGTGGTGCTTAAGTTGTTAACGCGTTTCATTTTGAAACCGTGTGTGCGCACATGGTTTCTCTGTCTTTTGCTGGTGATATTCGTCCTTTGCCTCTCTCTTCTGGCAAAACTATCTCACTCTCTCTCACTTGGTGGTATTACCACTCTCTCTCTCTAACAAAATTGTAGATCTTAAGATTTTTGATCTAAAATCTTTGATGTAACAAGTGTAAAACTTGTTAGATCATGAATCTGAATGGGCATATTGTTAAGACGTGGTGGTTTTGTGACTAGTATCTTATTCGTTGTTACAGTTTTTTGATCTGAAATCTTTTTAGATGTGGGGCGAAGGTGTTTTAGATCTTGAAGTCGTGGTGGTTTTGTATTATTATATTTTTCGTTGTTAAAGTTTTTAGATCCGAAATATTTTTAGATCTTGAAGTCAAGGTGTTTTGGAAATAATCTTGAGGTTGGTTAAAAAAATCTTTACTTTTTGATTATTTGAAAAGATTTGGATCTAAAACTTTGATCTAACAAGTTTTACACTTGTTAGATCTTGAACCTGTGGTGGTTTTGTGACTGGTATATTTTTCGTTGTTAAAGTTTTTAGATCTGAAATATTTTTTAGATCTTGAAGCTGTGGTGGTTTTGTGACTGGTATATTTTTCGTTGTTAAAGTTTTTAGATCTGAAATAATTTTAGATCTTGAAGCTGAAGGTGTTTTGGAAATAATCTTGAGGTTGGCTAAAAAAAATCTTTACTTTTTTTGATTATTTGAAAAGATTTCAGATCTAAAAACTTTGATCTAACTAGTTTTACACTTGTTAGATCTTGAAGCTCTGGTGGTTTTGTGACTGGTATATTTTTCGTTGTTAAAGTTTTTAGATCTGAAATATTTTTTAGATCTGAAATATTTTTTAGATCTTGAAGCTGTGGTGGTTTTGTGACTGGTATATTTTTCGTTGTTAAAGTTTTTAGATCTGAAATATTTTTTAGATCTTGAAGTCAAGGTGTTTTGCAAATAATCTTGAGGTTGGTTAAAAATCTTTACTTTTTGATTATTTGAAAAGATTTGATTTAAAACTTTGATCTAACAAGTTTTACACTTGTTAGATCTTGAACACATGGTGGTTTTGTGGTAGTATATTTTTCGTTGTTAAAGTTTTAGATCCGAAATATTTTTAGATCTTGAATCAGAGGTGTTTTGAAATAATCTTGAGGTTGGTAAAAAAGTTTACTTTTTGATTAATTTAAAATATTTCGGATCTAAAAATTTTCTTTGTTAAAGTTTGATTATATGTTAGAATTAATATGTTTCATTATGTTTTGCGGGTTTGTGGTGCTGCATAGCATGACCTCAAGGTCACACCCCAAATTACATTTTGCGTGGAATGGAATTCACGGGATTGTTGTCATAACATCACAATCACGAGTTATATTGAGCGACCTAAAGTGTCGTTTGGAAAATACATCGTTTGGTTTAATAAAATAATCGAGTTTACAAAGTAGGTCCCAAATGTAAATCAACTTGCGGAAATAAGTTTGTTACAATTCAAACGATGTTTTAAAGTACGTAAAACCCAGTGAGACAGCGTCGTCACCACGACTCCATGATGTGTCCAAATGCATGCCATGAAGTGAATGCCTTAGATACCGAGATAAAACATGCTAAAAGTGTCAACACAAAGGTTGAGTGAGTTCATAGAGATTGTTTTGAAATGTAAAGCCTTTAGAAATCGTTTATAAAGCAAAGGCATTGTGAATCCACTCGGTTCAAGTCCCGCCCATACAAAACTTGCAACTGTGTGTTCACAACCCATTGCCAAGATATGTATAGTCAATGATAATCCCAAGACATTCAAAGACAATGATAATCCCAAGACATTCAAAGACAATGATAATGATATAAGATATGACTAAACATTATGTTCGGTGAATCATGTAGTTTGCAAAATAGATATGAATGTCATAAAAGATGATGAGCATGTATCTCCCCAAAGCAGTTAGGAAAACAAGTAAAAGTAGGGCTATGGAACTCACAGAATCCTTAAATGTTTAGAGTAACTATGAAAGTAAATGAAAATAGTTGAGCATGTATCTCCCCAAGCAGTTATGAAAACAAGTAAAAGCAGGGCTATGAAACTCACATGGACAATAATGCGATGGCAAAAGTGGATACACCGAGGTATAGCGTGAATCTAAATAAATGACCTATTACGAATGATATGATATGTAATGAGTTGCAATGTAATGTTATGCATGCGCTTCGTATGTTATTTATACCATTTACGGGTTTTGAAAATATTACTCATCGTCGAAAAATACTCTTTTGACGTCTTAACCCTTCAAAATGACTTTACATGTTTTACGTCAAAATGTCATCCTACAATGGTTTTATAATGATTTTGGTGAAATTACCACTTTTCGTCGCAAAACAATGTCGTCGGAGAAATCATGAAATTAACAAAAATGGCTTTGGAAAACTAGTCGTAAAATGGTGTACGTCGATCGTTAGAGAACGAACTCGACGGTTTTGGAAAGTTTGTATCGATATCTAGAAGTTTCAGTTCAGGAGTGTTCGTCCAAAAGGTCTCGATCATAAAGATATTAAAGGCTAAAGATGGTGGTTTTTGTTAATTGTGTGCAGAAAATAAGTTTCGGCCAATGTTTGAACATCCGTAAATAATTCACTATAACTCCGCTTGACAAACGGCTTTTTGTTTTGGAAAATATGGCCGATGAACGTGATTGTACTAGAAGACATTTCGTTATAAAAGTTTCACATCATGGCTAAAAGCGCCGCAAACATAGCCCTTACAAACTAATAAAATACTTGTAACGTAAAAATAATATAGTTTTTAGAAATAATATTTACGGCAACTTTATGAAAACGTGCATATATTTGTCGTTTTAAATCCGTTTTCACGTAAAATATGTCCTTAGCTTCGTATCGAAGTAAACTAATATATTTTGACAAGTCGAAATAATTTGTGAAGCTTAAGGCTCGTTTTGACCCGAAATATGTAAAAACGCATGCTGAAATTTTCGAAAAATGTACGTTTAGTCGTCAAACTTTAAAAATTCACCACGACTTCGTTATAACTCCGTTTTTATCCGTTCAAAAGGCCAAGGATTCGTTTTAAAGTATATTTTCTAAAAATCAAAGCCAAAGTTTCGTACAATCTGTTGGTTTTCCAGAAACTCGAATTAAGGACAGAGCGTAAAATATAGTTTACGAAAATAGTTTTTCTCGGACAAAACCTATTCTAATCCCTTCAAATCAACTCCAAAGCTAATCTAATCCTACCATACACCTTCTTAGGGTGTCATGGGTTCCTAATCACCATCAAGACCAAAGAATAACTTGGGAATAATTATAGGATGACCATATTGTATATATAACTTAAAAATCATGAAATAAATGGTATAAATTACATAACATGCATATAAGCTCCAAAAATGATAAGAAACATATGAAAATGATAAGGAAACTTAAAAATGATAAGAATATGCTTACTAGTGAAAATGAAGAGGTGTAAGTAACAAGGATTAACTTAAATATCCTTGGTTTTTATTTCAAAACCATATAAAGGATATAATCTAGGTTGTAAACACTTGATTTTTGCAAAACTTTTGATCCTTGAGCTTGAAGATGGTGACCGGTTTGAAGACCCAAGAAGAAGAGAGGAAACTTGTTTTCTAACACTTTGAAACTATGAGAAATGAAGTGAATTATTTGTATAAGACTTTTAAGAGAAAGTGTAGAAACATGTATTACCACCACCTTACCAATCAATAAATACACTTGACTTCCCCCCTCCAAGGCCGAATTGGGGGCTTTTGTCTTCCATTATATATATATATATATTTTTAAATCTATTACTTGTATTATTTGTTTAACATTTGTGTAATTTTGTAAGAAAAGGTAAGTAAAATGTAGAAAATGTACAAGTAAGGTTTTAATAGTTCAAAATAGATTGTAGAGAGATGATAAAATTGTAAAATACTTTCCTTGTGAAAATTGAGTGATAAAATAATTATCGTACAATTTTTAAGAAGAACGACGTAATAATTAAACTTTAATGATTGAAGTACCAATTAAATTTGAAACACTAGGAAAACTAAAAATATAGTTTTATGAACTAAATGTAAGTTTAAAAATACCTGGGATCATTTTTGAAAGTAACGGATTAAATGTTAAAATAAAACTCACGCGATAAAAATTATTAAACATAAAAATTACGCGTAAAATATGAAATGAAATGTCGTGAATGAACTAATGAGATGCACATGATGTCCATGAAATGTAGACTACTCATAGTCCATATGAAATGTACGTGATGTCATGATCATGAATTCGCCGCTAAACCTCCAAGGTTACGCAATTTGAAACAAGTAAACCAAGTTTACTAAAATGTTGAAATAATGAGATATGTATCGTGTCAAGAAATGACCGAAAGTACGGATTGTCACATTCGCCCATCAAAAGGAATTCGGTCCACGAATTCAATCGTTGTTAGGTCTAACGGGTTTAGGGTTTGATGTGGCAAACTTTCCCATTCCCGAGCAAAACCCTCAAAGACTTTTGGTAACCGATTTTACTTAATCTCACAACTCATCAAACAAGAACCGTCATGAGATTAGGCTAAATCGGTTTAGGTAACGACTTGTTTCTAGCTCGATCTTTGCAACTCATCAAACAAGAATCATCACGGATCAAACCGGAAACAAGTGGTTTGAAGAAAATCTTTTGAAAATTTGGCTCGACACGGAATTGCTTACTCATATGAGACTACTACTCCTTCATTGCATGATTCTTCCGAATTAGACATAGGTGATCGTGCTATGTATAATTTAGGAGTAACTATGCAATGCTTGGACTAATCGACTCATATGTTTGTTTGGTGTTGAGTCAACTGATGTTAAAATTGTGATGAACATCGAGGAGAGAAAACATGGAGAAGTGTCGTTAAAATGATCGATAAAGTAAAAGAATTAAAATCCTCGTCAATGATAACAAATCGGAAAGAAAATAAAGTACGATAGATGAGAGTATTTTACAACGAGTGGTTCAAAGAAAAGTAGTACATCTTTAAGTTATAAAGTTTCGGATACGATGGAAAACATAAACTTAGTACGACATAGTACATAAGGAGAAATAAGACTGTTAGTCTCGAACTTCGATCTTCGCGTCGTTGATACCTTGACGAGCTCCTCCTCCTTCTAACATATATACATTCCCATGAGCACCTTCGACTTGTTGACCTTGATTTTGAGGACATTGACTTGATAGTGTCCTTGCTCCCCACATCCGAAGCACGTAACTATGGTCTTGCCTCTACAATCCACGGCATGGTGTCCTAGTTTTTGACACTTGTAGCACTTAACGGGACAAAGTCCCGTGTGATGATACTTACATCGATTACATAGTGGGTAGGTTCCAAAGATAACCTCTGCCTTCTATTGGTGCGCAACATATACCATTGCGCTTTCTTGCCTCTTTTCGTTGTTGATGATGGTTAGTGTTGCGGTTTTGGTTGTTGTTATTGTAACCTCCTCGGTCATTTTCCCATTTCTTTTGTTGTTGTTGATTTGGTTATCGTCGTTGTAGTTGTTGTTTTGGTTATTGTAGTAGTTGGTGCGCTTGTTGGGGTTGTTGTTGTTTTGGTTGGTGTTGGGGTACTTGCCTCTCTTCACTACCGGGCCATGAGCTTTTGAGTCAATCGAATAGCTTCTTCAATCGTTATGGTCGGGAAGAAGTCACATCGCCTTGAATAATTTCGAAGTCCCCGATGAAAGCCTCTAGCAACTTCTCATTATCGAAACCATGGACGGGCATAACATGACCAATTCTTGGAATCTCCGAATGTAAGTGTCAATATCGTACCCAATGGTTACTAATTCATAGAACTCCGTCTCCAACTTTTGATTTCCGTGACGTGGACAAAACTTAGTCACCAAACCCTTAAATTGCTCCCAAGTAAGCTTGAAAGCATTCTCCATCCCAATCGGTTGAGCATAAGAATTCCACCACGATAATGCTCCATCGAGTAATGTGCTCGTAGTAAATTTAACTTTACTATCATCCGGACGATTACATAGCAAAACACGATTCCAATTTTTCAAACCATCGAACCATTGCTGTAGCTCCTCGGTACCTCTAAATTTCGTGGGCTCACAACTTTGAAATCCTTGTACGAACATTTCTTAACTCCGGATCCTCCGGCATTTCCGATAGAAGACTAGCCTAGCGGCTACTGAAGACGATCATGACCTCGGCGACAACAATGACCGCGTTTCCTTTCAACTCTTAGAGCATTAG
Organism: Chrysanthemum lavandulifolium; assembly: GCA_022545495.1. Classification (NCBI taxonomy): domain Eukaryota; kingdom Viridiplantae; phylum Streptophyta; class Magnoliopsida; order Asterales; family Asteraceae; genus Chrysanthemum; species Chrysanthemum lavandulifolium. The sequence goes on from CM040239.1 coordinate 173,382,222, forward strand.
CAATGCTATCATTCACTAACTTCGAATAGCCGCTTGGGTCATTTCAATCTGTAGCTTTCTTGTGCCATATCTTCTTCAAAACAAGAGGAAATGGTGAGACGTAGCAAAATCCGATGTTAATAATAAACGCTCCAAAGAAATGTGATAAGAAACGATAAGTTTGAGGTTATGTTTCAAAAATGATCGTCGGGTTCTGAAAAGATGGGTTATGAGATGTTGTAAATGCTTCAAATGTATGGTGGTTTAGTGACTTAATGTGTGGATAAAGTGTAACTCGACACGTTAGTGGTGAAACAAAGGAGTGAAAGTGACTTTGCCCTATATAAGGGTTTATCTCGGCATTCTTCGTTATCGATGATGAATCAGCTGATATATAAAAAAAAATTGTGATAAGGAATGACAAGGAATTCTCCACGTTAGAATATGGGGAAAAGATAATGGGATGAGCATTTAAGGGCATCCATGTGACAATCGATATGAAATGAAAGTGAATAACTCGAAAATGTACGTATAAACCGCATGTAAAGTGAACATTCACTTATGATGAAATGATGAGATGCTATGATGATGTAGTTATAGTCTAGGGTCAATGATGCAACCTAGTTCTCTATAATCAAGCTCGATGCCATCTGTCACACCCCAAATTACTGTTTTGCGTGAATGGAATTCACAGGATTGATCGTCATAACATCACAATCACAGTTATATTGAACGACCTAAAGTGTCGTTTGGAAAATACATCGTTTGGTTTAATAAAATAATCGAGTTTACAAAGTAGGTCCCAAATGTAAATCAACTTGTGCGGAAATAAGTTTGTTACAATTCAAACGATGTTTTAAAGTACGTAAAACCCAGTGAGACGCGTCGTCACCACGACTCCATGATGTGTCCAAATGCATGCCATGAAGTGAATGCCTTAGATACCGAGATAAAACATGCTAAAAGTGTCAACACAAAGGTTGAGTGAGTTCATAGAGATTGTTTTGAAATGTAAAGCCTTTAGAAATCGTTTATGCAAAGAAAGGCATTGTGAATCCACTCGGTTCAAGTCCACCATACAAAACTTGCAACTGTGTGTTCACAACCCATTGCCAAGATATGTATAGTCAATGATAATCCCAAGACATTCAGCACAATGATAATCCCAAGACATTCAGCACAATGATAATGATATAAGATATGACTAAACATTATGTTCGGTGAATCATGTAGTTTGCAAAATAGATATGAATGTCATAAAAGATGATGAGCATGTATCTCCCCCAAAACAGTTAGGAAAACAAGTAAAAGTAGGGGCTATGGAACTCACAGTAATCCTTAAATGTTTAGAGTAACTATGAAAGTAAATGAAAATAGTTGAGCATGTATCTCCCCCAAAACAGTTATGAAAACAAGTAAAAGCAAGGGCTATGAAACTCACATGGACAATAATGCGATGGCAAAAGTGGATACACTGAGGTATAGCGTGAATCTCGTAAATGACCTATTACGAATGATATGATATGTAATGAGTTGCAATGTAATGTTATGCATGCACTTCGTATGTTATTTATACCATTTACGGGTTTTGAAAATATTACTCATCGTCGAAAAATACTCTTTTGACGTCTTAACCCTTCAAAAATGACTTTACATGTTTTTACGTCAAAATGTCATCCTACAATGGTTTTATAATGATTTTTGGTGAAATTACCACTTTTCGTCGCAAAACAATGTCGTCGGAGAAATCATGAAATTAACAAAAATGGCTTTGGAAAACTAGTCGTAAAATGGTGTACGTCGATCGTTAGAGAACGAACTCGACGGTTTTGGAAAGTTTGTATCGATATCTAGAAGTTTCAGTTCAGGAGTTTTCGTCCAAAAGGTCTCGATCATAAAGATATTAAAGGCTAAAGATGGTGGTTTCTGTTAATTGTGTGCAGAAAATAAGTTTCGGCCAATGTTTGAACATCCGTAAATAATTCACTATAACTCCGCTTGACAAACGGCTTTTTGTTTTGGAAAATATGGCCGATGAACGTGATTGTACTAGAAGACATTTCGTTATAAAAAGTTTCACATCATGGCTAAAAACTGCCGCAAACATAGCCCTTACAGTTAATAAAATACTTGTAACGTAAAAATAATATAGTTTTTCAGGAAATAATATTTACGGCAACTTTATGAAAAGCGCATATATTTGTCGTTTTAAACCGCTTTCACGTAAAATATGTCCTTAGCTTCGTATCGAAGTAAACTAATATATTTTGACAAGTCGAAATAATTTGTGAAGCTTAAGGCTCGTTTTGACCGAAATATGTAAAAGCTGCATGTGAAATTTTACGAAAATGTACGTTTAGTCGTCAAACTTTAAAAATTCACCACGACTTCGTTATAACTCCGCTTTTATCCGTTCAAAAGGCCACGGATTCGTTTTAAAGTATATTTTCTAAAAATCAAGGCCAAAGTTTCGTACAATCTGTTGGTTTTCCAGAAACTCGAATTAAGGACAGAACGTAAAATATAGTTTACGAAAATAGTTTTCTCGGACAAAACCTATTCTAATCCCTTCAAATCAACTCCAAAGCTAATCTAATCCTACCATACACCTTCTTAGGGTGTCATGGGTTCCTAATCACCATCAAGACCAAAGAATAACTTGGGAATAATTATAGGATGACCATATTGTATATATAACTTAAAAATCATGAAATAAATGGTATAAATTACATAACATGCATATAAGCTCCAAAAATGATAAGAAACATATGAAATGATAAGGAAACTTAAAATGATAAGAATATGCTTACTAGTGAAAATGAAGAGGTGTAAGTAACAAGGATTAACTTAAATATCCTTGGTTTTATTTCAAAACCATATAAAGGATATAATCTAGGTTGTAAACACTTGATTTTTGCAAAACTTTTGATCCCTTGAGCTTGAAGATGGTGACCGGTTTTGAAGACCCAAGAAGAAGAGAGGAAACTTGTTTTCTAACACTTTGAAACTATGAGAAAATGAAGTGAATTATTTGTATAAGACTTTTAAGAGAAAGTGTAGAAACATGTATTACCACCACCTTACCAATCAATAAATACACCTTGACTTCCCCCCTCCAAGGCCGGATTTGGGGGGCTTTTGTCTTCCATTATATATTTATTTTTTTTTTAAATCTATTACTTGTATTATTTGTTTAACATTTGTGTAATTTTGTAAGAAAAGGTAAGTAAAATGTAGAAAATGTACAAGTAAGGTTTTTAATAGTTCAAAATAGATTGTAGAGATGATAAAATTGTAAAATACTTTCCTTGTGAAAATTGAGTGATAAAATAATTATCGTACAATTTTTAAGAAGAACGACGTAATAATTAAACTTTAATGATTGAAGTACCAATTAAATTTGAAACACTAGGAAAACTAAAAATATAGTTTTATGAACTAAATGTAAGTTTAAAAATACCCCGGGATCATTTTTGAAAGTAACGGATTAAATGTTAAAATAAAACTCACGCGATAAAAATTATTAAACATAAAAATTACGCGTAAAATATGAAATGAAATGTCGTGAATGAACTAATGAGATGCACATGATGTCCATGAAATGTAGACTACTCATAGTCCATATGAAATGTACGTGATGTCATGATCATGAATTCGCCGCTAAACCTCCAAGGTTACGCGATTTGAAACAAGTAAACCAAGTTTACTAAAAATGTTGAAATAATGAGATATGTATCGTGTCAAGAAATGACCTGAAAGTACGGATTGTCACAAAGGCCTACGCAGGCACCCCATGAAATCCTTGGCAGCACCTCATTTAATCTCGGTCATTCTTGGATGGTAAACCGATTCACTTTGCAACTTTAATGAAAAAACTTAGTGTTTTGGTATAAAAAATTTCATTCTTGGATGGTAAAGTGACCATTCAAGGTCATTTGCAACCTTAATGCAATAAACTTGAGTTAAAAAGGCAATGATGATTTTTTTAAAAAACTTAAAAGAGTCTTGGCGAGGCAAAACCGAATTTGCGACCAACATGAGCTATAAAGCTAATAACCGAGCCTATTGATAAGTTTACCTCTTGTGTGTTAAATGGTGAACTAGACATGGTTGTTGCTTATTCTTGTTGATCTGGACCATTAGTTCTTGTTGTTGGTTGATTGTTGTTGGTTGTTGGTTTCTTCTTTGTTACGGACCACTTGTTGGTGTTGTTGCTTTCACCGGGATTATATGGGTGCCCGCCAGGATTATATTGTTGTTGGTTGATTGTTGTTGGTGTTGTTGCTTTCACCAGGATTATATTGGGTGCTCGCTAGGCCACGCCTTTGAGAATCTTAGTACATTGCCTTTGAGAATCTTAGTACACCTTGTGAACTTTGCGAAGCGGTAACTTGTGAGAATCATGTTCAAAAGCGTGTAACTTGTGAAACTGTGAAGTTCATGTGAGCGGTAACTTGTGAGTGTCTTGTGCTTGTGCGATTTGAGACTTGTGCGATTGTGAGGCTTGTGCAGTTTGAGGCTTGCGAGTTTGTGAGACTTGTGCGGTTTGTGCATTTTGTGAGGCTTGTGCGGTTTGTGAGACTTGTGAGCGGTGACTTTGTGCGGTTGTGACTAAAACTTTTCCGAGGCGATGATGATAAAACCGAATGGACGGTAAAGTGAGATCAAATCTCACTTTGCAACCTTCGAGTTTGAGCCTAAAATTTTCCGAGGCGATGATGATTTTGAGCCTAAAAATTTTCCGAGGCGATGATGAAACCGAATGGACGACAAAGTGGGATAAAATCTCACTTTTGCAACCTTCGAACTAAAACAAAATTTTCCGACTACGGTTTTTTAAAATTTAAAACCGAATCGACAAAGATAAAAAAACTTGTATAACAAAAAAAAAGTTGTAAAATTGTAAAACCAAAAAAAGTTGTAAAAAGTGGTATAAGCGGTATAAGTTTAAAAAACTTGTAAAAAAGCGTAAAAAAAACATGTAAAAAAGTGTATAAAAACTTGTAAAAAATAAGTGATATAAGTGATAAAAAATAAGTTGTAAAAAAACATGTAAATCGAAGCTGATCATTAGTACACAATAATTGGATACCAATGACGCATTTAAAATCGGTAAAATGCAAGCACCCGCACCCGTGAGGTGTCTGCATAGAATACCTTTACAAAACTATGTTTCGCACATCGAAAAGATAAAGCATTGTCGTTATTTCACATATCACCACGTGTAACTTGATCCAATTACCCGCCAAAACAATCGCCTATTCCACCTTCATTTACTAACACGTACACATCTACAGCATCACACGTGTCACCTCCCTCCTTAAAAACCACTTTAACAAACTCAAACACACATTAAAAAAATTAAAATAGTAACAACACACTGCTAAGGAAAAATAAAATGGGACATAATTTGGAAACAAGAACTTTGCTAGATGAAATAAGAAGCTTTGATAGGAAAGGTGGTTGGTTTGATTTAGGACATCCTCTTCTGAACCGTATGGCTGAAAGTTTTGTTAAGGCTGCTGGTGTATGTTTTTCTATTTATATATATCTTGTGCACGTATATATATAGTCGCATGCATGTTGCATGTTGAGGTTTGATTTGTTGTGTTTTTGTGAATGTGTACTTAGATTGGTGCAGCTCAGGCGGTTTCGAAAGAGGCGTATTTAACTGCTGTTGATGGTTAGTAGGATGTTGTTCAATGTTTATGATTTTATTTATTTATTTATTTATTTTTTTAATTGGATGTCAAGGATTTGATTATGCCATTTTGGACGCCAGAAACATGACTAGGTTCAAATTTGGAAGGTACACATTTGGGGTGGGCTGGGAAAGGGTAGGAAACAGTCACGAAAAGGCCTTGGTTAGGCCGCATACATATGAGTAAAAAAACTTGCAAACTTACCTTCAGGGTAACCTGAATAGAAAAACCTCGTTCGCTTACCGTTTGATGAGCAAATGTTTACTTTCTAAGCAAACCTCAGTTTTGACACATCCAAGGACCATTTTTGACATATACTAGTATTCCCTTACTTTGATAGAGTGGATGTCATAATTTACTACCCTATTTTATAGGCAAATCACATAAAAACATACTCTACTTTAGGTTGATTTAAATTTAAGATACTCTACTGTTTTTTTTCCTCAATTTAAGGTATCGAACTTAATTTTACGTGCAATGTTAGGTTTTTTGACTTTTTGAAATAGGTTATCGGTTATAATTTTAGCCGAAATGACTTTTAAATGCTCAATTCCACAAAAAAAAAAAAAAAAAAAAGTGTAGATTGGCGGGAACACTTGACCCCGGGTGCGCTTTTGCACGCCATTGTCCACCCACAAGGTATAGCTCAGGAAACTCTCACGGCGCAGTGGGCACCCTCTGGAGTGAGCACGAGCCAAGACTCCGACTCTGAGCTCTTATTTCACAAAGTCTCTCCGGTGTGCCCATAGGTTTTGCGGAGATGGGTACCTATATGAAGCAAATGCCAAGGATGGGACTTGAACCGGGTCAATTGACTCATTCACAAGTGCTTCAACCATTGGACTAATGCTCCAATAATGATACATCACATTAATTAATCATTTTAACGAAAGCAATGACGGAAACCTCTTTCGAAAAGTAGGAAAACCTTAAAAAAACCTACAATGGGATAAAATGTGGATGAACACTTGAGACACTTGTATTTACCGAGTAATTGATAGAGTTTGTACAATAGGTTTTGATTTTGAATAGATGTTTTGAAATTTGATGAATAAAGTTAAGGAACAGATGTGGCTTATGTTTTTTTTTTTTTTTTTTTTTTTTTTTTTTTGTTAGTGAAGGATTCAATGATTTGAAAAAGGCTTCAATGGCAATTAAAGAATAGTTTAGTTTATCTTAGGGAGCTTGAAACATACAACATTACATATTCACACATATCTAATGATGATTGTAATCAGGTACAGGCGGAGACACGAGTTCCATCCCACCAGAAATTCCTATTAGCCAGAAGAAACATCGTTTCTCCGAGCTTAGAGGTGTGTATATCTCATATTTTGCTATAATTATGGAGCATATGGCAGAAGTAGTGTTTATTTGGCGTCCCTTTGTTTCTTTGTGTTGCTATGATGTGATATGCAGTCGTCCTCTATTGTAGTTTATATTGGTTGTAATCCATTGTGATTGGCGTTTTTGTTGATTTTTGCAGGAGAAACGAACAGAAGCTCTGTCGAAGCGTTGGTATGTTTGTTGCCACCTTTTACTCTGTTCATGTCTTATGTGTCTTTCTTATGTTTGTTGCAACCATTCCATTTACTTTGTTCATGTCCATGTGTCTTTATCTTGGTTACCGAATTTCATTATTGGAAATGATATAGAGTTGCAGCTAAGAGGTGTTTGGATGTGTGTTTTGAAAATGTTGGCCTGATATTATAGTGAATAGTTAGAGGAGTTGTAATAAGAGGGTCGTAGGGATATAGCGTTTGGATGTGTGTCTGTTTGAAGATGTAACAATGACATGATTGATGTTCGAGTGTTCATTAGTTTTTTGATTATTGGAGGTTGAAGATACAATGATAAGAAAATAGTACGTTTGGTGAGGAATGAAGAGATTTGTGACATGAGTTTATGGATTAGTTAGAACTAGACGTGCTGTTTGTTTTACCGAAATGTTTCGGCAATTTGACCATGGAACTAATTTAATGATCAGTAGCAGACAAGTAAAATCTCTTAAAAACCAGATGGTACAAATCAACCTACTTTGACGTGGCACATCTAAGTAACTGTGACACACTACGATTGAACAACTGTCTACAAAAGAAGAGCAAAATAAAGAAATCAAGATGTGTTGATATATACATACTAAAGCAGGCTGTAACTTTTTGATTTATATGCATTGAAATGTTTCAGGTCAAAGGCACTGGGAAAGAATCTCTACAATGGGGTAAACGCATATGTTACTAACGGTTCTCAAATTGTATGTGTGCTATTCAAAGTTGCTAACAATGGACATTTATCATCTCAGGTTTGGCTGCTGGTATGTATTCAGGTCTTACCTATGGATTAAGAGAGGCACGTGGGGTTCATGATTGGGTAATTTTTCAAAAACTATGTCGTCTATATTGCCATTTTAGACATTTGGTCTAGAATTTGCATGTTATGGTTGTTGAGATACTTGTTTCTGGTGCAGAAAAACAGTGCAATGGCAGGAGCAGTCACTGGTGCGGCTTTAGCACTCACATTCGATGATTCTTCTCATGAAGACATTGTGCAAGGTGCAATCACAGGTGCAGCTATATCCACGGCTGCTAATCTTCTCACAGGAATTTTCTAGGTTTTAGCATTGGGCGTGTAGCTTCTCTTTGTCCAATATGAAGCTATCGTTGTTGCTTATAGTTGTGTTTTGTTCAAAATGGAATGTACAAACATTTCTGCATAATTAGTTGCTTAGATTTTCGTGTTTTTGCATATGCTTGTGTTGTCATTTATTCCCACAAATCCTGCTTGACGCTGGTGTATAAAGTTTGTTGATTGCTGTTGTCTGGTTTCCCTTCAACAAAGCCTCTCGAAAGGAGGACAAAAAAAACTCTGTTGATGGGGATAAACTGTATTCTTTGTGAATTGTAGTTGCCTGGTTTCCCTTCAACAAAGCCTCTCGAAAGGAGGACAAAAAAACACTGTTGATGGGGATAAACTGTATTCTTTGTGGCGGAAAAAGAGCATCCAGACTGCCCAAATGAAAACAAGAGATCATGAATTTTGTCCCTGAGATGTTGATTTGCCACGGATTTCTATAATTATACGGGAGCCTGGGAACGGTATTTGCTTCTCATCTTCCTTTTAGGAAACCTGACATCCGCTAAGTGGTCTCTCGGGTTCCTATGATATCTTAAAAAGTCGGCATCATCCCAAACAACTGGTATTTGATTCGATTTTTTTACTGGTACTTGATTCGATTTTTTTGTTGGTCGTATGTTTTTAGTGAAGCTGCCATTGATTTACAGCTTCAACATGGCACAAGAAGTTCACTTGCTCTGGTTTCTTACCTAAGATTGATGTGTATGCTTTAGTAATTTATTTTCTAACATCAGTTATTTCGTTATATGTTGTTGATGTATCATGATGTCGTGAGTTCTGTATCTTTGTTTTTGAACTAAATGTTTCGCAACGAATTTTTCGGATATTTCGTGTTCGAGTATGCATCCTCAAGGTTAATAGTTGATTACAATGCGTTTAAGTGTTGACATAAGCTTGACATTATTTTTTTAACTCGTGTTATATTATGTTTGGATTCAAAATGAGGGTCACTACCCAAATCACCCAACAATAGACGCAGTCCCAAATAATAGAAACCAAGTTAGGATCGAAGTTGCACCTAGATGTAGTGAGGAAGTAGATACTCCTCCCCTTCAGGTGCTAGTGGTGGATATTACTCCCTCCGTCTCTCTATGTCTCAAAATTATTGTCAGTAGACAAAAAATACAAAGTTTAATAAAAATTGGATCATTATAAATCTCAGTAACTAAAATAGAATATTTATCCACTAAACTCTCATTTTCTTACTTAAAATGAAAAGTAGACAATTATTTTGAGACGTCCTAAAACAAAAATGTAGATTACTAATTATGAGACGAAGAGAGTTTTCATTATCTTTAGAAAATTAAACTTGTCTGCACATCTAAGGGTCTGATTACTTTATTAAGTGTCTTATAAATATGTGAGTCTTACATATGGGTCCACGGTTGTATCACTTATTGGGGAGGACCGAATATTTGATGACTTGTCCATATAGAAGAGATAATAAAAAAATAAATAAACCCTATTTAAAAAAGAAATATTTTTAACTTTCTTGAGCTCCACTAATGTTACCACTCATACCATCTAACAAAAAAGGAAACGGCCCCTAAGTTCCATTCGAGGTCTTAAACAAGCCTCTATTGAGACTTCCATTACCACTTTAACTTATAGCTCTACACATGCAAGCCGTCTTTCAGGTGTGCATGGTGGGCGATTATTCAGGGCCTTAAAATTTGTACCGTTACTAATTAATACATGTGTACACATATTTTTCACGAAAAAAGCGTATTTAGTAGAGAAAATATTTTAAATGAGTAATATGTTGACGTTTAATTAACTAATTGCATTATATTTTATAAACGGCGATACTTTATATATAATATGAAAGCATCATTATGTAATTTCATTAAGGACCCTAAAAAAATTCAAAAATTCAAAGACGACCCTGCTCACATAATGGGTGCCTTTTGGTAATTTTATTCCGATAGTGATTATAAGAGAAAAAAAAGCATATTTACGTATTCTGTCAACTTAAAATATTTAATTACAAGAAAAATATAGTTAGGATTAGGGCTAAGCATCGATCTATGAACGAACCGGACCGGCAAAAATCGGACTGGACCGAGACCGAATTAGACCAAAACTACGGATCGAGGATCGGACCGGACCGAATGTGTTCGGTCAGGTCCGATCCGGTCCAAGAAGGCATTATTGGTCGGTTTGTACATAAGACCTGACCGGACCGAACCGGACTGGGACCGAAAGAAGGAAAAAGTTGGGACCGAGACTGGACCGCTGGTTCTTCGGTTCGGTCGATTTTTGTCCATACACATTTATACTTGCATAAAATTATTACGCCAACCTACTCGCAAGATGTGTGGAGTTCAAACCTGACTAGGTACACATTTAGGTAGCAATAGAAAAATACGAAATAATCACGAGGACTCGTGCTCCCAAATGAACGGTGAAAACCTCATCGGGTACAAGGAAGAAACTTAGGAGGGATCAAGGGGTTGTGGCCATTCCAATTTTTTTGACCCTATGTACACATTTTAAACTTTTTTTTATATATGGTTTTAATCATTTTTAATACTAAAATTTTAGCGTATTATATCTCGGCCCCTTTAAAATAAATACTTTTTAAATTGGCCAATCTACGAACAACGTTCAAGTTCCGTCCATGTCTGGTTAGATGAATAGACATAAATACTCTATTTGAAAAAAGATTAGGGCAAGAAATGTCAAAAGTACAAACACAAATACTCTAGTAGCCATACTAGATAAAACCAAAGGACCAATTTGATCATCAACAAAGGGTATACACTATACATAAACCGACCACACACAGTAGTGACTACGGTACCGATCTCCGTCAACGGTCAACTTCCGTCTAATCGTCTCCGTTAAACCAACCGGTAAGCTTCCTGTATCCTGTTTAATTCATCTTATTTCCTTAATAAACCACCTTTATTCATATGACTTGTAATAAAATATTTAGTTAAATCTAGAGCCCTTGTTAATTATTCACTAATTTTTGTTATGGTGTATTGAAATAATGATACGCATGATGGTGATAGAATCAATGTATGTATCTTTTTCAAGGTTATAATTTACTGAAATTTGAATTCTAGGTTATTTGTTTGACAAGAAACCCTAAGTATTGAATTGTATAAACGAGTGAGGCTTGCGTTGTTCAGGTTACTCGAGAGAGCGAGCCTTTTTTACTCCCTGGCCTAGCTGGTGTATCCCGTGGCCGTTTCCTACTCTTAAGAGCATACATGTTAACCAAATAGGCTAGCTCAGTTGGCCACCAAGAGTGACCTTGGGGAGGTTGTTACCACATGCGAGAGGTCTCAGGTTCGAGTCTCTACACGGGGGTTTTCCTTTAAGGTGGAATCTGTGGGGTTCTGCCCCATAGATGCGTCGATTCGAGGCTGGCAGAGACTACCTTATGTGTATTTACGGTGGAATCGAATCACTAATTATTATTGAGGTTGACAGGGCTACCTTCTAGGTAAATACTGCAGAATCGAATAACTTAGTATTGTACTAACTCGCCGTTCAAAGGAAAAAAAGAGAGCATACATGTTGAGGAAACATAGGAGTATATTAGTTTGAAAATTATAACAGTTTAACTTACCCACGAAAATAGGAAGCGATAGTCGTGGCCTTTTGTTAGTTTAAAGTTGTGGTTTATCGATAAGTTTGATCATGGTTTAAAGTAAATTTTGAGGTTATTAGGCTACCTTGTTACTTGAGCTTGGGGTGTTACTAGTGGTATTAGTAGTAGTAGTGAGTTGAGGGTGTACTGGGTTGGACATATTCTAGGTGTGTTGGCTTAATGAGGATAGTAATTCTTGTGGTGAATTTGTAATATCTTGTCTCATATTGGTAAAATTTCAAGTTGTGAGCCCTTTTATAAGTTCAATGTTGTTTGCTCGTTACTAGGACACTGAAGAAATGACTAATAGCAAGACATTTCCTGACTTCCACAAAACCACTAGTGGAGTCTATCGCTATAATTTTCATACCATTGATGGTTTTGAAATGACATGAACAATAATATCATTTTAAATTTAAAGTCTAGCTGTTACAATTAAAAGGCATCAGCTGTTACGGGGGTGTAATTGAGCCGAGTCGAACCGAGTATTGCCAAGCTCGACTCTACTACTAAAACTCAGGCTCGAAACTTGACTTGCCGTTCTAAAACTCAAGCTCGAATGAGTCTACCTTTCAAGCTCGAGCTCAATAAACAAGCGATATATTTAGGTCGACTCGATTCGTACACATATTTTTTTTATATAGTAATGATAATTAATTGTATGTATATTAAAGGGTATAGAGTGTAATTTAACCAAAGCTTGATAAGGCTCGTGAGTCTCACGAGCCGAGTATTCTCAAACTCGAACTTGAGTCAGGCTCTTACTCGAGTAGGTTGAGCTCAAGTTCGATTCGATTAAAGCCGAGTCAATTTTGAGTATTTTCCCTGTCAATCTTGAATAGCTCACGAGTTGTCTCGTCTCAATACTGCTTGCTACTTTAATGGCTTAGGAGTTAAGGATATATGCATAGTTTGATATTCTGAATCACTCATGGGGCCTAGTAGCAAAAAGGCTTGTGACTATCACACTAAGGTCTCAGGTAAAGTTCCTGCTAGGTACAAACAACCCTGAAGTAGCCACGTCAACCTTCTGAAAAGGGAGGGCTTTACATGGTTCAGTCTGTGTGGCGGTGAGTTCAAGCCCTGTGGATTAGTCGACCAAAAGGTCGAAAACCATGGCTACCCAAAAAAATGAATTCATATTATTTCTTGTAGTACTAGTATTTGATGCCATGATTTTGAAGGTTAGTGATCTATTCAAAGCTGAATATTCGATTTTGAAATGTCTTGGGAGTCAAATTTGGCTGTTTTGCATGAAGTTGAGCATTTCATACATTGCATACAGTGTCGTGAGCATGGATTGATCTTGATGTATCTGTAACAATTTTCAGCATTTAAATGTTTTGTTCAACTCAGATTTCAAAAGTCTGCCTGTTCCTTTAGTCCTTTATCTGGATCAAAAAAACAAGAAACGGTTATCTGCTACTCTGCTAGTCAGCCTGGTGAGCCATCCATGGCTTGCCATTACAAACTTTGGCTTGGGAGTTCATACATTTCACGTTTACTTAGTTAATACTGTCACATTTCGATATATGTTAAGTTTTATTGTTTTTTCTGATTCCTATTACTGTATATTATATTCCTGAAAGCTCAAATTGGTCCCACGTCAGGGTTGGTCTCGGGAGCTTACATATCACGTCTATTGTTGTTTCCACTTTGTTTGTTTAAATTCTTTACATATATTCACCGCGATGTTTACAAATAGTTATACATAATGACAGACACATAGCTGGCTAACTATTACAGTATATTTATATTTAGGAAATTTGGATTTCTTCTGAAACTTGGGGATCGACCATGTCGGACAAAATGAAGGCTGCAGCCTTAACAGCCACTAAAGGGATGAGTCGTGTTCAAGCTGAACGTGCAACTGCAAATGCAGCACGAAATGTAAATGCATACGGTCAAAAGGAAGAAGGGCCGAGCAGATGGCAAGAAAAGAAAGAAGCGAAGACACAAATGTATCTAAGTAGCACCGAAAAGCAAGCAACTTTGAACCAAAAAAGATGTCAAAAGTGTCAACAAACCGGACACTGGACTTACGAGTGTCAGAAGCAGATTCCGGAAAATCCTAAACTGGAAATTGGGTCGGTGTTTTCACATGATTTGGGTGATGTCGACATGAAGAAAAAGGCGAAAGGTGAAAAGGGTTTGAAGAAGAAGAAAGAGAAGAGTAGTAAACGAAGACATAAGAAAAGGAGGCATAGGTCTAGGTCAACTTCGGAGTCCTCTGATTCAGAATCAGACCGTGAAGATAAACGAAGACACAAGAAAAGAAAGCATAGGTCTAGATTAACTTCAGAGTCCTCTGATTCGGAATCAGATCGTGAAGATAAACAAAGACACAGGAAAAGAAAACATAGGTCTAGATCAACTTCAGAGTCCTCTGATTCCGAATCAGACCGTGAAGATAATGATAGACATAGGAAGAGAAAAAGGCATAGTAGAAGGTCTAATGGAGGTCGGTAACTTGATTAGAAACTTATGTTATGTAGAAGCGTAGTTTGAGAGCATCCGACAACGTTAGGACTTGTTTGTTCTGGGTGTAACATTATTATTATGCCAGTTTATGATGTACGAAGAACAGTAAAAGATTACTGTAACAGCAAATCAGCAAAGACGAAGGAAGCGTTGACCCTAATGTTTTTGTGTGCAATGACGCATATATCTTGAACAACTGACATTGTTTTTCGATATGATGCAGTACATGTTATGTTTGAGTATATAGTACCAGCCCAGGTTGAAATCAAAACAACCCGTTGTGAAAGGAATAAATAGATTATATAACGTAAAACCCAAGTTAAAACACCTATAGCTATATGCTCTGCGGAAAAAACACTTTTTGCATAACAAAATTGTGCTCTTTTCCAATACATGTATTATGTAACAGTAGACTTTACCTCAGTAAATTCAGAAGAATCTAATTAATATAAACTTTGCCAAATGATTTGGACGAAGAGGTTAGCCGCCGCGTTCATTGAGAGTGTGTTGTTTATAGATTACGTGTTTCGGTTTTATAATGTATATGTTTAAAATGTTTTTAGATAGAATGTGTAATTTTATAACTAAATGTTTGGGCTTTTGTTATTGTGTTTGGGCTGGTACTCATCGGATCTTTATCGATAGTGTCACATTTTTTTTCTTGGTGTTTATCGTTTGTTGTTGCTTAGGCGTCTTAAATATTGACTTCGATAAAGTTATGCGTATTTATATTCATTTTATTGGAAAAATTATTTCGAGAATAATGGTGCAAGTTTCATAATTTTTCGAGTCCGTTTGGTATGTCGAATGAGTCCCGGAGAGTGTTTACTAAAAGTTTTGCTACTTTAATACTAACCTTTGAGTTTTTATTCTAAAAATTTGATCCCTCACATTTTTATATAACCATTTTCATATGCATAATATCTCTCCACTCTCACTAAAACACACCAACACACACTCTCTCTCACTTCGCCGGCCTCCATCATCTCCGGTCACCACCGTCGCCGGAAAATTTTCCGGCGAGGTTTTTTTCAAAATCGTTAGATCGGCTCACCTACTTTCTTTCTGGAGCTTGTCGGCATGTGACTCGTCCCGTACCACCACCACGCGCCACCCACCACCACTATCAACGGATCGCCGCCTCAGTCATCTCCTCTTTTTTCTCGAAGGTAACATCAGTCATGCGTTCCCTTCCCCTTTTAATTTTAATTGAAACCCTAATTCTATTTGTTTTAATAAAACCGATTTTATTTATAAAACTTTAAAAAACTATAAAAACTTATGTGGATTTAAAAGTTTAGCCGCGACTCGTGTGACTCGGTGGCTCACCGAGTCAACTCGTTTGACTCGGGCGAGTTAACCCGTTTCCTTCTATTTTCCTTATTTTTACTATTTTAACTTATTTTTGTAGGATTTGGTGTTGTTTGGACTCGTTTTGGGTTGGTTGTTCTCGGCAGCCGTGTGGTGTTGTTTGGACTCGTTTTGGGTTGGTTGTTCTCGGCAGCCGTGTGGTGTTGTTTGGACTCGTTTTGGGTTGGTTGTTCTCGGCAGCCGTGTAACGCGAGGCCAAGCCGTGAGTCGCGGCGAGGCGTGGGTAGGATTAGAATGTGGATTTGTTTGGTGTTGTGATGATAGCATAAAATTGTTACAGTTTGTACAATATATAGTTACCTTCATATATATATATATAATGTTTGTTACAGTTTGTACAATATATAGAGGGTGGGTGAGATGGTTACCGACATAGATAGAAGGTGTGTGTGTTTTATGTTTGTGGTTTGTAGGTTATCTGGAATTTTCTAGGAAGAAACCAAAGACAACCAAAGAAAATGAACGTGTACTGTTCATACTGTTCATGGACCCATACAGTAATCACTTGGCTGGCCACTCACGTGCTGCCAAATATACAAATTATCATTAATGGCACTCAACCAACCAATAGAAAAGAAGATTAGCATTCTAAATAACTTGCTTTGGTTAACTCACAAAATGCCTTTTAGTATATATAATAATTTTGGTCCAAGCATACATATGATGCTCTATCAAAGAACATAAAACAATGTATATGTAAGTTATCTTTTATTATGCCATGATGAGCAAGTCATCTCTTATTCTTCTCTTCTTATTCAATACTCTTTTAACTTTATAAATTTAGTAATGTAGAGTTCGATTTAGTATATAAAAATGTTCTAATTACAAGTAATATAGGATACATAAAGAACCTGATTTTAATAATGTCAAGGTCACATGTCTGAGTCTAGGCAAAATCTAGGAAGAAAGTAGGTTGAACTTTGATTAAACAACTCTTGTAAATCAGGTATGTTATTGTTTGGTACAAGTTATGGGTTCTATGTGTATATGTGCTGTAACTTGTTTCTTTAGTTTCATATAACAGCTTTGAAGATGGAGTTAGATATTCATGGATCGCAAAGTCGAGCTTCTAAGGAGATCATATGTGATGAACATACGAGCCTTGTTTCATCTATTAAGAAGAAAATGGTGGACGCATCTGCTTTTGGTCGTATATGCCGAGTTTCAGAAAATTTCTTTAGAGAAAATGAAGAGAAATATTTTCCAAAAATGGTCTCTATTGGGCCTCTTCATCGTGGTGAAGAAAAGTTAGAAACTATGGAAGAGCGAAAACTGCAATATCTCAACACACTTCTCTCACGTGCGGTGAATATGGATACACAATTAGAGAAGTGTGTTGAGGTACTCAGGGTGTTAGAAGACCGAGCTCGCAAATGCTATGGGGAAGAAATTCAAATGAAGACTGATGATTTTGTGGAAATGATGTTGATTGATGGTTGTTTCATTATCGAGCTTTTTTACAAGTCTTGTTGTAAAGGAATTAGACGAAGAGGGGATCCGTTTCTCACGACATACCAAGTGTTTTTTCAGTTGAGGCATGACTTGATTTTGCTCGAGAATCAGATCCCTTTCTTCATCCTTCAACATTTGTTCAACCTTGTGCCTATTCCTAAACAATGTGGTGGCTCGTCATTAATCGAGCTTGCCTTTCGGTTTTTCAAGAAAACGGTTCCCGAGGACCCACACAATCTTCAAGATAAATTTGGTCAAGAAATCCACCATTTACTTGACCTAATTCACCAATCTCATATACCCAAAACACATATTTTCCCACTACAACCAAAACATTTCCATATGAACATTTCAAGTGTAACTGAGCTTAAAAAAACAAGAATAAACTTCAAAAGAAGCAATTCTCGAAATATCTTGGAAGTTAAATTCATCAATGGAACACTAAGAATTCCGACTTTGACACACCATGATCTCATGGAAGTTGTGTTGAGAAATCTCGTTGCAATGGAGAATTGTTGTTATGATGCCACAAAGTACATTACATCATATGCATTTCTCATGAAAAGCTTAATCCAATCGAATGAAGACGCCAAAATCCTCCATGAGAAGAGAATACTCGACAAAGAGAATGAATTCGTTACATTGTTTAGTAAAATATCAGTAGAGGTCGAACCAAAAGATTTCTACTATGGGGACTTGTACCAAAAACTTAACAACATCACAAAAGTCAGCAAAAGTATATGGTATGCAAAAAAACTTAAGAAGTCTGTCACACAATGCTTACGAGCATTGTAGCTTTACATGTTAATACAACCGTTGCAGCACGCTTTGTTACTACATACCAGTTAAAGATATGGCAAAGATCGAATAAATGGTACATCACAAGTTATCATTATAAGCTAATGTAAATCGACCATACTAATGATCTTGGTTTAATAACCTCTTTTTGTGATTAGTTATTATGATAGAACTACATGGGTTGGGAGTATTCTATATACATTTCATTTATCGTATGCACATAATAATCGAGTGTTGAAGAGTTTGAAGCAAGGGTGGAACTGCTAGCCGAGTGGGTTTAACTGAATCGACAGAACAATAAAAATTTTTAGACAATCTTAGATCAACTTTTGTACGACTTAGAGCAAAAGGTGGCCAAATGAAAAAAGGTGTGCCACGTCATGCCACTTCACCGGTTTTGAGACCCACCATACCCAATTAAAACACAAAAAACCAATTAAAAAAAGCAAACATGTGAAAGATACCTACTTTTCTCCATGTTGGGGCAAGCCAATTTCTTCACAATTTCTTTGGCGCCGAAGGGGAGGGGTACAGTGGCACTGGTTTGGCTCGGGTTCACGTGTGTTTGGTGTTGTCAAAATGTGATTGCGCCCTTTGCTCTTAGCCTTAGTTTTTCGTTTTAAACCCACTAATATTGTATACAAGTCACAAAATTTTAGTTTTGAATCCTCTTATAAAGAAAGATGGCTCCATCCATGTTTGAAAGACCCATTATGTGTGAACTTATGGATAAAATTACATAAAAACTCTTTTTGTACACGAGATATAGACAACTTGCTGCAGGAATCATATTTCTCCACTATGGACCAGATGTCTTTTGAAAAAAAAAAGTAACAATACGCTTCAAAAGTTTACAAGTATTGTGTAAACTTTTGGGATCCACCTTAGTTTAGTTCCATCCCTACCTATAATTTGATTGAACGACATTGCCTTTTTGTTCGTATAAAACATATGAGTTGCCGCTTTTGGCCCGCTCATTTGGTCCGCGCGTTGTGGCGACGGGTATCTTGAAACTTAAGTTTTTGATGAGCGTCCGCGCGTTGTAGCAACATGTACCTTGAAACTTAAGTTTTCAACATGCAATGTTTTTATTATGACATTAACTCTTATGTTGAAATGGAACATGAGAGAATCTCAATCCTATAAGAATACTTAAATAAGGAATGATTGATTTAGGTTTTGTTTTATTATACTAGCATGGTACCCGCACAAAGCAGCGGGATACCAAATATGCAGTTTTTGTCGTATCTTTATCCTTTAGCGGTATGTAATGATAGTCGGTATATGATGGTTTACCGGTTTGATAGTTCTAAAAAAGAAATGTGTGTCTAAATTTCCATAAAATATATTAATACAAATATAGATTTCATAATTATATTCATTTGAACTTAGTAAAAATTGAATGTATATGATAAATTTTAGACTAAAATACACCGTTCGTCTCTGAACTTGGTTCGACGGATCGCGATGGGACGAACCTCGCCCTTTTCATCGCCACAGGTCCAAACCTTGGCCATTAAATGCCGATTCGTCCTTGACCAATAACGCCTATGTCAACGTCTCTTTCTCATTAGTTATTGGAGGGTATTACGATCCTTTCACATTTATAACTCAACCTAGTTAATTCTAACTCAAGAACTATTTCACCAAAACAAAAAGGGATATTGTTTAATCAAATAATTTCGATGTCACGAGTCCTCACCACTTAAGTATGACTTCATAAAAGTCAACTGGTAAAGAGAGTAATAGCTCACGTAAATTTATCCAGAGTAACAAACAAATTTATACATTATCAACTACTTAGCTAGTTGACTTATAACGATCAACTATATACGGTGTTTGATGAACGGAACATAACCGATACTACTGAGTCATTGTCCGATACATGTTAATTTCTTGATTCGTTACAAAATATAAAAGATGAACTTGGGCCCAACTTCAAAACGTTCAATCTTGAATCTTCAAATGATCTACACAGTGAGATTGATATCCGAAACTATTGGACCGACAAAACTTTTAGCCCTAAATTGATGATGTTCTTTGCCACCTTGTCTCGCAAAAACAAGTATACAAATTACAAACATATAAGTTATGAACTGTAGTGTTACTGACAATGGAATTTAACACATGACATGGTATTCATCATCGAAACATCACCTAGGGTCGCCTTTGGTGACGATTAGGACGCAGCTTGTAATCTTTTCTTTGCTCAGAAAGGGTGTCTTAACATCGCTTGAAACATCTGCAATGACACCTCCAACCCTTTCACCTTCCCTCTAAGTCAAAATCGTGCAAGTTCTCAACATCAAACCCCGCAAACTCAACCATTTTGGCCTTCCCTTCCCATCTAAACATCGCTTAAATTCTTGAACAACTTTCTCCCTTTTTTCTCGGGCAAAACCTCCTCTTCATCAACCATATTTCCTTTTCCTTTTCCTTTAATTTTGTCCCTTTTTAGCTACAACCCTTTTTCGTCCTTGATTACTACACCACCTTTCACTCTTGGTGTCTGGTTCCACCCCCGCATTTTTTTCTTATCTATCCCCGCCATTGACTTCTAGTCCTAAAGGTGTTTGACTAAGCATCCTAAAGTTAGCATCCTGCTACCCAACCCACAACTTCAAAAGCGATGTTTTTAAGTAAAATTGTGCTAACTTTTGGGGCTTGTGGGCTACGAAGATATCAAGCGACTCATTTGTTTCACCATTCCAAACAAAGTATGAACATCAACATCGGTATGAATCAAATGCAAACCATTTTCTAGGGATTGTTTAGGATCACGAAAAACAACGCCCATTTTGTTCATTAACATCGATAACACATTATCAAGGCTTGAACTAAATATATCCCTATCATCGGTAAAGGCACAGATTAATTAATGAACCTCGTTCATACCGAGTGGGCTATAATCAAAAATCCCATTATAGTGGATTCCGAACAGACCTCACCTTCTTCTTCTTCCTTCACATCCTTAAAGTGGAGCGAATATGCTTCTATCCTTCATTCTTACTTTTTAGTTTTTTTAAGAATGGGTTTGCCTAGATGTGTGTTTCAAGATGCGTGCGTGTGGATGTATGTTAGGTTTCGTTTGATTGGGTTTTGTTAATTGGGTCGGGTTATTATGATAATGTTTATGGTTTCGGATCTTGTTAGTTGGGTTCTTTTGGTGATTCCCAAAACATTAATTGTGTATAAGCGTATGAAGGAAGGCAAAGGCCAAGTTACTGTGGTATTAGGTTTAAAATATCACACTTGGTCCTCAATTTGGCCACTTAGCCGTTTTTGCACTTAAAATTCCGCGTCTTTTTCTCACACAAACTTGACTTTTCTCTGTTTACTAACTTCACAAATAGTCCCCGAATTTGGAGCGTCCGGTTGTTTTGGTATTTATTGGTTAATACACTATACCAATTGCATACCAACAATCACAAGAAACATATCCTAAGAAAATCTCATCAACCTCCCAATGGTCGACTTCCCACTACTTGAAGGACTCGCTAAAGCTTGAACTCGACTACATGTTTGACTCGATTTCTCTTTTATCGAGAGAAAACGATAAGGACATCAAAATTTCTAAAGGACTCCAAACACTTTGATCGACTTGATTCGGGTATGAAGGAAACCCAAGAATACATCTCGAGATCGAAGGCTTTCGAACTACGGTGATGAACTACAAGGTTATAGAAGATCTTCGCAAGTGCAAAAGGCTAATGTCTTGAAGGCGTTGGAGATAAGGAGGATGATCTGTCAAACACACTCACGGGTGTGTGGCAGAACAAATTCCTTGATGATCTTAGGAAGTGTTGAGAAGGAAAAGCTATGGTTATGTTTTCCCTTTTTTTGGGAAAATATGTCTTGAATATTTAATGTTTAACATAAAGTTAATGAATCTATATGTTATGTTCTAGTGTTTTAATTTGTTAATTATGTTGTTAATTGTTGTATTTGTCTAAGAGAGTTGTTATATCGGTTTTGATTGTATTGGGTGTTGGTAGAACTATGGTCCTTGGTCAAACAGTTTAGAGTGTAGGGGACATGGGTTTTAGTCCCTATCCTGTCTTGCATTAACTTATAGCAAGCACCTTATTCTCACATTTACCACAAATTTGAATTCAAATACATAAACCCAACCCTTTCGGAGAAATTGAGTCAAAATGGGTAAATCTAGAGCTCGTAAGCATTAAATGCTCCAATTGTCAAAGTGTTGGACATAATAAGTCTAGTCATCACAAGGATCGTGTACCAAAACCAACAAAGGAAAGTAAGGTTCGAGGTAGAAAAAGGCATTGTGATGGCGTAAGGCAACATGTATTCATTTAATTGTCATTTGTATAACGATTGTTCTAGAGTGTTTACATTCTAGTTGATGTGCAAATGTATTACTTTTGTAGTGGATGGATGAAGGCGATATAAGGAAGACTATGGAACAATAGTTTTATGATGCTCTTTATGAGCAAGAAAAAGAACACACAAATTTGGATGAAGATGAAGAGCGATCCAGTTGGATGAAGAAGCATTCAATGAGCTTTTGGAAGAGAGAGAATGTACAAAAGAATTGAAGAGGAATGGGAGAGGAAAATTTGGATTGAAGATGCAGTATGAGGCGACTTACTATGGAGTGTCGTGGAAGAGTTACATCCAAGACATCCATATGTTCGGATAAAATTCACGCTCGAAGGCACAAATTCCAAAGATTTCGAAGGTTGTAGGCTTCTACTCTTCTAGGCATTTGTAATATCGACAATATTATGTTTGAACATGTTTTTGTTTTTTGTTGACTTTATAAGTTGACTAGCTTGTAAGAATTTATGTTGTCTTTACTCCTTATCTACTTGTTCAACAACCACAACTCCTTCTACTTATATAATACATCTTAAGTCAAGAATTGTTTATCATACCAACATATTATCACCATGGATGTAGAAAATGGTTGTCAAATGGTATGCATTGATTGTTGGGTTCAAAGGAAAAGCAATTGGATTGACCTTTTTGCTAGGCGTCCACCTTATGGAGCTTTCATGTGGTATGTTTGTCCAGTGTGCCTTGAGATAAGGGGAAACACATCTTATACTGGTAGCGATGGTGTTACCAGGGAAAACACAACCACAGGAGATAGTGGTGGATATGTGATGGGTCTACATATTTTTGCACCTACTATTGTTGGTGCATCCTTGGGCAATGATGAAGAAGACAATGAACCACCTACAACTGAAATAACAAGTGGAGAGCGCCCAAGGAAAACACCACGTGAAGCACCTGCAACTGAAAGACCAAATGGAGAACGCCCAAGACAAACACCACTTGAACCAAGCGCAATCGAAAGACCAAATGGATCACCTACTAGTCATTTAAAGCGGTGAATTCCTAGCAAGAAATGCTATGTTGTCTTTCGATCTAAATGTAGCTTAACCGATATGTTTGTGTGCTTCTTTTGTTATAATAATTGAATTTTGGTTACAATTATCATTGACTTTATAAGTCAAACAAAGAGATTTTAAATACTAACAATTCGGTGTGGTTCCTCTAATATTTTGGTTTATGTTGACCTTATAAGTCAAAATGGGTTTTCCCAAGCACCCGCCTAAACTGGATATGCAAATACAAACCACAAAATGAAAACAACATTTCAAAATTATACCTACACCACCACCTAATTACACCATATGGAGCAAAATATACATGTTAACAACTATCGTTTCAAGAACCATCATCACCAAAAATATACATCTTCATTACATCAACAACTAAAAATAACGGTGATCTTCTTGATGGGAGGCTTTTTATTCATGGGGAGACTTGAGGTCCTTAGGGAGGCACATACCACTCATTCCTATTTGTGCGGAGCATCCCACAACCGCTACAAGACCAAGTACAACTTTGGGAGCTTGGGAAGTGGAACCTTCGAATTAGTGGTCTTAGAAGACATGTTCCCACACTCATCATCGATGTGTCGAAATAATGATGACATCAACTTCATTTGCTTTCACGTTAGTATCTCGGAAAGATAGACAAAGCGAAATAATCGAGTTGACCCATTACAACTTTCTTAGCTTGTAAACATTCACTCTAAAGTCTAACCTTTCTCGGACTCATTATTCCCATATTTTTCCCACAAGTCTTCAAGTATCACATCAGCAATGTCATCTCCTATATCCCACTTATTCCATAAGTAGCCATGGCATAGTCAACCATATCGTCAAATACCTTTAGCTTGCTATAATCCTCTTTTGATGATTCGACACCGCTCGGTTTTGTCAAATTAATTGGATTTATTTATGCTCCTCCCTTAAAATGCCAATAACACAAATACAAAAAAACCCGACTAACCTTTCATCACTTGAGCTTCTTTCGCAAATCTGCATAAATCAT
Organism: Chrysanthemum lavandulifolium; assembly: GCA_022545495.1. Classification (NCBI taxonomy): domain Eukaryota; kingdom Viridiplantae; phylum Streptophyta; class Magnoliopsida; order Asterales; family Asteraceae; genus Chrysanthemum; species Chrysanthemum lavandulifolium. The sequence continues at coordinate 173,406,609 of CM040239.1, forward strand.
CAGACATTTCATCTTCTTTTAACCAAGTACCCCCATATTTTGCTTTCACATATTTTACCATCTCATTAGTTACATCTGTACAAGTAAGCTCCTTGTCTGCCATTGTTAAAGTGTGTGTGAGGCTTGTGTGAAGAAGGAGGGAAACGATCAAGATGGTATACGGTAAACCGTTGAGTTAGAATTAACTAGGTTGAGTTATAAATGTGAAAGGACTGTAATACCCTCCAATAACTAACAGAAAAGAGACGTTGACATAGGCGTTATTGGTCAAGGGACGAATCTGGCATTTAATGGCCAAGGTTTGGACCTGTGGCGATGAAAAGGGCGAGGTTCGTCCCATCGCGATCCGTCGAGCCAAGTTCAGGGACGAACGGTGTATTTTAGTCTAAATTTTAGAACTTTAAATTTGTATTATTGTAGGTTTGTAACATCTATTTTAATACTAAAAGTTAATGTGTCATTAATGTACATTATAATGTAATTAGTGTAGTGTAGTATTTAATTGTATGAATTACTAAATATAGTAACATGTGTAAGCTTAAAAAATTAAGACTTCTATTTATAAATGTCCTAAATGCATTATAGATAGATATAGATAAAAGATGATATTTGAGGTTTTGTATATAAAAGATGACATTTTGGTAGGATCTTAAAATATCGATATGATCTTGACCTTGCAAAGACGAAAACAATCTTAAGTAGGATCCCGATCTTCAAAACATTAATATAAGACTAAAATACACCGTTGGTCCCTAAACTTGGCAAGACGCTTCGTGATGGGACAAAACTCGCCCTTTTCATCGCCACAGGTCCAAACCTTGGCCTTTAAATGCCAGATTAGTCCTTTGACAAAGTCAAAGCCTGATTTTTGTTTTGTAGTCGAGGGTATTTTAGTTCATACACATTTATGCTTTTATAACACATTTATATTTTAACCCTTCATCTTTCATCCTCGTCATCATCTACCCAACATTCATCATTCATCTTTCATCCTGGTCTAAAATAATGGATGCATTCATCATTCATCTTTCAGTACACCACTACCACTTTCATCTTTGAGCTATGTCAGTGTGATCCATTCTCTCAACCTCAACACCTTGTGGTAGAATAATAAATCACTTGATGTCAGATTACCAACAGAAATTTGTGACATGTACTTTAAAAATTCAACTCAACTAAAGAGGTGGTTAGATCTGCATTTGGAACCATCTTATATCATGATTCAACTCAGCAAAAGAGGGGTTAAATATTGATTTAATCAGGTGGAAGTTTTTTCTTCTCGATATTAGATGCAATAAGTAATTTTGCATAACATTTTCTTCAGAATTCCACATACTTTACACATAACCATGCTATTCACAAATGAAATGATAGTCTAAAAGAAAAGTAACCTCATTTTCTGAAAGATATCCATCAGGTACAAAAAACCCATCCTCGCTTTCATCTTCATCATCAGCTTTTGACAAATTATTGTCCATGGTTTCATCTTCCTCTTCCTTCTCACAATCCGATAAGCTTTCCCCAAGTTGAGGAACTACAATGAGTGATGAAAAGATGTCTTTCCAAACTATGGTTACAGTGACTACTTGATAGAAACTAAAATTCTTATAAACTTGAACATAATAAGCATGAGAAAACTAATTGATGTTGCATCTGATACACAAGAAACTTTGAAAAAGCATTGATACTAAACCAACTTGAACATTGAATAAGCTTGAAAAGATGCTTCATAACTACTCACTCACTTTCTGCTGCACTGCTTTTACTTTCTCTTTAATGACAAAAAAAAAGTGAATTGCATTGATAGTTTTGATACATCTTATCAAGATTAAATGAGTAGTTCAAGGTTTTGCAACTGAGAATCGATCATCTCACATAGGATTCCCTCGTGGACTGAATCATGGCTATGGTTGTGAATAAAGGTGAAACTAGGATGAAAAAGAAGAAGAAGCAAAATAAAGGCTTGGTAGTTGGTACTTCTTTAATTCACAGAGTGAAGGATTCATGACTTCCAAAAACTCCTATAAATTTCAACCATATCTTTTCAAAATATTAATCTCATAGTAACCTTGTTTGTGTTCTTATGTGTGTCTCATCACTAATAAATAAAAACTAGATCACACTTATAAACTTCTTGTTTCTTCTTAAGTTGGAAAGCAAGAAGATCATAACCATGCATATAGATGTTGATGTAAGTATTTCAAAAGAATAGTATGTTTTTCTTGCATTTCAATTACTAAAAGGTTCTTATGTTGGTGCATTATGTTGTATGATATCTATTTTTCACTATGTTTACATTAGCGTAGTTTACTTGAGTTAACACATCTAGACTATGGTCATTTGTTTGTGCCTTTTATCCGTATGTTATATAAAATTTAAGCCAACCCATAACTTGATTTGCAACTTATGATTTAGGATAGTGATTTGTATTCTGTTTGCATGTGCATAACTGTTTTTTTGACAATTTTCTCATGTGCAACTGCTTTTTGAAGTCACTGGATGTCATGCTTGCATTTTTTTTCTTTATCGTCCATGCATTTTTGGGTAAGAGGAGGGTATGTGAGTAAATGGGTTCAGGTGGTATATACATTTTGTTATGAAAGATGAAAGTGGTAGTGGTGTACTAGGATGAAAGATGAATGATGAATGCATCCATTATTTTAGACCAGGATGAAAGATGAATGATGAATGATGAATGTTGGGGAGATGATGATTTGAGGAGATGATGACGAGGATGAAAGATGAAGAGCTAAAATATAAATTGTTATCAAAGTATAAATGTGTATGGACTAAAATACCCTCGACTACAAAACAAAAATCAGACTTTGACTTTGTCAAAAGACTAATCTGGCATTTAAAGGCCAAGGTTGGGACCTGTGGCGATGAAAAGGGCGAGTTTTGTCCCATCACAAAGCGTCTTGCCAAGTTTAGGGACCAACCGTGTATTTTAGTCTTAATCTTTTTTATATAATAAAACAAAACCCTTAGTGGGAATTTTTCATTTCAAAAAAATCAAACCATACCTTATTTGGTAATAATTTTTTTAATTTGTTTTTTTTCATTAATATTTTTAATTAAAAAAACCTAAATACTTTCTTTTTTAGGCAAAAGTATTTGTAAATTGCTTTTTAAGAAAATTTAAGCTCAAAATATATGTGTCAAAACTATAAAACTTAAAACTTTAAAAACACGGAGGTCATCTACAAGACTTAGGGTCAAACCGAAACTTAAAAACAAAAGCATAAAGAATTTGGCTATGATTTAACCCGTTCTTCAACCAAAAGTTCCAAATCGAAACCTAAATCAATCATCTGACGATTTAAAATAGATTGGATAATATTTGTTACAGTATAATTCTTATTGAAGTGATTATGAAGATAGTTTTGATAATTTATTTAGGCAAGAACAAAAACTCTTTCCATGGGTTAAAGGTATGATTTTTAATACTTAAATTTTTTGATTTTGTTTAAAATTGATATAGGGCTTTTAGTTATATTCTAAAAAGTTTTGTGATTTTGCTTTTAATTTTGGGGAAAAAATTAGGGTTTGATTGAAGTTCTTGATAAAGATCAGAGAGCGAGAGGATTGGTGGTTCTAAATTGGTTATTTAATTTGTACAGGTATATACATGTTTGGGTTTTTCTTTGATCTAATGATTTTTAGGGTGCTCTAATTATTTTTTGAATCCCTCATAGCTCTAAATTGTTGGCTTTTTAGGCACCAAGAAGTTACGCCCTTATTCACATTGTGCTAAGAATTCAGTAAGTTTCCTACAAAACTTTACTCGACCCCTGTTTATAACCCTTACAAAAACTGGTTTTACACTTTGATTTATGTATTGCAGAATGGAATAACAGTACTACTGATAAGCCTAAACAATAGCACCAATATTAATGTCAAATTGTTGGTTAATAGTACAGGACCTACAAAGACGAATGGAGCAAGACTACAAATACAAGAAAAAATATTATTTGACATCAAAAGATGGAAACTTGAACAGTAAAGTGACAGTGTTGAATGGAGAAAAATTGAGGGTAAATTCATCCGGTGAAATACCTTCGTTGGAGCCTTTGTATGTGCATAATCTTAATATCCAGGTTAGTTCATTTATCTATATCGATCTTTGTTTAGTTTCACGAACACATTATTATAAACCTTAATTTTGATTTATCAATTTTTGAACTTAATTTAATACTGTTTGTAATTTAAATTGTGTTTTATTCCTTTGTCGAAGGTGCATTATAACCCACTAATATCACAACCTTATGAGTTCATGGGTTATGTGCATAGTTCCTAATCGAGGCTGCATTCCTAAGTGGTGGAAACATAGAGCCTGCAGTTTTTGCCTTTTTTGAACTGTTTGCGGGTGGTCTTTTAAGCAAATGAATACATGAGACATAGTGAAACATTTGGATCTCAATCATTTTGACAAAGTAGTGTTGTGGGGGTGAGATTACATATTTCCTTACCTTCTACCAGTTGCTTAATTAATTGTTACTACATACTATGATGAAAACTAACAAAAAACGTTGCACAAGTATGTCTTGACATGCTTTTTAGCTTTAATGAAACTTTCAAGATTCTATGTTTAACTGAAACGTGGGGCTACCATGAAACTTTCGAGAATCGATTATGAAGTTTACGCATATTATATGAGAGTAGTTGTTATGTTTTAGGCAATTGATCTTTGAAATAGCAAGCATAAACTGATAGGGTTCTTTGGAGTCAGTTTTAATTTTTTTTATTCTGTGACTATATGATGAAAGGGGTGTTTGGATTCAATTTTTAAATATGGGTTTGTCATAGGGGTGTTTGGATTCACTTAGACAACTTTAGATGGTTTAAGGATATAGGTTGTTGTATCGGGCTGCTATTTAGAGGAAATATATTTATACATTAGTTGAGAAGACTGCTGGAGTTGAAAAAAAGGTATTTTAGATGTGTGTGTTTTCGTAAGTGAATTCTTACTTAAGACCCCTTTGTTGGTTCGTTTTCTTGTACTAATATAAACCAAACATGATTGTTATCTTTGAAACAACAAAACTATGAATACCAGAATTTCTATATCTCGTGCTTGAAAAGGCTACATGTGGGTTTTTAAATAGGAATTCGTATAATAGATTGCGGGTGGTCTTTTAAGCAAATGAATACATGAGACATAGTGAAACATTTGGATCTCAATCATTTTGACAAAGTAGTGTTGTGGGGGTGAGATTACATATTTCCTTACCTTCTACCAGTTGCTTAATTAATTGTTACTACATACTATGATGAAAACTAACAAAAAACGTTGCACAAGTATGTCTTGACATGCTTTTTAGCTTTAATGAAACTTTCAAGATTCTATGTTTAACTGAAACGTGGGGCTACCATGAAACTTTCGAGAATCGATTATGAAGTTTACGATATTATATGAGAGTAGTTGTTATGTTTTAGGCAATTGATCTTTGAAATAGCAAGCATAAACCGATAGGGTTCTTTGGAGTCAGCTTTTAATTTTTTATTCTATGACTATATGATGAAAGGGGTGTTTGGATTCAATTTTAAATATGGGTTTGTCATAGGGGTGTTTGGATTCACTTAGACAACTTTAGATGGTTTAAGGATATAGGTTGTTGTATCGGGTCGCTATTTAGAGGAAATATATTTATACATTAGTTGAGAAGATCTGGAGTTGAAAAAAGGTATTTTAGATGTGTGTGTTTTCGTAAGTGAATTCTTACTTAAGACCCCTTTGTTGGTTCGCTTTCTTGTACTAATATAAACCAAACATGATTGTTATCTTTGAAACAACAAAACTATGAATACCGAATTTCTATATCTCGTGCTTGAAAAGGCTACATGTGGGTTTTAAATAGGAATTCGTATAATAGATTGTGGGTTTTCAATATTCGTTGTTATAGAAATCTAGCCATTACTCATTAATTGAAATTATTTGTTTTCTATGAGACAACCCAAGTGAAACTCATTAAATAAACGTGTTCAAGAAATCTTGATATTACCCATAACTAGAATTCTTTGTTTTCAAGAGTGTTTTCCTTTAACCTTTATCAAACTTGAAGTACACAGGACTATATGTTGGTCATACGTCAATGGGTGCAGGCGCTGGTATTACTTTGATTCTAGATTTCTCACTGACTTTGTTACGTGTTTTTAGTTAAACCTTATAAATCTGTATATGTTTCAGCATCAAAGGATACTAAAAGAACCATCGAGGATCTTTGAGAGCATGGTAGTGGTTGGATTGCATCCAAATTGTAACATTCAGGCCCTAAAACGACAGTATTTTGGTACGAGACCTGAAGGTCTAGGGAGGCTGTGAAGTTCACTTACATATAGAAAACAAAGGCTACTTAGGTAATAATTGTTTTTCTTCTTTGATTATTAGTTTTGATTATTTTGGAAAGATGGGGGAAGAAGATATCCAAATTTTTTCTATTATCCCATGGTATCTAATCTGACAGAAAAATAGTATTTAGGTGGTGCAAAAAGAATACTAAAAAGCTTGGAGAGTAACTTTGAGATGGTGTATGTAACTCAAACATGTTTCTCATGGTGTATGTAACTCAAACATGTTTCTCATGGGAAGCACTTCATGATCAATACAAAAACCTTGAGGATATGGTTGCTTCTTGCACAACTCCTGGTGGTGCTTTATGCGTGAGCACCTTGGTAAGTAGATTTTTGAGGTATCAAACTATGCTAGAGAGGTTTAGGTTAAGTAGGTAAAAGGTAAACAACATAACATATCAAAAAGTTTAAGCTTTTACAGTAGAAATTCATGTGGATATGTTATGAATTTTGTAGCCACTACTGAACTGATATATGGACCCCTATATGAGTAGAAAATCAAATTAGTATCACTATACCTACACACTAGAACTCATCTTTCACAATGCCAAACAACCCCTCATTATCTAGATTTAAAATTGCAATGCCAAATGCCCTTTAATTGGGGTAATAATATTAGGCATCTAATTTGGCCAGAATCGTGGAGGAAAACTTTCTGGAGGTACCGCGAGGAGGTAAGAGGAAAGTAATGGCCCCAAAGATTAGAAGTAACAAACAGTTTATTAAAAGAGCACACAATATCTATGCAGGTAACGTTAGCTGAATCATAACTTCAGAAAAGAAAAGAAAAAACGCTTTTGCTTGCCAGCCTGATCTATTCAGCACAAAGTTAATTGATAAAACCTTCAGTAAACGAAGGTTAATTGTGTTTCTGTATAAATTTTAATGATTAAAAGTGGTATATAAATTTTAAGGGAAAAAATCAGGTTGTTTGGGTTTGCGTATTGAAACTATATTTTATTGGGAGTTGTATGGGTTTACTAATGCCTAATTATGGGATTGTTACGAAATCTTAGGACAAAAATGCACCGGACTTTTGAAAGTTTTAAACAAACATTTGTTACTGATATTTAAGGGGGTATTTGGTTTTACATAATGAAGAGAACGAACCTCCCTGTGCTAATACCCTTTGCTTTTTAGACACTTTCTATGTCTTTAAAGTACATAATTTGTTTTTGAAAAAGCTCTCTACTATAGAGATAATAATATCTCTCATCAATGTTGTAAGCGACGTATTTATATGTGCAAACAGATAACGGGTCAAAATTGTCTTGCTTGACCTAGAAACACTTTCAGGGGCATTATTCATTGGTTATACATGTTTATGCTATCATTTTTGCAGATTTCTATTAGTAATCTATCTTTAAGGTGCTAAGTACATAAATACTACATTTGTGTAGATTTCTATTACTAATCTATCGTTTGTGCATATTTCCCTTAAAAACGTATGATAATATTAGAATAGTAGTCTTTTGGCACAATTACTTGAATATAGTACTTTTGGACAGAAACGCACCAGAATTTTGGAAGTTTTAAACATACATTATGTTACTATTATCTAAGGGGATGTTTGGTTTTATAACTAATATGTTATAAACATAGCCTCCTTATGTCTCCAACAGGCCCTTGGCCATTGATTCACACGTTCCAAAATAAAAGCCAGTAGGCGCGTGGACCTCCCCCATCCTTTCCCACTCGCACCCCTGCTGGTCCATTAATCTGTTGACATGTGGCTTCTTTGGTCGGCTATATGATGATTTTGTGCAATGTTTTGAAAACCGAGTTTATAATCGACCCGGTCGAGTCATCGGTCATCTGTTCGACTGGTTCGACCGTCGGGTCAACTCGGTTTTCCATTTAAAAAATAATAATAACCGGATCAACCGGTTCGACCGCCGAGTCAACCCGAGTCAACCCGGTTTTTATTAAAAAAAAATGAAAAAAACCAAACCCGACCTGGTTTCGAGAACCGGGTTGACCCGGGTCACTCAAAAAACGGTAGGTCTAACCGGTTAACCCGATTTTAGAAACCCGGGTTTTTTACCCGTTTTTTGCCCGAAACTGGTCCGACCTGTTAACCTGACCGGGTAGATCCGGGTTCAAAACATTGATTTTGTGTCCCATTTTGAAAACTATCTAGATGTTTTATACACAAAAATCAAGCATGTAATGTGTCCTGGGTATGGGTAGATGGCTAAAGTCTTTACATGAGAAGGATTGCTCTGAAGTTCAATCTTGACCCATAGCATTGTATTGTAAACTTCTATGGGTAATGATTGAACCATAAAGGATGATTTCAATGAGGTAGTCTTCTAAACCTTTAACTTAAACAATAAGTTAGCATGGTCAAAGATACCGAGTTACCGGCACATTATATTTATATTATAATGCTTGATCTTTAACCTGTATGGATTACATTGTAGAGTCAAATAGTTCTTATGTTGTAGGAAACAATCCCCGTTTATACAAATTTTTATTGACTACACTACAGTTTTGGATTTCAAAATTGATAAATTTGTTCTCAAAAGTTAATATATACATCTAAGTGTGCATTATTTTCTTAATTTGTTGCAGGGAGTGGGATGTCATCTGGGGTTAACTTTGCAATACCAATTGATGACAAGATGTTCTACAAGTAAACGGGATTACTATTGAGACCAAGACCTCTTTTACTCAAACAAACAAAGTTACTATTGTAACAATGTTGTTTAATAATCATTGAAACAATTTTGGTCTTCATCTTCAAAACTTGAAGTGTCTAAACAGTATGCATTATAAACAAAGGAGTAAATTGCATAAATCGTACTTAAGATTTGGCCAAATTGCAAGTTTTGTCCTGAATAGTTTGAAAGTGCAGAGATCGTCCTTTTTTTAAACTTTTTTTGGAAAATTTTGGTCCTAAATAGGGACCAAACAGTTCTTGAGTCTTAACTATCATCACTTATTCACTTTGGTAATTACTATTCATTATTCAAATTAGGCGTAACCTACTGTAAATTTCATTATATCCAACTCCAATTCTATCATATATACTCATTTCATGACTTCAAATTTATCATAAATTATTGAAAATGATCCACCAAATACTTATAGTGCACTTAGATAGACAGTTCAAAATACACCAATAGATCGTTATATATTTCAAAAAACCTCCATAAGGTAAATACTCATAATTAAGACCAAATGTCGACTAAACTATATCATCTAAAATATCTTCAAAAGTTTCAGCCAAATCATTCAAGTCTAATACAGATGCGACTGAAAACCATTCAATATCATAAAACACCAACAATGGATATTCGACAACAAGGATATTCGATCAACGACATCAACAAACACCAAAATAAAAAATAAAAAAAATAATAAATAAACACGCCAACATAATAACCTAAAAATATCCCAACCAACCAAAATTCATTATCTTAAAGAGCTTAAACCAAATGCAAAGAGCTCCTACACAATAAAAGTTAAAGCAATTCGCATATGGAAGACATAAAACAAGAAAGCACCATCAAAAGCCAACAAATTGATACGATGATATGGGGAGAACCGGTCTTAAAACTACAATATTAGTATGATATTAATGGATGAAGAGGCAAGAGTAGAGCCAGAAAGTTATGACCAGGGGGAAACTTTGATAATTTCTAGAAACTACACTACTAATCGGTTTGCTAGGGGGTAAATTAGAAAAATAGCTGGATATTTTAAAAATTTTAAACTACAAATTTTCTCGCTCGGGAGCACGTGCCCACCCTACCCCCTCTTGTCTTCACGAGTGTGAAGAGGTATGCATTTAAATTTTCATATATATTAGTAATGTAATTAAACACGTTACTTCTTACACAAAATTATAGGGTATAAAAATTCATGCATGCTCAAATTTTTATAGTATATTTAAGACTTCATTTCAGAAACAAATAAAAGAAGGAGCACAACTTATTATAAGTGACTTTAAGTGTGTGACCAACAAAGCATCAATGAGGCTAACAAACACGACGCAAAAATATACTTAAGAAAAGATACTTATGTTACACTTATAGACGACTTCGAAAGCACGAGTGATAGTTCAATAAGATTATAACGGCCATCAAATATGAGGATTAGAAGTGCCACATCGAACAATACCTACAAAGAACCACAAACATCGACGTATATTTGATCGGGGATGAATGTCATTAGAGTAAATGTTATAAACATCACAAAATAGTACTCCTCGTCCCAAATAAGTGTCGAGTTTGATTTTCGAGTCAAATGGTTCAACTTTGATAGTAAATATTTTTTTTGTGTTATATAATACTTGATGAAAAACTATACCAATGAAAAATACACTTAAACCCAATCCATTCATATATTTTGCATCAAGTATTATATAACACCCGCAAAAATAGATAAGGTAAAAGTTGATCCAGTTTAACTCTGAAAAGTCAAACTGAACACTTATTTAGAGACAGATGTAATATGATTTAGTAGATATGTGCATTTGATCTTTTACCACAATACTTCAACATAACTAAAAACCATAATTATAACTTATAAACAAATTTAGTATTAAAAAATTTAAAAAGAAAAAACCCCGTTTCTTTCTTTTTAAATCTTTCATCCACAACTCTTTTTGTAAATGGAACATTCGAAGCGAAAATGAATTCAAATTCTACGAGGTTATTTTTTTAATCATCAAAGAGTTAGAAAATCCGTGTGTGCATAGGAATCTACAAAAAGAAAAAGAAATTAAATAGTACTACTATCTAAAGCTAAAGTATAATTACAAATTTTAAGTTTTTATTATCACAATAAATTATAGTAAATAATACATTTTTGATTTAAAGAAAAAATAATCAATTGTAACCAAACACAAAAAAACTATTGAAATGAATTTATAGCAACCAAAAGCGTGAAAAATTAGTTTTAGCCAAACATACAAAATAAACAGAAAATATAAAATTGTAAATACACGTCATTATGTTGAGAATTTATATTAAAATTCAAAAGCAGATAAATCTATAAACATTTAACATTAGTGTTCTTTATTGTCTCTCAACCATCTATATTCCAACATAAGATTAAACTATTATTTACCTAAATAATCGATGCAAAAACGTAACAAACGATATGAAAACTTGGTTTATAAAGTTTTGTGATTAAAAATTTATAAAATATATACATGAACCCTTAATACGTCAGCCAAAAATAATTATAATCCAAAATAAGAACCTTAATGAAAAAAACACAAAAATTACGATTATTCAAAAAATTAGAAAAAATCCCGTGCGTGCACGGGCATTATAACTAGTATAAATATAAAACAAACACCCCTCAATAAACCTTGTGGATCACGTCACTTAATCCAGTTAAAAGTAGATTAACAAAGTTATCATCGAACTAAACACAGTTATTCTCTCATGCAATTGGAGTTAAAATATATACATTATCACAAATCACAATCAAAAAGTTGCAATCACGAATACAATACAATCCTATCTCACTCAAACATCACATCAAACACAAAAACAAAATCAAAATTGCCGACTATAAACCTCCCAGGTGTACAGTTTAAATTAATAATCGTGTAAAAGTAAGATTTATAGTATGGGACATGTTTCTTGTTTTATTCATCCATCTTGTCATCCTTTTATTTATGTAATTCAACTTGTTTTTATTTATTCATGTTATCAGATTGTTTATTTTAATCACCCACTTATTGATTTCACTATGTATAATCAGATAAAGGATTATTAGCAAATGAAATGTATAGTTATTTAGTTATAGGATATTTTTGTATAATATACTAAAAAGCGTACATATTGTATGCAAAGCAAGCAAGATTAAACTTAAGTTTTTAACTTGCGAAAATAGTCACCGAGGTTCGAGTGGTACCGCAGCAGTAAGTCAAACATTAAACGAAAGTTTCACAACTTGGCAAAACAAATCCTTGAAGTTTAAGCGTCGTTGCAAAGTAAGTCCAAACATTAAATGCAAAGTTTCACAACTTGGCAAAATAGTCCCTAAAGTTTAAGTGTCACGCAGCAAGTAAGTCGCTTTGAAGCGGTCACATCAGATCGCTACGGTTTCACACTCAGATATACTATTAGGCAAGACAAAAGTTTTGCAACATTAATTGCTAACTTTCGCAGTTGGCAAAAATAGCCCTAAGGTTTAGGTGTCGTTCAAAGTAAGTCCAGTAGCACTAATAACTTTCATGAGTTGGCAAAAATAGCCCTAAGGTTTAGGTGTCGTTGCAAAGTAAGTCCTGTAGCATTAATTGCTATCTATAGCAATTTGGCAAAATAGTCCCTAAGGTTTAAGTGTCCTTGCAAAGTAAGTCCTTTGTAGCTACGAAAATAGTCCCTAAGGTACAAAAGCAATCCCGCTGCATCGCGCGGGTTTCCACACTCGTTTTATATATATGTTTGAGATTGATTGTTTCATAATGGCTGCCATATCATGATTATTCAAGGATTTACATCTAAAATGATATATAGAAACTAAGTTTGTTGCATGCACTACCAAAAAATATTAGAAATTAATTATGCCGACTTGAAAACGCGCGCAATTTATTCAAATGGGTGAACAACACCCTAGCTTGGCCCCATACTAATTTTCCTACTGCCAACATGAGTGAGGTAAATTGTATGTCTTTAGAACCTAAGTCCTCCGTTATGAATTTACCATAGTCATACCACTAGGGAAAGCATATAGGGGCTAACGATTCGCTAATAGGTACTTAATTATAGAATGACAACAGGGCTGCTCATGAACATGTAATCATGGCTTTTAAATAATGAATCTTAACCGAACTAGAAAACCATAATCTTTTTTGTTTTTTATATTGACAATTGTTCACACACATCTATACCATAATATATTTCACAACTGTCTTCAATGAGACTTAGAACCCACAACCTGTTGGTTGGTGGGCACGCTTGCATACCACTAGGCCACAAGCCTGGTCAAAGATCCGAGTGCGATCCAGCTTTGCTTGGTTTATGGACGTGTAAGTTACATTTGACCTGATCCTCATTGATTACAGGTACAATGACTATGACTTAAATGTACACTTGGAGATTGGATAAGTATAAGCATGTTTCCGTTAATGTTCACATCAATAGTAAAATCCTTTTTCATGAAAGTTGTGATTGGCCATTGGTAGTATAAAGTTTGGAATTTACCATCCTTTTGTTTGTATCTGAGGACATGTTTCTTATTATATTTAGTGATCTTGTCATTGGTTCCCTTTGTTATGGACAAGTTTTTTATTTATTAATTCTTGATAGGTATGTTTAATTGGTGTTACGTGATGATTTGAATATGTGTTTGCTTTTCTTGAAACTGATTGGCAAGGAAAGCTTTAGTTTAGCAATTGGATAGGATATATGAATAAATCTTAGTTATGCAAGGATGTATTTTATTGGTTTGATTAGATTTCTAAATTGTGTTGCTTTTGTGGTCATGCGTATAGTGATCATCAATCCAAAATTTGGTAGACATGTGCTTTTGTGGTCATGCAGAGTATATTAATTATCTATCTCACAGTTTTTGACTTGTTTTGCAAAGAAAATCATGAAAAGGGCCACTGACCTGTGTAAACCAGTAAACCAATTTTTATTACATTTACGGAACTTAGTATTGCAGTAAAAGTTTATAACTGTCTTATTATGAAGTACAATAGTATTATAACTCTTGGCGACAAAATTAATAAAGATAAGCCAAATGTATTCAGAGTATGGATTCTTCTTGCAGAACTAGTCCTGCAAATTTGTGTCTAGTATCTGTACTTTTTGCTTTTGGCTCTATCCTTTGAATAAGTCCCCACATCTTAGATTAATATGGTGACAATGACCAACATTGAACACATCAACAGCGATAACATCAATGTCCCCGTCCAAAAAAAATGATTTTAGGAAACTTGATGTCATATACTTCCATTCCCTTGATTGATCGCGCGGATAAAATCCTATATTCTTTCCTTCAACATTAAAAAACCAAACAAAATGTCACCCTTTGATTCCCTTATTTTCAAACGAATCCACAACTACTCTAAAAGCCATCTCGAGAGTTCAGGGAAGTTGCCTCGGTTGTGGGAGGAAAATGATGATTCAGGAAAGAAATTTAAGAGGACGGAAGGTCTTACCTCTTCAACAGAATACCATCATCAAGTAGAACAAGAACCACCAAAGAATTTCCATAATTTGGATGCCTTGTTTCTCGACACTGCACCTGCGTTTCAGTCATATGAACATCGAATGCAGGAGCTTGCAAATATCGAATCTCAATATTCCGAGCTTATTAAACCTCACACACAAACACAAACACACACAGCAAATCATGATGCAGTATCCTATGTCACGAGTGGTCAAAAGTTATCAACTGATGCAATTATACGGTTAGGTGGAGAAAGATTCATACAATCTTTTTCATCATCTATGAAAGATATCTCAATGCCTAGCCATCCGTATGGCACTTCATTCTCGGGTCTATCTGATCAACAAGTTAATGATATCCAACTCATAGAAAATCTACTACTTTCTGCTGAGAAGGTGGATCAACAACAGTTTGAACGTGCAAGTAAGCTACTTGACTGGTGTGACATGTTGTCTTCTAGTTCAGGGAACCCGATTCAGAGATTAGTACACTACTTCTGTAAAGCTTTAAAACATAAGATTTCGGGTGAAACAGGGAGAATCCCAATTAGTGGGTCAGGAAAGAAACATGTACAAGATATGCTAGGGAAAATGATGATTCCTAACCCGACTGCACTCTCAGTTTATCAGAAATTACCATTTTTTCAAGCAGGCCATTTTTCTGGAGTTCAGGCTTTGGTTGATGGTGTCGCAGGGTCGAAAAAAGTTCACATAATTGATCTCGCAATAAGACAAGGCTTTCAGTGTACTATTTTGATGCAAGCTCTTGTTTCACAAGCCAATTGTCCTATCGAGCATCTCAAAATTACCGCTATCGGGGTTAATTTCAAACAGGAAATTGAGCTGACCGGTGATCGGTTGAAAAGTTTTGCTGAATCTATGAATTTGTCTTTTACTTTTAATGCGGTTATAGTGAAAGATATGTTGGAATTCAAAGAGGAATTACTCGAGTTGGATCTAGATGAAGCGTTGGCTGTTTATTCATCACATGGTTTGTGGACTATGCTTGCACAACAAGACCGACTAGAATCATTAATGAAAGTTATCAAAAGTACCAATCCTCGTGTTATGGTGGTGTGTGAGACAGCAGTGAATCTTAACTCACCAAACTTCGTGAACCGTTTTATTGAAGCTTTATTTTACTATGGGGCGTTTTTTGATGCTTTGGAAGATTGTATGGGTTGCAAAGATGAGAATCGTGTTTGTGTTGAATCTATGTATCTAGCTAATGGAATATGGAGCCTTGTAGCAGCTGAAGGGGCGGAGAGAGCGATCAGACATGTGAATATTGATGTTTGGAGGAAGTTTTTTGCGCGGTTTGGGATGCAGGAGCTAGAACTCAGCATGTCATCCATATATCAAGCAAATTTGATGGTGGAAAAAGTTTCGTGTGGGAATTCTTGTACGCTTGATATGGATGGTAATTGCCTTGTTATTGGGTGGAAAGGAACACCGATTCAATCTCTTTCTGCTTGGAAATTCTCATGAAAGCGTTCTACTTGTTATTTGTTCTACAAAACTTGAACCACTTAGCTACGTGTTATTTATTCTAATTAGTTCTTTATGTCGCAAGTGACGCTGTGTATGATTCATTATGTTTAATACAACATATACTTGTGTCCTTTAGAACCAGCTGGTAGCTAAATCACTGCAATGTATCATTGTTTCTCACTGCTTTTCAGGTGGCCGGTGTATTGAATTACTTTTTAAAGAACAAGACATATTAAGATTGATTTTCGATAATGAAAGTGATTGATTTGTTAGGACTCAAACAATAAACTTGGCCAATTTATATCTAAATGGAATACGGGCCTCATTTATATCTTTTATAACAAATGATGGCAATATTGTAGACGTATAACGTATTTATGGGATAAAATACATAACTGGCCGGAGAACAAAAAACTTGTACGACTGACTTCGAATTCGACTTTGTCAAATCAGAGGCTATCAGCATTCTTTTTGCTTGATGTACAGGCTGAGCTAACATATGGAATCAGTAGACAGTATTGAAGAATCTATCGTCTATTGTTTCCTGGCTGTCTTGATGATTACAAAAGCTTACATGTCAAAGATGAGACCATTAACATTTGGGAGGCAGGTACATTCTTTGATTCTGTCAATCATGAGTTTTAGGTTTTCTCCCATGTAGTTTAAAGTCTAAAACGATAAATTTATTAAGAAAAAACACATAGAGCTTCTTCGTGAACTCTAACTCCTCCTTATGAAATTTCCATGATTACCATTTCTGGAAAGTTTTCAATTACAGTAATTGATGATATTTATCAGAGTCCTAAAAGATTTTATTTTGGTCATAACTGGTGTCTATGACTCTGAATAAACTAGGGATAATGGTCCAAAAAATATACAAACTTGTTACATTTTATTATTGTGACAATAAATTTTAATTTTCCTATTAAAAAAAAAACTTTCTTAATGACTCTTATTGTAACCAAAACTTTCTTAATGACTCTTATCAGAACAAAACCGACACGTGGCAACATTAATTAAGGGTTAATGGTCAAAAATATACAAACTGCACCTTTTACTATGTGACAATAAAATTTTAATTTTCCAAATCTCCCACCACCAACACCCTTATCGCCAACACCTCAAAACGGACTTTTCATCACGGAACCGTCACATCGCGGAAACCTCAACCGTCGGACCTCCACCGCCCGACCTCACTTCCATAGATCCTCACCATCAAACCAAACTATCACCGAAAATACCTCTCCACCATCGAGAGCCGTACCACCAACACCACCGAGATCTACAACTTCCGAAACCCTTGAATAAGACCATCACCACCGATACGCCCGACATCACAACATGTTTCAGCTTTATTTTTTAACTATTTATCTTTTGGTCATATCCGAATTTATATAATATTTTTTCGGATCTTGCCCGAATCCATTGTTGTCGTCATTCTTGATGCTTCCGCACTACTTGCTTTTGCCGACCAATTTGTTGCCACCGCTATTCTTGCGTTTGAGTTATATAATATGAGGTTTTGGGTCTTTTCCATATAAATATGAGTTTTTTTTTAAATCTTTAATCGGAAGATTTTTTTAATATATGAAAATCCGATTTTAGTGTTATTTATTAGATCCGATATTTGATTTTAACTTTTATAGATTCGATTTTGAGATTTGTTTATAATAATTCGAATTTTTATAGATTAGATCGATATATAACTGTGTTTTTAATGCTATATGAATTATGAAAGGAGTATAAGGGTGTGTTTGTTTTTAAAAAAGTCTTACTAGCCTCTTACTCTTACTAGTAAGAGTGGCAGACGTTTTGCTTTGTTTTTTTTTTTTTCAGAAGCAGAGTTAGGCATATAACATTTTTCAAGAAGAGGTGAGAGACATCTTCATCGCTCTTACTCATTTTGTAAACTTTATATAATATATTTGATTGTTTATTAACTATGTTATATTTATGATAAAAGTCTTGTTTCATATTTACATAAGTTACTTATTATCGTATGCGTTGGTTTAATAAATAAATGCAAAACAAAGACTTAAAATCATTCGAGACACTCATCTGAAAAACAAACAACATTATTTCTTTCGATTTAGATTTTCAGCCACCTCTTACTAGTAAGATCGCAGAATCGATTCGCATCCAAAACATCTTAATGAAACAAACACACCCTAAATGTTTTTTGGTTAAGGGTTAATTAATGGGTTAATGGTTCAAAAATATACAAACTTGTCACCTTTACTATTAAAACAAAAACTTTCTTAATGACTCTTATGTAACCAAAAACTTTCTTAAGGGTTAATTAATGTTGGCACGTGTCGGTTTGGTTCTAATAAGAGTCATTAAAAGTTTTAGTTACAATAAGAGTCATTAAGAAAGTTTTTTGTTTTAATAGAAAAATTAAAAGTTTATTGTCACAATAGTAAAAGGTGGCAAGTTTGTATATTTTTTTGGACCATTATCCCAATAAACTATGACCAAAATAAACTAACTAATCAAATATTAATAATATTCCTGGTGACGGAGGGAATAGTTGTTTATTAGCCACTGATTAGGAGTAGAAACTTTCAATATTATTCTACAAACGAAACTTGTTTGTATTTTAACAATTGTTTCGAGTGTATGATATATATTTCGTCTTTACAAAAAAAACAAAGTATTATTTCGGCCCATTTACATGTGAACAGGTTGATTAGGGTTGTGTTTAAGCTTAAATGAGTCAAACAAAATTTTTAGCTAAAAGGGAAACAGGACAAATGTGCTAAAAAGTCTGCCAAAGTTTATTGTTCGACCCATTAGTTGCCGTATGATCAATTAGTTGCCGTGCTTTGATTCTGATGTACTAGCTTTGATGTTATAGATAAGAATCTACCATATAAGCAGGCTACTCAGCATCTAAATAACATTGAACAAATCGATCACATGGTTACTATTTATGTTGCTAGACACTGTGAATGACATGAACTCAATTTTATTGAACCACACAAATTTATTCAGAATCATAACGATGTTTAGTTCCGAGCAATATGATCTCAGCAAACTTGCAAAAGACGATCCATCTTCTGACTTTCAGAAACCCTCAAATTTTGGCGAATTAGAAAATGATTCATTTGATTTTGCTTCTCCTCCTTTTCAACAGATGTTAAAGGGCGCAGATATTCAATTGGAAAACATCAAAAAAACCTCAATTTTTTCGTCATTTCAGATTGTTAAGGACTTTGCAAGCAGATCAAGAGAAGTTAATGGCAAAAAGATTCCTATTCTAAGCTGTACTAATCAACCCGTTGTGGAAAAGGACCAAAAAATGTCGACTAATGCGAGAATTCGGATGGCAGGACAGCAGTTTATTGATTCTTATTCTTCTAAAGTTAACGAAGATTGTGAACTGAGTCATCCGTTTCTGGTTTCATGCTCGGGATTATCTGATGATGAAACTAAAGACGTTGAACTTCTGCTTACTCTTCTAGTTTCTGCTGAGAAAACCGGTCAACGGCAGTTTGACCATGCGAGCAAACTCATTGACTTATGCAATAAACGTTCTTCAAGCGAAGGCAACACAGTTGAAAGATTAGTTCACTACTTTTCTGAAGGGATTCGTGAGAAAATAAACCGTGAAATGGGAAAAGTGGCGGGTGAAGGACTTGATATTATGAACATGAACGCTCTTCAAAGAGCGTTGATAAGTGTAGATGCAGGTATTCTTGCATTTCACCAGAAACAACCTTTGTTCCAAGTTTGCGAGTTTAGTGCAATGCAAACAATAATTGAACATGTAAGAGGGGCAAGAAAAGTTCATTTAATCGATCTTGAGATCAGGAGTGGTATGCAATATACAGTTTTGATGCAAGCTCTTAAAAGTCAATGTGGATGGGATATCGAGTGTCTGAAGATAACTGCTATCGGTACAAGACTGGAGTCCAAGTTAAAAGATATTTGTAAGTCCTACTCATAGGTTTATGCATACTTTCAACTATATATCAATTGCCTTAATTATATATGTCATCAGCATTTTGTGAGATAACTTATAAGTTATAAGTGAATATGTGCAATTTAATCTGCAGGTAATTGTCTTGCTGATTTTGCGAAGTCAATGAACATCCCATTTAGCTTCAAGATTGTTATGGTGACAGACATACTTGATTTCAACAAAGATCTCTTCGAACTTGATGATGACGAGAAGATTGCAATCCACTCACCATACTTCTTATCATCTTTAATAGTTAAACCAAATCGTCTTGAACATCTTATGAGAGAGATTCGAAAGATCAATCCATGCATAACAGTTATCTCTGAAATCGAAGCAAACCACACTTCACCAGTATTTGTTACTCGTTTTCTTGAAGCTCTTTTCTTCTATGGTGCACTTTTTGACAGTGTGTCTGATTGTTCGGCTGACGAGTATCTGAACAGAAAGGTTTCAGAGTCTGTGTTCTATGGTCAACCTATTTGTAACATTGTGGCAGCTGAAGGTGACGAAAGAACAGCTCGACACGTTACTATAAGTGTTTGGAGGGCGTTTTTTGAGCGGTTTGGGATGTTGGAAGTTGAACTTAGTGATGCAAGTTTGAATGAAGCAAAGTTGATAATAACCAACTTTGATTGTAGGAATTCTTGCATGCTTCGTGTTGATGGCCGATGTTTTATTGTAGGATGGAAAGATGTACCCGTCTTCTCTGTTTCTGCTTGGAAGTTTGTATAACGTAACCTTAAGTGTAGAATTGAGGTCTGTCCCGGAAGTAGTACTTGAATTGGTGTTCTCTGGGAAGTCCTCGTGTTGCATAACATTTGGTCATGATATTACTTGTTACGATGTTTAATGGTATTCGTTCCTTTATCTAACAAGTGTTAAAAATAATCTTTGTAACTTTGTATAAAATCCAATAAAATAATTAAGTTTCCATATATATAGTGTCTTTCTTTTTAACTTTATGTGTTTACATATTATTTAGTAATAATTTATATATCTAAACTGTTTGTCCTTTTAAGCTGGCAAATGAGCATCTAAACACCATTGAAAAAATCGACATTCGACAAAAGGGTTACTATCAAAGTTACTGGACATTGTCGAGGGACAAGAATTTGACTGTATTATAATGAAAAGATTCATGGTTTCATCCTTGTATTGCAGCCGAAATAGTGATTTTTTGTTTCCATGCAGCAATCTAATGATGAAGATAAAGATATTGAAATTCTACTTACTCTTCTAGCTTAAACTGAAGAAAACCGGTCAATGGAAGTTTGATCAAGCAAGGAAACTCATTGAATTATGGATTAACATGTCTTCTGAGGAAGGAAATTCTGTCGAAAGATTAGTTTACTACTTTCCCTTAGCTATTCGTGACAAAATAAACTGCGAAATGGGAAAAGTGGCTGATGATTGACTTGATCAAAAGATGCAGATGATTGATCTTCATGAAGCGTTGATAAGAGGATCATATCCTTTCACCAGAGGCTTCCATTGTTTAAAATTTACCATTCTAGTGTGATTCATACAATAATTGAAAATGTAAAAGAAGATAAGAAAATCCATGTTATTGATCTCTAGATTAGGACTGGTCTGAAATATATAGTTACGTTGCAAGCTCGTGCAAGTCGAGAACAACATCTTGAATGTTTTAAGATAACTGCTTTTAGTACAAGAGCGGAATCGTAAAAAGGTCGTTATATAAGGCAAAGTTACTGATTGGTTACTTATGGCAGATAATTAGGAGTAGAAACTTCCACTAGTTATTTACAAATGAAATTTGTTTGTATAATAACAACTGTTTCTACTGTATGATCTATCTGTGTTAGTACGGAGTAATAGTTATTTACCTTCTGATGTTCTATGTTTAGCATGCACAAAAATGTATCACTTCACTCCATTTAGTGAGTGGTTCAATTTGGCGTGTGTTTTATGTTAAACGGGGTCAAAGTAGAAAGAATAGCTAAAACTGCAAAGGGTCAAATGGGTTGAAAGTCGCCCAAAGTCAAATTTTAACAAATTACTTATTACTGAATTTTAAAGGAGTCAAAATATTGCGGGTCCAGCCGACCCAACCTGATACTTTTTATCAGTTTTTATGCATGCCCATCTTGCCGGATCTAGTTATCATGTTGGGTTGCCGTACTTTGATTCTGTTGTACTAATGCTGATGTTAAAGATAAGCATCTACCATTTAAGCAGGCTGATAAGCATCTAAATAACATTGAACAAATCAATCGCATGGTTACTATCTATGTTGCTAGACACTGTTGAATGACATGAACTCAACTGTATTTTAACCACACAAATTTTGTTCAGAATCATAACGATGTCTACTTCCGAGCAATATGATCTCAGTAAACTTGCAAAAGATTCTGACTTTCAGAAACCATCAAATTTTGGCGAATTAGAATATTTGTTTTTCAATTTTGCCTCTCCACCTTTTCAACATATGTTAAAGGGTGCAGATTTTCAATTGGAAAACAGCCAAAAACCCTCAAATATTTCATCATTTGAGATTGTTAAGGACTTGGCAAGCAGATCAAGAAAAGGTAATGGCAACAAGATTCCTAGTCCAAACTGTACTAATCAACCCCGTTTGTCATCTATTGCAAGAATTCGGATGGCGGGACAACAGTTTATTGATTCTTATTCTTCAATTGTTAACGAAAATTGTAAACTGAGTCATCCGTTTCTGGTCTCATTCTCGGGATTATCTGATGATGAAGCCAAAGACGTTGAACTACTGCTTACTCTTCTAGTTACAGCTGAAAAAACCGGTCAACGACAGTTTGAATGTGCTAGCAAACTCATTGACTTGTGTAATAAAATGTCTTCCAGCGAAGGAAATGCTGTGGAAAGGTTAGTTCACTACTTCTCTGAAGCGATTCGAGAGAAAATAAACCGTGGAATGGGAAAAGTGGTGGGTGAAGGAACTGACACTATGAACATGTCTGAGCTTCAAAAAGCGTTGATGAATGTAGACGCTAGTATTTTTGCATTTCACCAGAAAATCCCATTTTCCCAAGTTTGTCAGTTAAGTGCAATGCAAACAATAATTGAACATGTAAGAGGAGCCAGAAAAGTTCATGTAATCGATCTTGAGATCAGGACTGGTATGCATTATACAGTTTTGATGCAAGCTCTTACAAGTCATTGTGGATGGGATATCGAGTGTCTGAAGATATCTGCTATCGGTACAAGATTGGAGTCCAAGATAGAAGAAACTTGTAAGTCCTACGCATAGGCTTAAACAAACATTTAACTAAATTCAAACATAAGAAAATTATGTGCAATTTAATCTCTGCAGGTAATCATCTTGCTGATTTTGCAAAGTCAATGAATGTTCCATTTAGTTTCAATGTAGTTATGCTAACAGACATACTTGATTTCAACAAAGATCTCCTCGAACTTGATGACAACGAAAAGGTTGCAATTTACTCACCATTCTTCTTATCATCCTTAATAGTTAAACCAAATCTTCTTGAACACCTTATGAGAGAGATTCGAAAGATCAATCCATGCATAACACTTATCACTGAAGTCGAAGCAAACCACACTTCACCAGTATTTGTTAATCGTTTCCTTGAAGCTCTTTTCTTCTATGGTGCTCTTTTTGACAGTATGTCTGATTGTTTGGCCAACGATTATCTGAACAGAAAGGTTTTAGAGTCTGTGTTCTATGGTCAACATATTCGTAACATTGTGGCAGCTGAAGGTGACGAAAGAACAGCTCGACACGTTACTATTAGTGTTTGGAGGGCGTTTTTTGTGCGGTTTGGGATGTTGGAAGTTAAACTTAGTGATGCAAGTTTGAATGAAGCAAAGTTGATAATAACCAACTTTGATTGTAGGAATTCTTGCATGCTTCGTGTTGATGGCCGATGTTCTGTTGTAGGATGGAAAGATGTACCCATCTTCTCTGTTTCTGCCTGGAAGTTTGTATAACGTAACCTTAAGTGTAGAATTGAGGTGTGTCCCGGGAGTAGTACTTGAATGGGTGTCCTCTGTGAAGTTCTTGTGTTGCATCACATTTGGTCGTGATACTGCTTGTTAGAATAATCGCATACGATGGTTAATGGTATTGGTTCCTTTATCTAACAAGTGTTAAAAATAATCTTTGTAACATGAAATCCAATAAAATAATTAACTTTCCATAAATATAGTGTCTTTCTTTTTAACTTTATATGGTTATATATTTGTTAGTAAGAATTGATAATATCTAAACTATTTGTCCTTTTAAGCTGGCAAATGAACATTTAAAGACACCATTGAAAAATCGGCATTCGACAAGAGGGTTACTATCAAAGCTTCATGGTTTCATTATTGTATTGCAGCCAAAATAGTATTTTTTGTTTCCAAGCAGCAATCTAATCAAGAAAATGTAACACCTTTTCGACGCATGAAAAAGGGTACAAAAAATTCACAAGTTGCAATCCAGTTGACTAATGTGGAATGATTGATAACAATGAAGTGAATGATGAAGCTAAAGATATTGAACTTCTACTTACTCTTCTATCTTCAACTGAAAAAAAAAGGTCAATGGAAGTTTGACCAAGCAAGAAACTCATTGACTTAAGGATTAACATGTCTTCAGATGAAGGAAAATCTGTTTAAAGATTAGTTTACTACTTTCCCTTAGCTATTCGTGACAAAATAAACCGCGAAATGGGAAAAGTGGCTGATGATGGACTTGATCAAAACATGCAGATGATTTATCTTCATGAGCGTTGATAAGTGTTGAGAAGACCATCATATCCTTTCACCAGAGGTTTCCGTTGTTAAAAATTTACCATTCTAGTGCGATTCATACAATAATTGAAAATTTGAAAGAAGATAAAAATCCATGCAATTGATCTCTAGATTAGGACCGGTATGAAATATATAGTTATGTTGCAAACTCGTGCAAGTCGAGAACAACATCCTGAATTTTTTAAGATAACTGCTGTTAGTACAAGAGCGGAATCAAGAAAAGGTCGCTTTTTAAGGCGAAGTTACTGATTAGTTACTTATAAGCCGATAATTAGGAGTAGAAACTTCCATTAGTTATTTACAAATGAACTTTGTTTGTATTATAACAAGTGTTTCTAGTGTATGATCTATATATGTGCATTTAGTAATAGTTATTTATTTTTGATGGTTCTATGTTTAGCATGCACAAAAATGTATCTTTTCACTCCATTTAGTGAGTGGTTCAATTTGGCGTGTGTATTATGTTAAACGGGTCAAAGTAGAAAGAGTAGCAAAACCGGCAATGGGTCAAATAAGTTGAAAGTCGCCCAAAGTCAATTTTTAACAAATTATTTATTAAATTTTAAAGGAGTCAAAAGATTGCAGGTCCAGCCGACCCAACCTGATACCTTTTTATCCGTTTCTATACATGCCCATCTTGCCGGATCTAGTTATCATGTTTAATTGCTTGGTAGCCGTACTTTGATTCCGTTGTACTAATTTGATGTTAAAGATAAGCATCTATCTTTTAAGCAGGCTGATAAGCATCTAAATAACATTGAACAAATCAATCACATGGTTAGTATTTAAGTTGCTGGACACTATTGAATATTTGAATGACATGAACTCAACTGTATTTTTACCACACAAATTTTTTTCAGAATCATAACGATGTTTACTTCCGAGCAATATGATCTCAGTAAACTAGCAAAAGATAATATGTCTTCTGACTTTCAGAAACCATCAAATTTTGGCGAATTAGAAAATTTGTTTTTCGATTTTGCCTCTCCACCTTTTCAACATATATTAAAGGGTGCAGATTTTCAATTGGAAAACATCGAAAAACCTTCAACTTTTTATTCGTTTGAGATTGTTAAGGACTTTGCAAGCAGATCAAGAAAAGGTAATGGCAAAAAGATTCCTATTCCAAACTGTACTAGTCAACCTCGTGTGGAAAAGGACCAAAAAATGTCGATTAATGCAAGAATTCAGATGGCGGGACAGCAGTTTATTGATTCTTATTCTTCAATTGTTAACAGTAAACTGAGTCATCTGTTTCTGGTCTCATTCTCGGGATTATCTGATGATGAAGCTAAAGACGTTGAATTACTGCTTACTCTTCTAGTTTCAGCTGAGAAAACCGGTCAACGACAGTTTGAATGTGCGAGCAAACTCATTGACTTGTGTAATAAAATGTCTTCCAGCGAAGGAAATGCTGTGGAAAGGTTAGTTCACTACTTCTCTGAAGCGATTCGAGAGAAAATAAACCGTGGAATGGGAAAAATGGCGGGTGAAGGAACTGACACTATGAACATGTCTGAGCTTCAAAAAGCGTTGATGAATGTAGACGCTAGTGTTTTTGCATTTTACCAGAAAGTCCCATTGTCCCAAGTTTGTCAGTCAAGTGCAATGCAAACAATAATTGAACATGTAAGAGGAGCGAGAAAAATTCATGTAATCGATCTTGAGATCAGGACTGGTACGCATCATACAGTTTTGATGCAAGCTCTTACAAGTCATTCTGGATGGGATATCGAGTGTCTGAAGATATCTGCTATCGGTACAAGATTGGAGTCCAAGATAAAAGAAACTTGTAAGTCCCACTCTATGACTTAAACAAACATTTAACTAAATATCCATCATAAGAAAATTATGTGCAATTTAATCTCTGCAGGTAATGATCTTGCTGATTTTGCAAAGTCAATGAATATTCCATTTAGTTTCAATATAGTTATGCTAACAGACATACTTGATTTCAAGAAAGATCTCCTCGAACTTGATGACAATGAAAAGGTTGCAATTTACTCACCATTCTTCTTATCATCCTTAATAGTTGAACCAAATCGTCTTGAACATCTTATGAGAGAGATTCGAAAGATCAATCCTTGCATAACACTTATCTCTGAAGTCGAAGCAAACCACACTTCACCAGTATTTGTTACTCGTTTCCTTGAAGCTCTTTTCTTCTATGGTGCACTTTTTGACAGTGTGTCTGATTGTTTGGCCGACGATTATCTGAGCAGAAAGGTTTCAGAGTCCGTGTTTTTTGGTCAACCTCTTCGTAACATTGTAGCGGCTGAAGGTGACGAGCGAACAATTCGACACATTACTATTAAAGTTTGGAGGGCGTTTTTTGAGCGGTTTGGGATGTCGGAAGTTGAATTGAGTGATGCAAGTTTGAATGAAGCAAAGTTGATAGTAAACAAGTTTGATTGTAGGAATTCTTGCATGCTTCATGCTGATGGTCGATGTTTTGTTGTTGGATGGAAAGATGTACCTGTCTTCTCTGTTTCGGCTTGGAAATTTGTATAACGTAACATTATATGCAGAATTGAGGCAAGTCCTGAGAGTAGTGCTAGTACGGGTGACCCGCCTTGGAAGTCCTTTTGTTGTGCCCCTTTGCAAGCTTGTGATGTTCATAACGCTTGTTATAAACATTAGCCTACAATGTTTTTTATTAATAGTTTCTTTATTAAACAAGTGTGGTCGTGTTAACAGCCAAATCTTTGTAGTTCCGTCTCGATGTTTGGTTATTCTTAAGCTGTAAGAAAATGCTGTCTTTCGTTTTAACTTTATATGTTTAGATGTTTGTTAATAACAATGTTAATATCTGAAATATTTGTCCATTTAAGCTGGCAAATGAGCATCTATCACACAATTGAACAAATCGAAATTCGGCAAGAGGGTTACTATCAAAGTTACTGGAAATTGTCGAGGGACAAGAATTTTACTATATTTCAGTAACAAAATATATAGTTACATTATTTTGTTAGCAGTCAGGCTTAGTGATGTATCCTTCCAAGCAGCAATTTGATCAAGAAATCCTAACCAAAACTGAAGAATTAGATAATCTTTATGTCGATTTTGCCTCTCCCCCTTTTCGACATATGATAAAGGGTACAAAACAATCACAAGTTGCAAGTAGATCAACAGAAATGAATGATGAAAAGATTCAAAATAATGAAGCCAAAGAGGCAAATGACCAAAAGTTATCCACTAATGCAAGAATCCGACTGGCGGCTCAGTTGTTTATAGAATCTTATTCTTCAAAAATTGATGTTGTCACTGACCTGAACCATCCATTTCCTGTTTCTTTATCCGGGCTATCTGATGACGAAGGAAAAGACATTGAACTGCTTGTTACTCTTCTAGCTTCAGCTGAAAAAACTAGTCAACGACGGTTTGACTGTGCAAGCAAACTCATTGACTTTTGCAATAAAATGTCTTCCAGTGAAGGAAATCCTGTTGAAAGATTAGTTTACTATTTTTCTTTAGCTATACGTCACAAAATAAACCGCGAAATTGGACAAGTGGCTGGCAGTGGACTTGATCAAAAGATGCAGATGTTTGA
Source organism: Chrysanthemum lavandulifolium (assembly GCA_022545495.1). Taxonomy (NCBI): domain Eukaryota; kingdom Viridiplantae; phylum Streptophyta; class Magnoliopsida; order Asterales; family Asteraceae; genus Chrysanthemum; species Chrysanthemum lavandulifolium. The sequence goes on from CM040239.1 coordinate 173,434,852, forward strand.
TCTTCATGAAGCGCTGATAAGTATTGACAAGAGCATCTCATCGTTTCATCAGAGGCTTCCATTGTCTCAGATTTACCATCATAGTGCAGTTCATACAATACTTCAACATGTTAAGGAAGATAAGATTCATGTCATTGATCTCGAGATTAGGACTGGAACGAAATATATAGTCATGTTGCAAGATCTCGCGAGTCGAGAACATCTTGAGTGTTTTAAGCTAACTGCTGTTAGTACAAGAGCAGAATCAAGGATACAAGACACCGGTATGTCCCATTTTTTGTGCTAATAATCTGTTGTTTCTTAAAAACTGTAAAATATTTTGTTATTTGTCCAATGTCTAAAGTACCCTTTAAATAAAAGTAAGTTTAACGCATTCCATAGCAACATGGTATATGCACTGTGCACATTCCTATCTCTAGCATTTGGTTTCCAAAAACATGGATGAACTTATAGTATATGTTGCCCAGGGGTTTAAACACTCGAACAAATAAGTATAACGAAACAAATAACAAAACGACTTGTATTATAAAACGTATTTGGTTTCAATGTATTTGTACAATCTGAGATATTCTAACAGAAATCTTCTAAGCCTATTTATACTATTTGAAACGACACCTTCGTGCCTGTAGCCTTCCCCCCAAACGTTGTGATGTTTGGTTTGTGTCGTTTCACACAAAAATAACCGTTATTCGGTTTTTAGGTTTAATATAAACCTATCTGGTCCTTGTGTCTCTCACAATGTACATGTAGGCCCTTTTACTTCACTTTGGGACGAGATTAAGCCAACATTCACCCCCCCTAATCTCGTACCTAATCCTTTCGGATCTTTACGCCTAATGCTCTCTTTCTGCGAACTTGGTCCTTGCTAATGCCTTGGTAAGTATGTCCGCTTTTGTAAGTCTCCACTTACGTGCTCGACTTGATCCGATTCTTTTCAACACATTCTCGATAAAGTGGTAGCGATATCAATGTGTTTACCGCCATGAAACACGGGTTCTTCATAAGTGCTATAGGCGATTTGTTGTCGACTTTGATCGTAATCTTCTCTTCCCACTGTTAAAGCATTTAATAGTCTTTGTAGCCATACTGCTTGACAATCTGCTGCTGTTGCTGCCATAAACTCTGACTCGCATGATGATAATGCAACAGTAGGTTGTTTTTGAGAAACCCAGCTTATAGGTGAGTTCCCGAAGTAAAATACGATCCCTGTTGTTTCTTTGCCTTCTTCTATGTTGATACCATAACTGTTGTCACTATATCCAAGTAACTTGCATCCTCCTGTCTTGTGGTAAGTTATACCAAAGTTTGAAGTGCCTTTGATATAACGTAACACTTGTCTAATTGCCCCTATGTGTTGCTCCCTTGGTTCTTGCACGAACCGGCTTAATAAGCCAACGGAGTAACTGAGGTCTGGCCTTGTATGAAGTAAGTACCTCAAACATCCAATTAGACTTCTATATTTTGTAGCATCAACTAGTTCTCCTCCTTCCGTTTTTACTAGCTTTGTTCCTGGGTCCATGGGAATCTTGGTTTCATTGCAATCTTCCATTCTTGCGTCTTTAAGAATCTTGTTGGCATATCCTGATTGCTTTATTGAGATTTCATCCTCTGTTTGGATGACCTCTATTCCCAAGTAGTAAGCTAATAAGCCTAAGTCACTCATCTCAAATTTTTCTTCCATTTGTGACTTAAACTCTTGAAGGTCTTTTTTGTTACTTCCAGTAAATATTAGATCATCCACATAAACTCCAACAAGCAGCATAGAGTCGTTGCTTACTCTCGTGTAGATTGCTTGTTCTAATGTGCATTTCTTGAAACCTAGTGATTTCAAGGTTTGATCTAACTTCGTGTTCCAAGCACGTGGTGCATGCTTTAATCCATAAAGTGCCTTATCAAGTTTATACACTTTATTTTCATTTCCTGGTTTCTTGAAACCTTCTGGTTGTGCAACATATACTTCTTCTTTAAGTTCGCCATGTAAAAATGCTGATTTTACATCTAAATGGTGAACTTCCCATCCATGATAAGTTGCTAATGCAAGAATTAGCCTAATTGTTTCCATTCTTGCTACAGGAGCAAAGACTTCGTCGTAGTCTATTCCATGCTCTTGTACGTATCCTTTTGCCACTAAACAAGCCTTGTGTTTTATAATTCTTCCATCTGCATCTCGTTTAGTCTTAAATACCCATTTTAGACCAATAGCTTTCTGATTCTCTGGTAGGGTGGCTAGCTTCCATGTCTTGTTTTTGTTGATTGAGTCAATTTCTATCTGCATTGCCTCAATTCACTTCTTATCTTGTGCAGCTTCCTTGTAATTTCTAGGTTCTTCCTCTAATAGCATTAGTTCATCAGTTTGCACTCTTCGTGCACGATCATATATGTTAGATAGGTTTCTGTATCCCTGAACTGGAGTATGATCATATGGTCTTGCTATAGATGATGTGTGTCTAGTAGATTCTTCTGAGTTTGGCTCGTAGATATATGGTAAAGGTGTTGATGGATTGTCCATTTGTTCAATCTCATCATCAGATACACTATGAGTAGTATCTTGTATGGGGCTTGGAGCACTATCTTCATCATTTTCTCCCGAATTTTGAGTGCTCTCTACATCAATGATCCTTGATGTTTGGTTTTTATTTATAATGAAATCCGTCCATTCTGGTTCATTTGGATCGGGATTATCCAAGTAACCTTTCCAGTCTCATCCTTCATTCTCTTTGAACTTTACATCTCTACTTACAATCATAACCTTACTTACAAGATCAAATAATCGATAAGCCTTTGATCCTGGTTCACTGCCTAGGTAAACCAATTCCTTGCTTCTATCATCTAATTTCTTTAGATGTGGTTTGGTTACCTTTGTGTATGCTTTGCATCCAAACACTCTAAGGTGTTTCAGGTTTGGTTTTCTACCCTTTAACGTTTCATAAGGAGTAGAATCCTACAGAGCTTTTGTAGGCACTCTATTTAAGATATATATATATAGCATGCCTAATTGCTTCAGCCCAAAAATTTTGTGGCATATGCATAGCCTTTTGTGGAAACGTAGAGGGGGGGGGGTGAATACGTTACCGTTTAAAAACTTTAGATCTTTAGTATCAAATCGCTTATTAAGCTTGTTATAATATGAAAGTACCAATTATTGTTTGTGACTAATATAAAGCATGGTAAACCAAGTTGTCACACAATCATGAACATCAAACCACATCACAAACAATAGTATAGTGCAAGTATAAAAGTAAAGAGATAAAGAAAGGAAAGTGCAAACCGAACACGAGGATTTATAGTGGTTCGGTCACGGATCTCCTTTCCGCCTACTCCACTCCCGAGTACCCAACTCGAGAGTTACTTCACTAAATCAACAAGCTCCCTTCTCGGGAGAAAACCTTACAATCGCCGCTACACTTTTTCCGGTACAAAGCTAAATACCGAGTTCTAGTTCGAGGTAGAACCAACCTAACGTCGCCTATACAATATTTCCGACACTAAGCTAGATGTCGAGTTCTTTTACAAGGGTACAACCACTCCCAATATGTTTTATGGCCCAACATAATAAACCTTGTGTTTTATGGCACAAACACATAAACCATCTAATCTAGTTTGGTGAAAGTGTTGTTATGATGCAATGATGTTTACACTAATGATCCATGACACAAATGTCTAATGGATATGAATAACTACTTCTAAATGAACTTCCATTGATAGGAAGCCTTCATGATGAAGATCACAAGTTCCCTAAACTTCTTGTGATAGATCTTCAACTTGTGGTGAGTGGGATGGCTAGATCTCCAAGATTTCCTTGGTTGATCAAAGAGTATGCTTACAACAAAGATGAATGTTAGAAGCATTATGATCATGATCATTAGGGTGTTTAATGTGTGTTACTACATTGTTAATGATTGATCTAAATGTATGCAAGAAGGTGGAGAAGATGTGCTTTTAAGTGGTGATGAAATGGGAAAACAATGGGCTTCTATTTATAGCAAAAGTGGTCGAGGCGTCCACGGACCACGGACCCCTTAAAAGGGTTCCGCCCTTTATACAATTTGGTGCCGTGGGTGCGACATAAAATCTAAAAAATCTTTCTTCAAATCTTTCCAAGATATTACCAAATCTTACTAAGATCACATTTGATATATTGAGTGTCAATCTAACCAAAATATTCAAGTGATCTTCCAAGTATTTCAAAGATGATGCATGACATGATGTAACATGTATTACATTTTTAGATTAAAAGGTTTATCAAAGTAAACTTGTAAAATGTATTATGTAACTAGTTAATAAAATGTCTAGTTACCTTTTGAAATACTTGTGAATGCAAAATGTAAAATGAGGTTCGAAATAGAATGGTTAACCTATTAAAATACTTAGTGACTCTAAACGTATTTTAAACATTCTAAATGATTTGTTAATGGGTTTGATCATAATGCCACATAACAAACATGTACGAACCTGTGTTGTAACATACGAGGACTTGAGACATCGAGAGGTGTTGAATGTATGTTGAGACAAATGTAATAACAAGTAACTTGTACATTTTACGTTATGTATTACAAGTTACATGTTTGTCATCAATCAAAACAAACGAGACTGTATAGATTAAATATCGTAATATTTGCACTAACAATCTCCCCCTTTTTGATGATGACAAATATATGTAAACGTAATAGAAAGTAAAATGTAAAAGGTTACTTGTATCCTTACTACCTTTACATTACCTTCTCCGTTTACACTCTTCTCCCCTTTTGTCGAAACAAAAGGCGTGTCATGAGTTTAACTTCATTTCTCCCAAAAGGCAAGCTTGCATCATCCCTAGTGAAGTTAAATCGTCTACTTCAATCCGTTCCTTGTTAGGTAGCGGATCCATGGATCAAATTGAGATGCTTAACCTACATCAAGGTTAGTTTTATGCAACAAAAATTATGAGAAATATATGAAAAAAAAATAAAAAACATATGTTAGCCTATTTTCTCCACTTTTTATCAAAGCACAAATGCTTGTTGAAAAGTGAGAATGATGCTAAATGCGTGCATGCTCCCCCTTGACACTTGCTCCCCCTTGTTTGAGGGGTCAAGGTGTGATTAAAAACCTACAAAAAAAATATTAGTGCAAAACTATATTCGTCATTGGACGAGTAAGTGATATACAACAAAGTGTGTATAAGATGCATTCAGTAAATTCTTGATGGAAGCTCCCCTTGCGCTAGGGCGTCAAGATGAACCTTCAAAATAAATATTAGTATAATAGAAGCTTTGTCTTTAGACAAATATGTCATATACAACCAAGTGTATAGACGATGCAATATGAGTGCTTAAAGGATATTCCTCCTTGTTCTAGGATGTCAAGAAGCACCTAAAATAAGAAAAATAATTGATGCAAACTTCATCCTTAGATGAGTAAATTATATACAATCGAGTGTATATGATGATGAACCTACAATGAAAAACATTAGTGCAATATATTTCATCTTTTTCACAAAGAAAAATAAGATGTATATATGTGATAAATGATATAATCAAAGATCTCATGAAGTGTAGTCTCCTAATTACAATCATAAGAAAAGTGAGAATATAATATGATAAAAACCTACAAACTAATTTCTAGAAAGAAGATATGAAGTCTTCCACCGGTTGTGCCACTAGTGGTGCTAGTGTTGGTGTCGGTTTACTAGTAGGATTCATGTGGTGATGGTCGATGACTTGACATTTACAAAAGCAAGTTTTCGCTAATCCATGGTGGTGATGATTAGTGAAAGTGGTGATGGAGGGTGGTGGTGATTAGGTTAGGAAGCTATTAAGGAGTTAGAAACTCATATGTATAGTAAATATAAAAAATATGGACTCATGCAATCCTTGCGTCATGTCAAGTGACCAAGGCTAAGAAAAAAAATATGAATGGACATTGTATTTCAATGATGCATAAGGGTTATGATTTGAATGATTTATTGATGCTAACAACCTATTGTTTTGAGCAAGTTCTCATATGCTTCAACCCAAGAGTAATCAATAATGCGTTCTATCTAATAATATATAAAAGTGATAACATGAATATAAATTCGTTCATTGATTGACACGAATTATAAAAATGGCCTATTCTAGGTGACAATGGGAAAGGTAGTATTAGCGGGTTTTGACCGACATGGATGATTATCACTTTGTAAATAAGTGAAGACAATATGGAAAATACTAATAATAATAATAATAATAAATGAGTACCTATATGAGGATGAGAATGACATCATATAAGTGAGAGTTGGATGGACCAACGTGTTGGAAATGGTCATTTTGATTAATATATCGTTTAATCGACAATGACATGCATGATATATGTCAGCGAGAAAAGGATAAGATCCTATGATGGTGTTCTAGATAGTGAAGTTGTAAGGTGCTAGGTTAAGGAAAATCCTAGATTCGTTGATTGTGGAGGTGAAGAAGTTTGTAAAACACATGATGTGTTTTTCACTTGATGAGGTATTGGTGCAAACTTGTGATATAAGGTTTAAAAAGATTGAACTAGTTGTGGTTTTGTGAACCGGTTTTAGCTAAGTGGTGTTTGCCTATGTGTTGGTATTTTAGAGTCTAAGAGACATAAAATTTGACAAAAGACAATTATGTGAATGGATTTCTCTCCCCCTTAATTGGTGGACATTCAACATAATGTGTATCAAATAAGGAATGACAACAAAGTGTTTAGGAGGTTATTCGGTTAACGAAAGAGATGAGCTTAGTGATGTTTTTCTGGATGATGGTTAGCATACAATGAACTTCATCCTTAAAGTCACGTACCTCTTCTCGATTAATACGAGATGATCGTATGATGAGGCATGTGGTTTCCTAATAGGAAGTGAAGAGGATTAGAGTATTGTTATAACTAAATAATGATGGAGATGATTTTTGGAAAGCGGAAGCAAAAATGAGATTTGGAAAGAGGTCGGTTGAAAGACAAGAATGCAAGGCCAACCCTCTAGAACTTAATTCTATATGCTTTTAAACTATATGCAAGTTTAGGGGTCTCATAAAGCATAGTGCTAATCTACGTAGCAATAAAGGAGATTATGCAAAAATGAGCATATAATAGTTAGAACCAAGTGAGATAACAAATAGTTTGTTATCAACCTACAAAATAAGTTTGTTAGTGACAAAAGATGTTAACATGATAGAAATCAAATGATAACATATTATATAAGCAAAAACAACATATTGCACTTAGTAGACAAGAAATCACCACACAAGATAGCATCAAAACAATCATATTATGCAAGAATACAACTTTATTCAAGACATTTCATTATGAGATTGTTTTGTAGTTAGACTTAGACACTTAAGCATACTTGGATATACAAATCTATGTGATTAATTTGTAAGATAAAAAGGCTTCTAAAAGTTTGTCATACCAAAAGCACTTTGACAGATTATATGTGCATATGTAGCAAACAAATAGTGTGACAAGAAGCAAAAGAAACAAAATGAAAGATTCATGCAAGCCATGTTTAAGCCATAACAATTTGGAGCATGTATCATTTGGATCGTACTACACATAGATATAATGAATGCCAACTAATAGCTTTCAAACACAAATATATCATATCAAAATTATCACGTATCAAAATGGCATATTATGAGTTCATAAGTAACATGTTAATCATGCCAAAAAATAATTCAAAAGTAAGAATCATGCAAATAAAGTTTAGGTTTAAACGTTTAGTAGCATGAAACAAGAATATAAGCATTATGAAGATAAAACCATACCAAGGTTTATACATTATGACTTGTTATCAAACACTAAGATAATGTCAAATCAATTTATCGTATTAAACAAGAGCATGTAATCAACACATGTAAGTGCAATGCAAGTGGTTTTACTAAGGTTTACACATTTGACTAGTTATCAATCACTAAGATAATGTCAAATCAACTTATCGTATCAAACAAGAACATGTAATCAACACATGTAAGTGAAATGCAAGTGGTTTTGAAAGAAAAGTCATATATACTACTTGTTTGATTAGTGTTCCTTAGGTGAGGCAAACTATCAATGTTTTAACACTTACTTTAGGCAAGTATAGGAAAACAGATTTTTCAAGTTCGAGAATGAGTATGAGACTATTACTAGCGGTGCTCAATTAAGGCTAAACACGACCATTTTTATGGGTGATTCCACATACCCAACTTCTCTTTAGGAAGCAATTCAACTGTTAGGTCAAATTGAGTTTCTAGTGCAATAGGTTCTCCAGTAGTCATTCTCATGTTAGAAAGATGGGAACTCCTACTTTTGCATATTAAAGTGCATAAAAGATGATAGTTTACCAATACTTGGCTTAATGTAACTTAACTAATATGCAATTTAACTAAGGTGATGAAGACGTCATGTTATACACATGAGCTTTAACGATGGTGTGTTTGAATCTTGTGTTTAGAATCTAAAGTCGTTCAAATTACACAGCTAATTATATGATCTAATGGATGACATCTTTTATGTTGAGTTGAAGTATGTACCATGTGTACTTTAAATGTGAATGATCATCTAAGGCTAGAGAATGGAATATGTTAAATTAAGAACGTTCTCAAGAAAGCTCTTTGGTATTTTATTTAACAATAATCTAAGTGAGGTTACCAACTTCAATAGATCTTGTGTATGCTCTAAAGATGTGTAGTTTAAACCTTGGATGTGCACTCGGTTTGAGCAAGGTTAGGTTATGATGTACGCTTGAAAGGAAATAGATACAAATAGTATCTTTCAATAAATGAGATTATCCCATGGGATAAAGTTATCATGCTTATGAAAACAAGTATGACAAGATGAATTGGATATGCTAGTTCATAGAACTTGTAGATGTTTGTTTCAAGATCATTTAGCCAATGAGGTGTAATGAAATCTCTTGTAACACAACTATTTATGTCGCAAGAATGATGCATAGGATATACAATATCCTTTTAACAAGATGAAATCTTAACGCATGAATCTTAGTCATAATGTTCTTCAAAACATCATGTTTTCCTAAATGAAGATATGAAGCCAAAGTGTTTGAATCGGATAGTCCCATCTAAATAAACTTGGTCTCAAGATTATATTCACTAGATGATGACAAGAGGAATTCACTCGAGTTTCTTATGTATACTCCTCAAAAGTCATTGTTGCTTGGGGTGTATGATGTTGGCTTTGAGATTGCATTTTAACATATGTTGTTAAAACGTTGATTTGAGGTTTAACGAAATTTATGCAGAAGTTTAACGATGAAGTATTACTAATACTTTTATAATTTGTGAAGGTAGTACTACTTATACCTAGTGGAAATTGACAACAATTACCAAGAGCACCATGCTTATTTGATAGTTGAGGTTCTAGCCATAATGAATTATCTAAGTCCTTATATGTTGGAAAGGATGTTTGAGTTTGTTCAAACGTGCATTTGATTCAGTACAAGTGTTGGACACAAGGGCTTTTTGAGCAATACACTCAATGAATTCAAATGATGGTAAGGATGGTGGATTGGTTGATCTAGGTGGTAGGTATTCTAGTGTCTAAATAAGGATGTGGTGATGTAGGGGTTTGTTGTGCTATGGGAGTACTTAGGTTGATTATTTGTCCACAGATGTTGAACACAAAAAGTACGGATACTAATTCTTATGGTTCATTGGTTACTACAACTAGCGGGTGAAGTGCTTGAAGTTTTGGTTATGTCTATGAAGCTTAGGGGCTGAGGTATAGGTTCACCTTGAAAGGGCACGTTTGATTTAAAGGATGCTCTTGGAAGTTCATGAGCAATACGCTTAATGGTGCCAAAAGATGGAAGAGGGATAGTAGGTGTCTAAGAGGGATAGGTGGCACAGTGGGTTGTTTGTTTTGGATAAGTGTTTCAACATGTGTTGTTAAAATACTTGGGTGTTGATTTTTCGGATATGACTTTTAATGACTATAATCGTAAGTCGCATATACTTGAATATTTCGGATGAAATACTTAAGTTGTCAATCCTAATTTGTTGAGCTTAGATTGAACTCAAGGATAACAAGACTTGATAATATGTCTTTAACATACGTGTGAGTTATGACTCTATGCAAATACTTATCGTCTTGAAGGATGACACATTATTTTCATGTTAACCAAGTGAGGTAAAACAATATCTATAGTCATATGATAGACTTGTGTATGATATCTTTGCAAATAATGGGTCCAGATTTGTTAGTCTCGGTAAGTCATCTAAGTCATCCGCAAACGGGTGAGGAGATGTTGGTGGTGTTGTACAAAGTTTGATAGGTACAAGCTTTGGATACTTTGGTAGTGAAGGTGTTTTGGTTGATGGTGGGTGATTTTGGTGGTGGAGTTGGAGTACTCAAGTTTGAAAAGTTCACATCTTGAATGGGTGATGAAATGTTGAGAGGTAATGAGTCTGAGGATGAAGAGTTCAAGTTAATGAAGCAACAAGATCGAATGCTAATCCTAGTGGTTTTCTTAAGTGGCTTATTTGAGGTTAAGGATTTAGTCATTTTGATTTTGCTTTAAGAAATGCTAAGCTTGAGGAAAAGTAATGATGAAGGTGTGAAAATGATCATCTTGAATGTGTTGATTTATGGAACTAAGGATTCATGGATTTGATGTTAATCCATACAAAGATGGTAGTTTCTAATGAGATGGAAATGTCTAAAATCATGTCAAACATCCTAAGTTAATCCATTGAGGATGTGTTGAGTGAGGTATGAAAGATATGCATTAACAACTATCCTAGAAACGAAGTTTGGTAAATTAGATTATGGATTTAGTAAAATTCAATAACTTACCTATAGGATTCACGGCACCATTTCTTTACAGTACCGGAACCCTTAAATTGGTGCCGCTGGTCCGCCTTGCACACGTATGGCGGTACCAAAATCTATAACAGACGGAACCAAATTAATGGTGCCGTCTGGTCCGTGGAGACCAGAAATCTTTACAGACCCATTTATTAGGTGTCGGAGATTTTTTCGAAACCTAAAATTTTTCTCAAAACATATGGCATTAACTATTTCTAGTTAGGAACAGTCAATAACGCATACACAAACATAATGGAGCATTGATTTTGAACAAGGGCTAACGATTTTCACATATAAGTGAAAATGGGTAAAATTTGATAACACCCGTATGCTATCCCCCTGCATGAACCGGTTAGCATACATCAATGTTTAAAGTTAGTTTATCATCCTACGAAGCAAGAACACATAAATGACATCATACAACATTGTTTTTGTCCTTGTACCAAACACTCTCTTAAAAACTCTATTTTTCAAAGTACTTGACTAATTTACTTAGTACTTATTGCTAAGTGAGTTATGACATTTCATAAGTTATGCGAGATGTTAGTATAACCTATGCGGAAGAAGTGATCTAAGTCTATAAGTGATGGTAAAACAATTTTCCAACTTAGTGCATAAAATCTAGCAAATGTCCTATTGTGCATAAACAAGAAATCGTCAAGCAAGCGAATAAATAACATGGCAAGATTGACACTTATATTATGCAAAAAAAAAACAAGTGAAAACAACAATTTTAAAATAAGCAAGCAACATATATGCAAACAACATAAACAAGTGGTCATTTAGCATAGTATGACAAGAAAACACTTTTCGTCATTTAGCGTTTAAATATGACGATGTATACCAAGCTTGATTTGTTTCCTTTAAAAATATTACCAAATTAATTAGTTTCAAAAGAAGTTGTATCAAAGTTCTAAGAATACCAACTTAAATTGTTTGATTCAAAATTTTGAGTTTTTATGTTAAAGCGAAACTTAATATTTTAGACATACTGTAGTATTTGGTCTATTTTACTTATTTAAAATTAGACTCAGGCCATGAAGGTATTTTTAAGTGAAAGTAGACTCAATTCCCTTTAAAATGATAGGTGGCTCGACTGTATGGATCGACGGTTAATTAGTTATGATTTTTGAAGTTGCCCAAAATCTGCATCTTGTCTGACGGATTCCACGGAACCAAATAAAGGGATCCGCCTTTATAAGATTTGGTGCCGTGGTCCTCTCGAGACAGATTCACCAAAACTAACATTTGACATAGAGAAAACGTGTGCGACTTACTAGATTTCATAGTAAACATATAATACACATATTTAACAACATATCTACTTATGTAACTTATCTTAAACATTTACGGAGGTGATTTTTCAACTAGATTTATAGTTGTCCCAAACACTCCTTTAAAATCATATTTCTTCGTAAATTTTCTATAAGCACATAATACAATATTTACTAGTTCTTTCAACAAACTTTTATTTTATTTTTCAAGAAAACCTTCAAGCTTGTATACAAAGTTACATTTAACAATAAAATTTTTAAGTATAACAAGCAAAGCATTTTCATATTATTTTTCGCTTCAATGGTAATTTGATACATGGATCGTACTCTATTTTAAAACCATTTGTTTTGAAAATACGAGCTACGTGTCTCGATACCAATTGTGGAAACGCAGGGGGGGTGAATACGTTACCGCTTAAAAACTTTAGATCTTTAGTATCAAATCGCTTATTAAGCTTGTTATAATATGAAAGTACCAATTATTGTTTGTGACTAATATAAAGCATGGTAAACCAAGTTGTCACACAATCATGAACATCAAACCACATCACAAACAATAGTATAGTGCAAGTATAAAAGTAAAGAGATAAAGAAAGGAAAGTGCAAACCGAACACGAGGATTTATAGTGGTTCGGTCACGGATCTCCTTTCCGCCCTACTCCACTCCCGAGTACCCAACTCGAGAGTTACTTCACTAAATCAACAAGCTCCCTTCTCGTGGAGAAAACCTTACAATCGTCAACACACTTTTTCGGTACAAAGCTAAATACCGAGTTCTAGTTCGAGGTAGAACCAACCTAACGTCGCTTATACAATATTTCCGACACTAAGCTAGATGTCGAGTTCTTTTACAAGGGTACAACCACTCCCAATATATTTTATGGCCCAACATAATAAACCTTGTGTTTTATGGCACAAACACATAAACCATCTAATCTAGTTTGGTGAAAGTGTTGTTATGATGCAATGATGTTTACACTAATGATCCATGACACAAATGTCTAATGGATATGAATAACTACTTCTAAATGAACTTCCATTGATAGGAAGCCTTCATGATGAAGATCACAAGTTCCCTAAACTTCTTGTGATAGATCTTCAACTTGTGGTGAGTGGGGATGGCTAGATCTCCAAGATTTCCTTGGTTGATCAAAGAGTATGCTTACAACAAAGATGAATGTTAGAAGCATTATGATCATGATCATTAGGGTGTTTAATGTGTGTTACTACATTGTTAATGATTGATCTAAATGTATGCAAGAAGGTGGAGAAGATGTGCTTTTAAGTGGTGATGAAATGGGAAAACAATGGGCTTCTATTTATAGCCAAAAGTGGTCGGGGCGTCCGACGGACCACGGACCCCTTAAAAGGGTTCCGTCCTTTATACAATTTGTGCGTGGGTGCACGACATAAAATCTAAAAATCTTTCTTCAAATCTTTCCAAGATATTACCAAATCTTACTAAGATCACATTTGATATATTGAGTGTCAATCTAACCAAAATATTCAGTGATCTTCCAAGTATTTCAAAGATGATGCATGACATGATGTAACATGTATTACATTTTAGATTAAAAGGTTTATCAAAGTAAACTTGTAAAATGTATTATGTAACTAGTTAATAAAATGTCTAGTTACCTTTTGAAATACTTGTGAATGCAAAATGTAAAATGAGGTTCGAAATAGAATGGTTAACCTATTAAAATACTTAGTGACTCTAAACGTATTTTAAACATTCTAAATGATTTGTTAATGGGTTTGATCATAATGCCACATAACAAACATGTACGAACCGTGTTGTAACATACGAGGACTTGAGACATCGAGAGGTGTTGAATGTATGTTGAGACAAATGTAATAACAAGTAACTTGTACATTTTACGTTATGTATTACAAGTTACATGTTTGTCATCAATCAAAACAAACGAGACTGTATAGATTAAATATCGTAATATTTGCACTAACACCTTTAACATACTTCTCGTTGTGCTCATTACAGACCTATTCCTTCTCTCTACAATACAATTTTGTTGTGGAGAGTATGGTGTTGTAAGTTGCCTAAGTATGTCATTCTCCTTACAATAGCTTGTGAATTCTTTTGATGTGAATTCACCTCCTCTATCTGTTCTAAATGCCTTTAACTTTTTCCCGACCTCATTTTCCACCTTTAACTTAAATTCCTTAAAGGTCTCAAACGCCTCATCTTTTGACTTTAAGAAGTATACCCACATGTGTCTAGTACAATCGTCTACTAGCAAAAACATGTACTTCTTTCCTGATTCAGTTTCTGGGGAAATAGGTCCACATAAATCTCCATATACTAAGTTTAAAGGTTCTAAATACTTAGTATTTGTTTGGTTTGGAAACGGAGCTCTATTGTGCTTTCCTAGTAAGCATGCATTGCATACTTGACTCTTGTGATTAATCTTGGGTATCCCTTCCACTAATTTCTTCCGAGTCATTTGTTTGATAGAATCGAAATTCAAATGATCCAACCTAGCATGCCAGAGCCATGCATGGTTTTCTAAATTAGCCAATAAACACATAGGCATACCAACATTCAAGTTGATCTTGTTAAGTCGGTTTATTGATCTCTCAACTCTCATAAGGAGTTTTTGATCCTGACCATATAGCAATAAAATGTTGTTTTGCCTAATGATCTTACAGCCATTCTCTGTTAATTGTCCTAGGCTCAATATATTGCTTTTTAAACTGGGAATGTAATAAACACTAGGGATCACCTTTTGTTCCTTGTTTTTACATTCCAACAATATGGAACCTTTACCCTTAATCTCTACATATCACCCATCACCAAAACGGACTCTTCCTGAAATTTTCTCATTTATTTCTTTAAAGTGTGTTCTAACTCTGGTCATATGGTTGCTAGCACCATTATCTAAGTACCATAAGCTTTTATCTGAACTTATGTACTTCTTGGGTTCAATCTCCTTTTCATTTAAGAATATTTTCTCTCCCTCATCTCCTTTTCCTTCAATTGCCATCAAGAGCGTTGGTTCCACATCTTCTTGAACCAAATTGGATTGCTCTTGTCTCCTATTCTTTTCTTTGCAGTTTCTCTTAAAATGTCCAAGCTTGTTACAGTTGTAACACTTTACTTTACTTAAGTCCCTTTTCTGAAAATTATTTTTCTTGAACTTATGTGAAGTTTTCCTATCATTGTTGTATTGCTTGGGTTTTCCATCTTGGTTATCTTTAGATGATCTAAACTTCTCTTGTCCACCATTCTTATGACTTGTACTTCATCATAATTTATGAAGCAGTTTGTCCGATTGTCACTAGGGTTTCCATCAAAGAGTTTACTCTTTCCTCAAAGGTTTTAGCCTTCCAATTGTCTCATCTAGGGTTGTGTTTTCTAGATCAGAAAATTGTTCTATGGCTGCCACGATTTGTATAAACCTTTTGGGTACGGAACTTAATAGTTTTCGTACTAAGGTTTGTTGATCAAAAGTTGATCCTAAGCCACTAGCCCTTGTGACAATACTATTGAGTTTTGCTGAGAAAACGTCAATACTATCATCTTCTTTCATTTTCAACATCTCAAATTTAGTTTTGAGAGTTTGTAGCCGTGCCTTTTGTACTCTATCTACACCTATGTGCCTAGTTTGTAGTGCTTCCCAAATCTCTTTCGCACTTTTACAACTAGCTACTTGTAAAATCATATCCTCTGGTAATGCCTGGTACAGATATGCAGTTGTAGTCATATCTTTCTTTGTATCCAGTTCTTCATTACCCTTAGGCTCTATTAATTCCCACAACCCATTTTCTTTTAGTATGGTTTTTATACGAAGAGCCCATACTGTATAATTTGTAGGTTTTAAAACGGGACATTGAAATTGGGAAAACGATGTAACCTCTTTGTGAATTACAATTTCCTTGTTTGTGTCTCCAGTCATTTTGTCTAGAAACTATTCCTAACTCTAATAGGGAATATATAGTAGGAATCTAAGAAATCTTATAAGTTCTACTAGGAATCAAAAGCAAAATTTCTAATCTTATCTATATATAATAAGACTAAAAATTATAAAAGTTCAGATTTTAGTTTAGAATATAAAACCTGAATTTTGCGATTCTTCCACGATATGATTTTCTTTTGGTAGGAACACCCGAATATGTTCACTTTCTTCCTTGTACAATCAACCAAACGCTCCCCTTGGTGTCTTCTTTTTTTTCGAACCAGAAAAAAAATGTTCTCCTTTTGTTTTCTTTTTCGAAATCAGTAACACCAAAACAAATGTTTCTTCCTTTTCTGCACTTGTTTCTTCGAATCAGCACAACGAAAAACAAGAAACACTAGCACCTTTTTCGCCCTTATTCTCTTTGCCAAGGAACACTTGTTCCTTCCTTGTTTCTGCCTGAACCAAACAGCAAGGCTGCTGCGTTTTTGTTAGGATTTAGTAAATCTAGTTATTAAAGTGTCGGTCACCTCAAGTATATGTAATCGTTAGAAAGCTCGTAGTCGTAGTTATTTAATGTTAGGTAGTATTTAGTTAAGTAACACCGTGGAAGACGGACGGGTCTTTACCCACTGTATGCCTGATCCACAGCCCGTAGGTGGCGTTTATGTAAGAAACTATAAATACCCTCTACCTCCCAAGGTAGAGGGTTGGAGCTCATAATAATACTTTTACTTTCTCTCACTAAGTTCCCAAACCTCTAAACTTTCTCTCTCTAAAAACCTTATAGTATACGCCTACATTTGACCATGGTTTGATGTGTTTGTGAAATCCAATATGTTACAGTTTTTGGTTCCACTCGTTTATATGCAGAAAACTTTTGACCCTAACTTCTTTGATCTTGTGTCGCAAAACAAAACAGGCTCTGATACCAATTTGTTGCCCAGCAGGTGTTTAAACACTCGAACAAATAAGTATAACGAAACAAATAACAAAACGACTTGTATTATAAAACGTATTTGGTTTCAATGTATTTGTACAATCTGAGATATTCTAACCGAAATCTTCTAAGCCTATTTATACTATTTGAAACGACACCTTCATGCCTGTAGCCTTCCCCCCAAACGTTGTGATGTTTGGTTTGTGTCGTTTCACACAAAAATAGTTGTTATTCGGTTTTTAGGTTTAATCTAAACCTATTTGGTCCTTGTGTCTCTCACAATGTACATGTAGGCCCTTTTACTTCACTTTGGGACGAGATTAAGCCAACAGTATATACCATATAGTATGTTGCTTTTAAGTTTAATAAGCCATATAAGGTGATATATACACTATTTTTTGTGTATATACACCACCATATGTGCTATGGTGGTGTTGTACAATGTAGTGCATAGCCTTTACAAAGTGGTGTATGCAACCGAAAATGGTGAGTAAATTGCATACTATATTTTGACAGTTCTTCCTTTGCGGAGAACGTCTGGTGAATATGCAAAGTCGATGAACATCCCATTTACTTTCAAGATAGTTATGGTGCCAAACATGCTAGATTTCAACATAGATCTCCTAGAACTAGATGAAGACGAAAAGGTTGTTGTTTGTGCACCTTTCTATCTATCAACCTTAATCTCAAAACCAAACTATCTAGAACATCTTATGCGCGTGATTAGAAAGATTAATCCATGTATAACAGTCGTTACTGAAATAGAAGCAAATCATACGACGCTAGCTTTTGCAAATCGTTTCACTGAAGCCCTTTTCTTCTATGGTGAACTTTTTGACATGTCATATTGTTTGGCTAATGATGATCGGCATAGAAAGGTTTCAGAGTCGGTCATTTATGGTCAAAGTATACGTAACATTGTGGCAGCTGATGGAGATGAGAGAACTATTAGACATATTGGTGTTGATGTTTGGAGGTCGTTTTTTGTAAGATTTAGGATGGTGGAGATTGAACTAAATAGCGATACACGCTTTTGAAGAAAAGTTATTCGGTAGTAACTTTGATTGGGGAATTCTTGTACTGTTCGTGTTGATGGTGGATGTTTGGTGATTGATTGGAAAGATGTACCCGTTTTTCTGTTTCTGCTTGGAAATTTGTATGATGTAATGTCGCATAGAATATACATTGGTCTCACGAAATAAAGAGCCAAGTGTCTATCTATTAGTTGTATTACAAGTTGTCTTTGTTGAAATAAATGTGTTGTGGTCTCGTTTGGAACAAGGTATTTGCGATGTTGATATAGTTTGATAACTTGAACCATAACAGTTTTTTTAAGAAAAGCGGTGGTTAAAGATTTCAAAATCCAAAGAAACAACTCAAAGACTAGCTATCTCGCTCATTTTGTTAAGCAGCAAGTCCGTCAAAGACAATATGATCAAGACAACGTTGAGACATCACCTCGCTACAGAAAATTTCCACCCATAGTAGGAAAGTGGCCATATTCACAAAGTTCTCTAAGACTCTACCCCTTGGAACCAAGTGAGTACGAAGCTGCCTCAGAAGTTTCTACTACAAAATCCGAAGTCCCTAGCGACTGTGCTACCCCTTTTGTAAAACTAGATAGAGAGGGACGGGGGATACGAGGACCCCATTAATTATGCTCCTCATTTGGTCCTCAATCCGTGCCACGATTCCCATTCGAGGGAAAGATCTTACATTCTTACCCTCGTCTTATGTTGGGTTATGGTGTTGGCTTATATTCAAATTTGATGTTTGAGCTTCATATATATGTTTTCACTAGTCATTATAAACCTTATGCTAATTTTCGAGGTTTTATATGATTCTCTTGATTAGTTAGACCATATATCTTCGATACATGATTACTAAAATAAAATGATCCAACTAGTTATGCTAATTTTCGAGGTTGTCCTCTGGTATAGATAGCATATAAAAATACAAATAAATTTCATGAAAAATTTACTTACATGTTACTCGAACTAATATTTATTTTTTTCTCACCAATTAAAATGATCTTAAGTAGAATCTTGACAACTTACATGTCTCTGTAACCACATTTTAGAAATGATGTTTCTTCTTTTAACCTTATAAAAAGCTAATCAGCATTTTGCTTAGAAAGTGTTTGTACAAGTCTATTGCAATTTGAATATTTTATAGCACAATAAATAAGCGTTGCGCTCTGTTCTCGAGTTTTTTTTAAGTAATGGAAGGGGAGGGGAAGGGAAATCAAAAAAAGGGGCGTTTTTGAGTTTTTTAAGATGGAAAGGTAGGGGACGGGAAGGTGGGAGGGAGGGAGGGAAGGGATGTGATATTTGGTTCCGTCCAATTTTGGGCGGATTGGGAAGGGAACGGGTTTTCAACATTACAGGCCTTATTTAAATTACAATATTAACCTCCATATTTATATGAGAGGAAGCAAACAGAAGAATTATATAATAAGGACTAATTAAGGGCTGTTGGAATTATATAATATGACATTTAATAAATAAACCACAAACATCAAAGTATACATGCGGAAGCGTATAGAAAAAATTAACGAATAATTAATTAACATAAACAAGAATATGCGTACCTTTCTTGATTCTAGCCGAACAAGAATCAAATCCACAAAACTAGCAATTTGGATGAACCCTAATTAGGGTTTATAGGATTATATGAATTACCCCTTACCGTTTTGTAATTCAATCCAAGAATACTAACAATAATGTGCTAGTACCACTTTCTTGTACACACGTACTATACCGAATCAAAGGAATGCTAGTTTTAATCAAACAAATAACTTGAGTTGGAAAAAGGTGGTGATCGACACCCTTGGTGTGGTGTACGATCGGTTTAAGCAAAGAAAACACACAAACAAGTTTTAGGTTTAGCTTAATGAGTACAAGAGATAAATTACAAACACCATTGGTTTTGTATTTATACCCAAACCAACTTGGTGAACAAGTTTGAGTTGTAGATGGGTTGGGTTTGGTCTCCTTGGCCGATCGGTGCTAACATCCCCAAAGGGATTCCGGAACCTTCCCAATATTTATAATCTAGTCCTTTTCCAATTACATTTAACGACCGTTAGTCCATTACAACTAATTACTTAACGTCTTATGTTATTTCGTTTAATTAATAAATAAATATAACTATTATATCTAATTATTAACTTTAATTCTCATCATAAGTGTGCAATCCCGTGGTCTCGAGTTCGATCCTAACTCACGTCTACTAATTTATATCCATAAAACCAACAACTCCCACTTGGATATATCTTAATAGAGTGATCACATCGGTTAGCGTCTAGCAACACTTTGATGCCTCTAGTACAACTCGAGTAAGGCTCCTGGAAAACCTTTTAATGATTTCTCATTATTATTATCCTTTTGTTTCTAATACCACGTTAAATAAATATATGGAATTAAGTCATTCTTTATTAAACTATTTTGTTTCTCGTTGTAAGTGATTGACCAAGAGTACCAAATCTTCTAAACATATTTAGGGGAGATTTTGGGTGCGGCCGCACAAACATCTTGTCAACCCTACGAGGGCCCAAAGAAGATTAAACTCAAATAAATTTGAAGGAACAAATTATATCTTGACTACAAGACTAACCCGCGAACTTTGTAACAGATTCGAAAACAACCCTTATAACTACCGATTCACGTATAGCGTTAAGTTGCTCCACGAAATGCACTACATTTATGACACTTATCCGTATCTCAAGTCCGAGGATAACTATTCATAATTTACTTATAACAATATCCACAAAGTAAATTATGTAGTTGGATAAGTCTATATTCAATTCATTGAATATCATCCGAAATTGGTATGCATTTTCATCAATATACTTTCAAGTATATTCTACCACATCTCTGATTTGTCTTAGTTTAACGATACTCCCATATCATTAATCGACAACGGACATTTAGAATAACTTAGTTATTCATGGATTAAACATGCAAATATAGGACAACAATATTATAAATGAAAATAAACATAATCAAAATTTTATTTCATCAAAATAATAAATGTTTTACAATATCCTTTATCCAAATACTAATCACAGTTCTGCATGAAACTATTAGCTAAACGAAGTCCAATTCCATTGGCAAGTCAAATAAGCTTGTCTTTAGCCAAAGCTTTAGTGAAAGGATCGACTAAGTTATCATCATGTGAACTTTCAATAGATTAATCTCACCTTCACGGACTTGTTCCGAACATAGTGATACTTTCGAGAAAATGTCGGTGCCCTTCATGACTCGGGTTCATTGGCAAATATGATTGCGCAGAATTGTCACAATACATATCAATAGGTGATTCAATTGAAGGCATAACACCAAGCCACGAAATGAATTTCCTAATCCCAACGACCTCCATTGCGACTTCCGAAGCGACTATGTATTCGGCTAATGTCGCAGACATCGCAATCGTACTCGCTTCTTGCTCTTCGATCAATCGCTCCTCCATTGATGACAAAGACATAACCCGTCGAGACTTTGTATCATCTTTATCACATCTTGCCCGGACGTATCACAAGAACTGTAACACCAAGCTCAGGTGCGGATTTCACCATACACTAAAACATATCTTTCGTATTCCTAAGATACTTTAGAATATGTTTAATGCGATCCGATGAAGTTCACCGGATTCATTGATATCGGTCGGTCATGTTACGAGCGAACGCCACATCGGCCTTGTGCATCTCATGGCATACATAATAGATCCTCTGCGAAGCATAAGGAACCTTCGCATGCGTGCCACCTCGGCAGTGTTGAAGCACACATATCGCTACATAAGCCATGCTTTACTTCCATTGGCAAATATCCTTTCTTGGAATTTTGCATATTGAATCTCTTCAATATTTTATCAATGTAAGCGCTTTGACTTAGACCAATTAACCGCTTTGACCTATCTCGATAGATCTTGATTCCCGAATGTATGCGACTTCTCTAAATCCTTCATAGAGAAAACACTTCCCAAGATATGCCTTAACATTTTGCAAACTTGGAATGTCTTTTCTCATAATTAATATGCCATCGACATAAAGGATAAGGAAAATTACATCACTCCCACTAACTTTGTGATATACACATGGCTCATCAAGATTTTGAATAAATCCATACCTTTTGATTTCTTCATCAAATCTCTTATTCCATTGCCTTGATGCTTGCTTCAATCCATAAATAGACCTTTGAAGCTTGCATACACGGTTTGGAAATTGTGGATTCACGAACCCCTCAGGTTGCTTCATATAGATGTCTTCATCTAAGTGACCATTCAAGAAGGCGGTTTTGACATCCATTTGCCATATCTCATAGTCATAGTACGCTGCTATAGCTATGAGAATTCTAATTGCTCTAATGTCCTCTGGGAGAAAAGGTCTCCTTGTAATCTATGCCATAATTTTGAGTAAAACCATGCTAACTAGACGAGCTTTATAGATGTGTACATTGCCATCCATGTCGGTCCTAATTTTATAGAGCCACTTACTTCCAACCATCGTGGCGTTTGAGGTAAGTCAACCTCTTCCCGCACTTCATTTTCTCATGGATTGCATTTCCCCAATCATTGCAACTTGCCATTTGTCCTTTTCGGGACTTGCCATGGCGACTTTATAACTAGTAGGCTCTCCAAGATCTCCTAACATAGTTTCCTAAACCTTTACGTTAAGACATAGGCGTTCGGTGCACGTGAGACCTTATGGATCTACGGACGAGAATCACTTCAACTTCGGTGGATGACCCGGACTATCGAGTTGCCGAAGAACGTTAGTGTTCGTAAGGTAATGCATCTTCATGATCATCTTCTAGATCATAAACTCTCCACCGATTTCTTGAGATACGAGATCACTTTCAAGAAAATCTCCATACCTAGCAACAATTACTTTATTTTCGGTTGCATAGTAAAAGTAGTAACCCATAGTTTCCTTAGGGTATCCTACGAAGATACACTTCTGGATCTTTGTTGGAGTTTATCACGAGTCACGGCTAACATCGCCGCAACCCCGGACCTTTAAATAAGACAGGTTAGGAGCTTTACCATGCCATATTTCATATGGTGTCTTATCAACCTTCTTTGTGGGAACCATATTTAGAATGCGAACAACTGATTCTAAAGCATAATCCCAAAAGGATAAAGGTAGAGTAGTAAGATTAAACATAGATCATATCATGTCCAACAATGTACGATTTCATCTCTCAGATACACCATTTTGTTGTGGAGTATATGGAGAAGTGAGATTCTGGACAATTTCATTCTCAGCTAAGTAATCTTTAAACTCTTGGCTTAGATACTCGCCTCCTCTATCGGATCGAAGAGCTTTAATCTTCTTTCCCAATTGCAGTTCTACTTCCGCTTTGAAAACCTTAAATGTTTCAAACACCTCATGTTTATGCTTAAGTAAATAAACATAACCATAACGGTTGAAATCATCGGTAAAGGTTAAGTAGCTAGCACCTCTCTTTGACACATGTCTAAGTGATCCACACACATCGGTATGAATAAGACCAAGTAGATCGAAGCCTCTCCATATTGCTATGAAAAGGTTTATTCGTCATCTTCCCGGATATGCATGACTCACATTTATCAAATGATTCATCATTGATATTTTGCAAAAGCCCTTCTTGTTGCAGCTTATGCATGCGAGCCTTGCCTATATGAGCAAGTTTACAATGCCAAAGATAAGAAGAATTCAAGTCCAACTTTATTTTCTTATTGATGCTAAACATCGAATTATTATATTTGTTAGATTCAGTTCCAATCACATCAATTTCAAACACACCATTCACAGAAATTCCATTACGTGAAATAGTATGAGTAAAACCATCATCCAACAAAACTGAAAAGGAAACAACACCTCTAATTATAGAAGGTGCGTAATGACAATTGTTCAATAACAATACTAAGCGAAGGCAATACTAAACCAAACGTTCCTATGGCTTCAACAATTTGCATATCGCCATTTCCCGTCAAGTGATATTGCTCCCCATAGGCTAGCTTCCTCTCCACTCTAAACCCTCAGGTGTATTACAAATGTGAATACCACATCCAATATCATATACCGAATTTTTATGATTTATAGTAAATAATTCAATGAAAAATAAATTACACGAAGGACCGGCAGAGGACCCGTCGTACTTCATCTTATTGCCCATAATTCATCAAGATAGAAACACGTTTCTCTTCCAATGCCCAACGACCTTGCGGTGGTGGCATGCTTGATCCTTTTAGGATTTTCCTTCCTAGGAGTAGGGTACTTTTGGGTTACGGTTGATAGGCCATAACCTTTTACCTTATCCACTTTCCCTTTGCCCTTCACCCTCTTGTTGTTCGCATGCTGCGGTTTTGGCTTATTTATCCTTCCACCACGAATAGCAAGTACATGGGAGTAGGAGCCTTTTGAGGTAACCCTTTTCATAGTCGATTAGCAATGCGTGTAGGTCGAGAATTGTCTTCCACACGCATTGCATATTAATTCGAACAAAACCATTATAATCCTTGTTAAGGGATACATTGATCAAGTTCACGCCATGTCATCTTCATAAGTCTTGCCAAGTGCCCTTAATTGGTCCATGTAACTTTTCATTTCCGGTACATGAGCACTTACGGGTTTACCCTCACCACCTTGGTACGGTTGTGTAATGCATCGATCGGATCATAAATTTCGACGACAATCGGTTTCTCGAACATAGTTCAAGTTCATTGAGCATGTTAAATGGGAAGTAGTTTTCGAACCGCTTTTGGAGAGCGATTCCATCGTTCCCAACATTAGGCAAGCCACATCGTTATGACGCTTATACTCGATTTTCCAAGCATCCTTTTCGACGAGAAGCTTGGTCTTTGGTTCGGCGAGGACAAAGGCGGCGTGCGGATAGTTCAACGGTCGGCAACTCTACGGACAATTCTCAAAGAAGCGGTGCCAATCATTGAAATTCTTAGAGCCGATCAACTTTTCTTGATCAAAAAGCTTTTGAGCGCAGAACTTAGTGAAGTGTTAGTGTTATCGTTGTTTTGAGCCATTTCTCGAGAAAAAGTTCAAGTATTACTATTTTCGATAATACAACTTTTCAAGAAAATAAAATATACCCAACGGTAATATAAACATATAACCATATAATTTTCTCGAAAACTAGGATCCAAGTTATCATAGGTTCATTACATCATTTGATCTGCTAGTAACGAAAGCATATAATAAGGTAATCTGCCGAACAATAATCGGCAAATAATTTCTAATTCCTAGATCATTATGGGATTTATATTTTCCAACGCTATTGCAAATATAAACATGTTTCATCCCATCTTATGCCTTGAGTCCAGGTCTCACTTCCTACTCGACTTAAGTGTCTAACTTAAAGAACTGCAAATATATTAATGTAAGGTCTGCCTTTACATAAAGATTTACCTCTCCATCACAATCTCGCCAAGTACTGTCATGACGTAAATTGCAACTTCAAGTGTTCCTTTTAATTAGATGGCACATAACTTAATTTATAAGGGTACTAGTTTTGATTATATGTGGTCAAATCAAATATGTACAAAGATGTCATGCATTCATCTTGTATCATAAATTTAATAAAAAAAACTTTTTATTACCAATTCATAAAGATCAAATTATCAAAGTTTTGATTGAGGTATTGGGTTCACCAATCAAGGAATTTAGCGTTAATTATCGCCCATTATACCGTACTTTTGCATAAGTGTAAACACTTAGTGTTTCGGGTAATTACCATCGAAGTGACGCATGGAATTAAAACTAATTAGCCCTTAAGATGAGTTTGTACATTTATGGCTTACTTAGTAGCTCAATTTGACTCATAAGCAAGCGGAGAGTTTGGTCGTGAAGCAATAACCTCCTCTTTAGGTCGCAATATTAATCGCGCCCCTCCTAGTATTTCCACACATCCGTCAAATTGGGTGAGCCGTTCGGACCATTTGTACCAAAATCATCAATCAATTAAACTATTGAAAACTTAACACTTCAAAAAACAAATCAAATTTCACCATTGTTTAGTCTGTATTATTTTTCTATTCAAAATTACCCTTTGCTTAAAACTGTCGCACATAATAAACAAAAAAAAAAAAAATAATAAAATAAACAATGCGCACATAATAAACAATTTAATATGTGTAAACAAGTAGCCACATGCAACTTATTCGATAAAACCCTATTAATAATCAATATCTACGTTAATTAATGTATATATTAATTAGGGCTTTCACTATCTCAATTGAAAGTGCGCCACAAACATCGATGAATCGATTGCGTAAACCCTTAATTAAAATATACCCAATAGCACATAATTGATTCATTAATATTTAATTAGAGTCTTCCCCAATTCAATATTTATCGTAAGTTAAACATGTGATAAAATATCTTAACAATTAAACAATATCCAAGCAACTATCCATGACAAACATGCATGTATTATCATGGATATATCATAACAATTACATAAATAGTCACAAGATCGCATATTAAAATTCCATATCACATAACATATTATTTATGAATTAATCACGTAACATATATATTAATTCTAGGTTTCGATAAGGTTAGCAAACAATTTTCAAACCCTAAAATTTTTTTAATGTGTCGATAATTAAAAAAAATTAGGGTACGCCCCATATGATTAAAAAAAAATTCTACCCATAAAAAAAATAAAGCAAAACCCTAGATTAACCATATCAAACAACATACAATGATTCGTTTTTTACGCGTTTAGTAATTAATTACTCATTAAAACCAATGACTCGTGATGCCACTGTTGGAATTATATAACATGACATTAAATAAATAAACCACAAACATCAAAGTATACATGCGGAAGCGTATAGGAAAAATTAACGAATAATTAATTAACATAAACAAGAATATGCGTACCTTTCTTGATTCTAGCCGAACAAGAATCAAATCCACAAAACTAGCAATTTGGATGAACCCTAATTAGGGTTTATAGGATTATATGAATTACCCCTTACCGTTTTGTAATTCAATCCAAGAATACTAACAATAATGTGTTAGTACTACTTTCTTGTACACACGTACTATACCGAATCAAAGGAATGCTAGTTTTAATCAAACAAATAACTTGAGTTGGAAAAAGGTGGTGATCGACACCCTTGGTGTGGTGTACGATCGGTTTAAGCAAAGAAAACACACAAACAAGTTTTAGGTTTAGCTTAATGAGTACAAGAGATAAATTACAAACACCCTTGGTTTTGTATTTATACCCAAACCAACTTGGTGAACAAGTTTGAGTTGTAGATGGGTTGGGTTTGGTCTCCTTGGCCGATCGGTGCTAACATCCCCAAGGGGATTCCAGAACCTTCCCAATATTTACAATCTAGTCCTTTTCCAATTACATTTAACGACCGTTAGTCCATTACAACTAATTACTTAACGTCCGTTATGTTATTTCGTTTAATTAATAAATAAATGTAACTATTATATCTAATTATTAACTTTAATTCTCATACGCAAAGTGTGCAATCCCGTGGTCTCGAGTTCGATCCTAACTCTCGTCTATTAATTTATATCCATAAAACCAACTAGGGCTACACAGGTGTATAATAGCTGTTAGCAGCTAAGGGTAGTTAACATGAAAACGAGCATATAACTTAAACATGTGAAAAGCCCCAAGTGTATCCAAAAGCATAAAACCTCGAAATGCATGTTATTATGTTAATAAAATCAGTTTGTTAATCATATTAACAATATAATACCGAATTCCAAATTCCATCACTTTATAGTGAGAGTCAAGCTCAGTTTAATACGTAAGGCCTCTTTTACTTTTTGTTTTTGCTGCTGTGTAAACCATGAACTCCACTGCTGTTGTGTTAAATAATCAAAGACCGAATCTTTCAACATTGTCTGCATATTTGTCTTTTTTATTTTTTGTTATGTATGCTATTATTATATGTATTTTGTTCTAGTTTTCTTACATCAACATAACCTCTTCGTTATCTTCATACTTGATTTTTACTTTAACTCCCTGTTTTAACAAAACAAAAATGTTTGTTTATATTGTTAGCCAAAGTATATAAACGAGTGTACTTCTTTGCATTGTTAGCCACAAGTATAATAAAAATCCAACTATCTTTCTTCATATATAAACGAGGGTATATTGGTAATTTGTATAGCTTTCTTTCCTTTCCTTGCTACTTAAAAAAAAAACTCAAGAACACAAAAATAAATAATCACTTTCTTCCCATCCCATCCCCTACTTTGCCATTCCCATCCCATCCCCTTCCATTCTTTAAATTTTAGACTTGAGAACAGAGCGAAGTGACCTTTGACTTAACACTCTATGTTTTCAATAAAGAGGTGGTCAATTTGTGATGGTGAAAATGAATCAAGCTTTTGTCGAGAGCTTGAATTCGACTCGAGCTCGTTCGAGCCAAGCTTAATCGATCCTCAAGCCTGAGCTAGAGCCAAGAACATGAACTTGCAATGTTTAACGAGTCGAGCTCGAACTTATATAGGCTCGACTCGAGTTATTTGTGAGATTTAAAGTAATATACATGTTTTTATGTCTTTACCTTTATCATTATCTTTATTTTTATATTTACTAGGGTTGAGCAAAGATCCAAAATTGAACTGAACCGACAAAAATCGAACCGACCCGAGAACCGATTTCATGAAAAACATGAACCAAAACCGAACTGAATATGATCGGTTCGGTTTGGTTTTGTGTCGGTTCGGTCCATTCGGTCCGGTTTAAGTGTGCTTTTGTCGGTTTTTGCTCGAACCGAACCGACCCAACCCGAAACCTAAAATAGGAAAAACATGAAACCGAGACCGAACCGAAGGACTGCCGGGTCGGCTCGGTTTTGTCGGTTCGGTCGGTTGTGTCGGTCCAGTTCGATTTTGGGTCGTCCATGCTTAGCCCTATTTTGAGGTGTTTGGGTACGCTTATTTTTAACTTGCAGGGTACACTTTGGAACTCGATAATATTATGTCCGGTTTAAAAAGCTCGATTTATACGTAATGATGTTCTTTTAAATCAACTAAAATTGATATATGCAATAAGTTGAGATGAGATTAACAAAGAACATTTTTTTTAAGAATAAATGGGTGAATCTTAGCCATCGAGTTTTTCAATTAAAAACAAAAAAAACAAACTCATTTTCTACATTTTATTTTATAACAACATATCTTGCAAATGGTAAATCTTCAAACTACGAACATTATCGTGACGAGGATTAAATCTTTCTTTAAATATGCACATTTATATACTTTCGACGAAATTTTTTTTTCTTTCAAAATTTCCTCCCAGAAAATTACTTGTAATTTGTTATTTTTTTGATTTATAAATTCACTTGTGATTTATTATTTTTCACAACTCACATGTGATTTTTAAAGTAATAAATCACGTGATTTTTATGGGCAGAAATTTTGAAAAAATAGTTCGTCGAAAGTATATAGAAGTGCATATCTATAAAAAAAAAAAGATAATTTAATTATCGTCGAGATGATTAATTAATTTTGTGTAACGATTAACGTTGCGATTTTTAATTTAATAAAAAAGATGAAAGTATGTTTTTGTTATTTCATGAAAAATATGTATGACTGACATTGTATGGTTTGTTTCTTTAGATAAAAATTGTTCCATATAAAACTTTTGTCTTATATTTTGAAGTTTAATTATAAGTTACTAAATAAAGCAAGACATGTAAATTGAATTTTTTAATGAAGATATATTTCAAAATCGGTGTTCAAAAGGTGCGCAAGACGCATGAAAGTCGAAAGTCAGCCGCGCTGCGCCATGCCGCCGTCGCGAAATGGACTGGCGATGATCTGGGCGTGGTCTGGCGTGCGAAAAAGCGAGAAAAGGCCCGCCGTTTGGTAAGGTGTGGCACCACTTTTTAAACCAGATTATTTATTTATTTGTTTTATTATTATTATTATTTTTTGAATTATTTTGAATTAGTATTTGAAATTTGGGCTATTTTATATTTCGGTCCGGTAATTATATAGTAAGTAGTAGTCATTTGCCACTTTAGTGACGCTTTAAGAAAAGCAAAAGCTCGTCATGGCACGTAAAACCTAAGGCGCTGTACCGTCACGCCACCCTCACGCCTTCTCAAAATATCATTTGGATCATGTGACCTTACAAGTCTCGATTATAAAATCAAACCCTATTTCATTTCTGCTCAAACAACAGTTCTGTGATGGATGCAAGAGTGACCGAAACGTGGTTGAAAAAACACCGATTGCTTTATGACAGTGCCACCAGACACCCTTTTATTCTCAGCATTCGTGACGGTTCCGTTGACTTTTCTTCTTTCAAAAAATGGCTGGTAATTTATTATCCCTTGTTAATTGAATTGAATTTGAAGTTAAAACCTGTAACATAAGCTCATAACTACAGTTTATAGGGGTGTTTGGGTTAGCTTTTAAGTTGTTTTTAGGGTTTAGGCTATAAAATAGTAATGGGTTTTTTTCCGAAGCCCCGTTTTGGTATCTGAACTACAAAATGTTCCAAAATGTGACATGTGTCACTAATACTTACGTGACAACTCACTAAAATGCACATATTGGAACACTTTTTGAAAGTTTGTAACATTTTTTGTAGTTCGCATACCAATACAGGGCTCCGGAAACAAAAATCGTTGCTTTTTTATAGCCTAAATCATTTCATTTAACTGTCTTATTTTGAAAATAAGTTGTGTTTAATCTAATAAGCAAGTACAAACTAGTTTGAATACTAGGTAAGTTGATAAACATAAGCTGTTTATGGGATTGTTTGGGTAAGCTTATTGAAGAAACTTTTATTAGCTTATTGCATTATCATAACAAAGGGAGCTGTTTTAAGTAGCTAAACAGTTTAATAGTTAATCGCTTAACAACTTATTTGACACAAATAAGCTGTTTTATAGAAGCCATGATAGAGGAGCATTTCCTAAAAGAACTTAAGTAGCTTATAAACCGTAAAGACAATAAGCACAAGCTCTTTAGATAAGTTAACCGAAACACCCCCTAAATACACTTGCCTAATACCCCCTTGGGAATGTAAAGTCTAGAAAATAAGATATAAGTGGTGCTGCTGAACAATGTGATCGCTTTTATCCACGATGGCATTAACATCTTGATTCTTTTATCTTGAACTAGTGTTGGAGTTTGGGTTGAGGGGGTGTTTGGGAAACATTTTTAGTGTTCGTACTAAGAAATTGATATTGTTATGGAATGAAATAAGCTGTTTATGATAAGCAAATAAGTATAGTTTATGTAAGCATAAGCTATCTAAATACACAATCCCAAACACCCCTGATCCCCTAATTATTCATCAGAGACATACGTCCCAACTTGATCCTAAACTTTTATACGGCCGAGATCTTCACTCTAAATTTCCTTTAGAAGCGACTCTGCTGCCAGCAGGGGCCCAACCGAGGCGCTCGGGCATTTTTCGACACCATAGTTGTCTTGTCTGATTCAAGTATTTTCAGATTTGTAGAACTTGGTTTAAATTTGTTTAGAATTTAATACGATTTCGGTTGGAGGCTGCATACATTCATGCTATAAAGTTATTAACATTTCATGGTGGTGTATGATGCAGGGCCAAGATTACATATTTGTGAGATCGTTTGTCCCCTTTGTAGCAAGCACATTGATGAAATCATGTAAGGAACAAAATGATGAATCCGATATGGAAGTTATCTTAGGTGGTATGGCTTCTCTTAACGACGAGATCAATTGGTTCAAAAAAGAAGCTTCCAAGTTTCATGTTTCTCTTAAGAGTGTCATTCCTCAAAACGCAAATGTCAAATATTGCAGGTACCCTGATCCAGCATTGTAGTAGTAACGGATTTAGAGTGTGCACTTTTATCATAGAAACATAATTCGGATATAGATCATCTTTACCAATATTTTTATATTTGGGGATAGAATTTGTGGAATTTTCACATATCCTAAGCCTCTGTTGTCTGCTCTGTTTACAGTTTTCTAGAGAGCTTAACGAGTTCAGAAGTCGAATACCCTGTGGCAATTTCAGTATTTTGGGCCATTGAGGCTGTGTATCAAGAAAGCTTTGCTCATTGCCTTGAAGACGGTAATAAGATTCCACAAGAGCTTCAAGAGACTTGTGAACGATGGGGCAATGAAGGTTTTGGATCATACTGCAAGTTGTTGCGAGATATTGCTGATCGTTGCTTGCAAAAAGCATCATCAGATGTGATTGCAAAAGCAGAGGTGTTTTTTCTTCGTGTTCTTGAATATGAAGTTGAGTTTTGGAACATGAGTGTTGGAGGAACATGAGTTTAAAAAAAAAAGGACATCATAGTATGTGAAAATAGGCTGATCGAATGGTATTTGATAGATAGAGGTAAATTGTGCTGCAATAAAAATGTATGAACAACTGTAACCTATCAGCCAACACAATGTAACAAATAAATTGGGGTTCTTTAACAGAAAATTTCGTTGAGGTATCTTTATAAGCATTTCTAACTTTGAAGTATAGTAAATTACAGAGATTGTCCATGCACTTTTTGGATTTCCGCAGGCGTTTGGCGCAGATACTTGCATAAACTTAAACTTATTTCTGTACAAAATTAAGGTTCATTTTGTTGACAAAGCTTATTCTATAGTGGGAATTTCTCACACTTTGATTCCTTTTCCAAATAAAATAACCAAACACATCTCATTTCTTCACAAATGGATTTCTTTTTGAACAATAAGTCACTTTTAAACCAAAATGATTTCATAGGACTTTGACATTTGGACAGAAGATGAATCAATCAAAAGCAAATATATCCAGACTTGTGCTTGCTTTCTCAAGGAGACCCAAAGGAGTACATTAATGGATTTATAGCAACTGCTTTTGCAGTTGGAGTTACCCCCTCCCATGACCAAGGCTCTCTTTTACTTTTCTTATTGGTTTAGTTTCCGACAGTGGTTCCGAAGATTTTGTCGTGATTGGTGACTGGGTGAGTACTTCCATATTATTTCTTATTTTGTGTTGTTTGTACTTTGTACAGTTGTATCTTGCCCACCTACTGTTTGATGACTTAATTAATTCCTATAATATATCAGGTAATTTGGTTTTTAAACTGCCTTTATCAACTGCCTAACACTTGTATAGTGAAACTGGCACTCATGTCTTATGACTGAAACTTACATCACTCTCTAAGTTTATATGTGTAACTCATATTTTTCACTTCCAGTTTTTTACTTAATTGCTTTCGTATCAATTATGCAACATAATCTCTAGAACAATTGGTTTCATAGAACTGCTCCCCACCTAGCAAATTTTGCAATAACACCTTGTTCGAGTCACATCAAACTCTTTAATAAGAATGAAAAGAAACATGCTATATACTCCATAATATAAACCACTTGAACAGTTTTTCTAACATATAAATATCACAAGTTCTGACTTCTTAATTAGCATATGAGGATGGTTTTCTAGTGTTTCCTTGTAGTCAGGGTTTTTTCTTCTCGGTATCATCACTTGTATGTTGTATGAAAGTAAAACTTACATTATGCCTTTTCTGATACTTTTCCGTTACTTTTATGCTACTATGACAACCAAAAACATTTAAAGAGGGCGAATCATGCATAATTAGGATATGTTAGTGGAGTTGCTAAGGGAAGCACACAAGAAAGAGTGAATGGATCAACACTCATTTAATTGTGACGTCATAAGCATCTTTGGCAGGTTTGTGAAAGTTATCGCAGTAAAATAAATTTCTCTTTATCAAGTAATTTTGTGTGGTAAAGTTCATTTTGGTCGTGTACAGTATTTATATGAAAGCTTGATCATTAAAACCCTAATAAATATATCATAGAAATATATCAGTCAGTATCTCATATTCATTCTTTCCACCGACCCGAGGGTTGCCACCGACCCTTGGAATTAATGGCGGAGCTTATCCCTGATATCTTTGCGGATATACTTGTAAGATTGGATGTGAAGGATCTACTCCGATGCAAAAGCGTGTGTAAGTCATGGAAATATCTCATCTCTAGTCCTCGTTTCATTAAAATTCATCTAAAATATTGTTACGATAATGATCGCAACAATAATGAAATTGGGCATCGACGGATAGTTATGTCCAGACACCCTAATAACTGTAATTTTGAAGTTGATGTTACGTTCTTGTATGAGAATGAGACCCGTAAAGTTATTGGTTCTTCCAATGGCCTTGTATGTATCTCTGATTATGATAATACTATTTTAGTTGTAAATCCCTCAACTAGAGAGGTGAATAAAGTGCAAAAGCCCAGTCTTCTCGACAGTTGGACTTTGTGTTGGGGTTTTGGTTATGATTCATCCACAGATGATTACAAGGTAATAGTAGGTTTTAGAAAGGCTTCTAATTTGGCGTGCTTTCAAGTGTTAAATTTAAAATCAAATGAATGGAATGTTATTGGAGATGTGAATTATTCCTTTACTAATAGGAATATCGCTGTCTTCTGCAACGGGGCACTTCACTGGGCAATGCACCATGATGCAAAGCCATATATTATTTGTTTTGATTTATCTAATGAAGAATTTAAAGAAATCCCCCATCCTGATAATTCTTTATACAAACCTACTCGTCGTTGCTACATGGGGATTATTGAAGAATGTTTATGCTTATTTCGTTTGGTATCATTTCCATATGACATATGGGTTATGAAAAATTATAATTTAGTGGAGTCTTGGGAACGGATGCCATATGATTACAAGTGGAAGTCTGAAGTTGCACACAACTTCAGAGAACTCAGGGAATACATTCCACACTTCAAGCCATTGTGTCATGGTGATCTGCTGTTATGCAGGGGTCCTGGGTTTATTTTTGCCCCGATATTTGTGCAAAGCCTTGTGACTCTGCATGTTAATGGGAAACCAAATAAAAAGAGACGATCCAAGAATGACAGGATGAGTTGTAAGGTAAGTTTTAATTATGATCTTATTTCGTGGTTCTTTCTTTTATTACTTTCTATAATATTATAGACTAGAGAGTTACCTATTCATATTTCATGTCAGAGTATTGCTTATGATAATTGCTCTATATCTCAAATAAATTTTGTTGGCATTGAACTCATTAGTCATGTATCATATTTATTCGTGTTACACCTTCAATTCTATTTTAGCATATGGTTTTTAAATACATCATCTATGTATTGAAGAACAAGTAGGGTTGGATAAGTTGGAAAACCCCTTGCCTCTCAACCGAGAGGTCAGGGGTTCGATCCTCACTCCTACAAAGGCGGAGGTCCTTTCATCTGGTAACCTCTCTACCTTAGGTAGGGGTAAGGTGTCTACATCTTAACCTCCCCATACACGGAAGCGGTATTGGGTACCCATAACCCGTGGAAGACGGCATTGGGCGTTACTTTACTTTTCTTTTATCTATGTATTGAAGATACCTGTTGTGTGCTTATCAATGAGCATTTAAAAAGGTAGTATGAGATAGGCGAAATTCCTTAATAATCTGGTTGGAACATGGACTTCGTTATCAATTGACTTTTGATGTCTTCGAATATATTATAAAATTCACATGCTGTGTTACTAGTAAATTTAAGACGGTAAACTCTCTTTGTTGCTCAACGTTTCTTTGATACACTTATCTTGCTATAATCTTCCAATTTAACCATATTGCTTGCTTCTCTTTTTGAACGTTTCAGCTAATCAAGGGAGATCCATCTGCTTCTGAACCAAGCGCCGAAGCTTTGCTGATGATGCTGAAGTATTCAAGATGATATGGCATTGCGTTATGAACTTTACCTATTATGTGGTACCATGCTTTAAAGAATTATGCTTTTGTTCGGACCTGTTTCTTTTATCTTTAATGTTTCTGAATAACTTTTGTTTTATGGATTCTGTCTAATTTCGATGGATTTTAGTAATTATTGTTTGATGGTCTTTGTCATGGAGAGAAATTGCTCATCTTGAAAGGCTAGTAATCTTTCACCCATGCTAGGAATTACATATTATCATGTTAGTCTCACATAGCATCGACTCAAGTTAGTTCTGATTTCATATCAGTGGTAGGATGATTGTTTTACATCCTCAAAGAAACTTTGTTGACCTCAATTGGGACGCATCTTATATATTTGTGTCACTTCCCAATTCTATACAAATGTCATTTGGTTCACGGATATATATATAGGTTCTGGATTCTGAATAACGGAATGAAATCCTCTAAATGGAGGTTTTCCAAACCCACTCAGGGGGTTGGGTTTTGTAAACTCATTCCTACTCCACCATCTAAAATTCTATTTCCCTATGACACAATACAACACATCACAAACAAAGCGAAGCTTCTTGGTCGTCAATCATATTACTAGTTCAACTGCAACATAAAAATTCTGCATGGTAATCTCTTAAGCAATGTTTTCTTTCTTTCTAGTTGATCTGAGGTCCATTTTGCTTAAGAAAATCAATCAAGCAACGAGACAACTGAAAAGTAGGCCTGGTTCTTGATTGCATCTTAAGTTAATGCTCTAGTGTATTTCATATTGCTTATTTTATTTCATCTGTTCATTTCATCTTCAATTGGCTTTGGCAAATAGATACATTAACCAACAGATGAGTTGAAGAACTGTAATAAAGATGTTGTGCTACTCCTTTATATGTTGTCTCTACTAAAGGTTAACCAATACCCCCAAATGCAAATGTTAGTCAATATTTGGAGAGAACGAATAATCCTTGATATACGTTTACTCTTCCTGGTTTTGTGGAATCTTCTTGTCTTTCTGATGTTGCTGCAGTTAATCCTAGTGGTGGTAAAATGATGTTTGCTTGTCTGGTCTTTAATGAGTTTAATACGTTGTAAAATGGGTGAGTCACGGGTTCAGATTTAAACGGAACATTTGGGAATGCAGGTCAAAGTGGGTTCGAGTTAGATGTGTCTCGGGTCTAATTAAGAAAATGTGAAAAGCAGTGTTCTAATTTTGCATACCAGCTCGTCTTAGACCCGTTAGATAGTTATACAATTGAGCTTTTACATCAAATATCTTGTTTGACCCCTCTTGAATATTTACTAAGACCTAGCAAAACTATCGCACGATAAATATTTACCCAACTTGTGTTAGCCATGGGTCTTTAAATTACCTAGTCTTTTACCCCCCACGCTGTGATTTCATTTTTTCGTCACACTTGAACTGATCAAACATCTTAATAAATAAAAGCATCATGTGTGCTCCTGCATTTTGGAGTAAAAGAAGTTTAAAATGAGGTCTTGGATAATATCTAGGGATGATCTTTGAGTCGTCTCACACAAATTAGGAGTTATAACAACATGTTCTAATCGGTATGATATAAAGACATTATATTATAATTATATTATTATATTATTATATACTAATAGGTGTTTGGGCAGCGTACACAAATCCGGCTTATACATGCATTGCTGTCAAGAGCCCATTGGTTTAGAATTGGTATAATACATGTTTACAATTATGTGGCGCTCTCTTATTGGTCAAGGTGTGGTTAGAGTTTTACTGTTCATAAGATGTCCACTGTGTGAATACGAGTATAACTACTTTCACCTGCCAATTCCACCGCCTTCCAGAACACGAACTCCACCGACTTACAAAAATAAAAACACGCTCCGTTCATTATCTTTCGGTTTCTAGAACCTCCGACACACCAACATCAAACCATACACCCTAAAAAAAATTTCATCAGCTTCTTTAAAACATCAAACCATAAACCCTAAACAAATAAGGCGAAGCGGGTAAGTATTTCTTTGTTTTACAGTGTTATCTTGATGATTCTTATGAGTAATCTCTTGCTTAATTAATCTATGTATTTTTTTTAATGGGTTTCAAGTATTTGATTAAAAGATTTATGGGTTTTGTTAATCATGTTGTTTGGAATATAGTTAACTATGGGATAATTGCGTGTTAAATTATTGATTTTTATTTGACGGGTTTTTAGTATTTGATTATAAGATTTGTGGGTTTCGTTAATTATGTTATTTGGAATAATGGGTACTTTATGTTTTGTGAGTTGGGTGACTGCTTTTGATGATTGAATGTTAAAGATTAGATTTTTATTTGATTAGTGAAGATGGATTCTGCTTTTTGCCTCTATGATTGTTGCGTGAGTGTTCAATTGAGTTGAGGGTTTACGGGGTTTTTTTTTTTTTTTGCCAGGAAGAGTATGGTCAGGTCATGAAGCAAAAAAACTACTCTGTTTGCAACAGGGTCATATTCGGCAAAACTGAAAGGTACAAATAACTTTTCAAGTCATGTATAACAATACTTTTTAAATTTTCAAAATACGTTGGTTTGTAGTTATGAGTTATACCCCTTAATTGGCGTTTGTGGTATAGGCCTTTACCTTTGCTAATATATGTTCATTTTGTCGTGTTGTGTTTGTAGGCGCTAATCAAGATACAAACCTGGTATTCGGTCAAATAAATTTGCTGCTGGAAATTAAATTTAGTTATTATTATAAATATACACTCCTTATTTAATTTTATATAAAAAATTTGGGTTATGATAAAAGGTGTGGTTTTGTAGGTGATATATATAATAGGGATAATGAACAAAGTAGAGGGTTTGGATTTCTGACAATTGAATACACTTGAAGAACCTGAGAATGTTGTGGAGCCATATAACGGGTATGTAAAGTTTCCATTTTTTTATGATTTCTGTGGCTATTGGTTGATTTCTTATTCGTGTTCAATGGCATTGTGTTTAAAAAGTCTTTATTTGACGTGTGGAATAACAAGATTAGATAACCAACTATAAGAAAAAAATCCGGATATGTAACTTGCTTTAAAGCTGCAAAGAAGCAGTTTCTGATGTGTTGTTTGCCATTTGCTCTAAAAGTATGCTATACATAGAGAAACACGTACGTAAACAATCCCAAACATGTGGTGCGTGACAAGCATTTTTTTCTTTTCTTATGGTGATGTGGTGTTTGCCATTTGCTCATCTCCCATCACAGCCACACCAATGAGGAAAATGATGAGGCAGTGGAAGAAATAAAAAACTGAGTTAGAAGAGGAAAGATGGAGACGAGGTCAGGCAAGATTATGTCTTATGAATAAGCCATAAGCTTAACTAAGCTACCTCATAACCCTTTTGGATTAAAAACAAAAACTCTGATTTCATAAGTAATCATATATAATTATAGATAATAAGCATTGTGTTAGTTTCAGTTTTAATATGCAAGGTCAAATGAGTCCTGAATTTAAACTGCCTACTTTCACAAGTTTTGATCATGTTTTAAGCGAGTTCTATAATTGTTAGGGATAAAAACCAGTATGTTTCCATCTCCATGGTTTTAGTCGAGCATGTGTTTTTAGGCTAAATTTTAATGTACTAAGCTTGCTACAATCACATGGCGTGGTTTTCAATGTTCTTAGGGCGTGTGGGGATATTGGGAATTTGGAGTTGGGAAGGTGGTTGAGGATTATGTTGTGGAGAATGAGATGGAGGTCAATTCTTATGTTGGTTCGGCGTTGATTGGTATGTATGGGAAGTGTGGGGATTTGATGTCGGCGAGGAGGGTTTTTGATAAGATGGGTAGGAAAGTTTTGGTATCCTGGAATGCTATAGTTACATGGTAAGTAACGAAAGTAGTTCCTTTTTTTCATATCAATTTTTGTTGTTTCATGAGTGCTTAAATTAGGAAACCAAAACTGTTATAATCAGAACTAACAAGTATAAGACGACATTTGCTCCATGTACCAAAACTGTTTTTTAGGCTAAATTTTAATGTACTAATATTTTTAATGATAGGTGTACCTGGTGTGGCAGCAGGTCGAGAGGCTGCCATGGTAATATATTTAATGCGTTTGCTCATAAAACTAGATCTTTTGTTAGTATACACATCTTTCGAACAGGTTAATAGGTTTTAAATTTGGTGTATAGGATGTTTGGAATACACGCTAGGCAAATGTTGTAATTGTTGGCCGTGTGTAACCAATGACCATGATGAATAAGCAAGTATAGCATTATCATTTTTTGTGGAGGGAATACGAGTAATATGCAGAATCCATTGTTCTGTATGTATAGTCATTACTCAAAAGTTGCGTTTGTATGTATAACTCATATCTTCATGTTTTTTATCATCAGGTTTCACAAGATAAGGGCATTCATATCTGGGACGGTAATGCAACAAGAAGCTATCTAGATAGGCAAGTTCATCCCTTGCACTTATCAATTGGCACATATATTTTATATTTTATATTTTAATCTAAGATTGATTTATGTTCCTATCATTGTGCAGTATTGGCTTTCAAGTTCCCAACAGTGTAGATTTGTCAGGGTGAAATGTTTGTGTTTTAAAGCCGAGCTTTGGCCTTTATCGTTCTTCAGCTAACCAACAACCTGAATAAATCTGCCAAGCTGAAGTGGAATAAGACAATTGATTTACACAAGGCCTGAAGGAGTGGTTGAGGTTAATGAGAAAAAGTAGCGAAAAGTGAGCAGCACACGGTTGCAGCTGTGGAGTGCGGCACAAGGTATAGGATTCTACATGTTTCGTATGTTTTAATTAAAAGTCTTTGCAAAACCTTAACTGGCATTTTAATCACAGGTTTTTAGAACTGCAATGCTAATATTCAAACATTTGTTTCAGAATGTTGTAGATCCACTAACGTGGCCCTCGGATGGTCTCTGTCGCCTCTTCCATCTTTTTTCCCATTCATTTACGAGCTACTTATCTATGTCTCTAGGTACTTGAGTTACATCATTCTCACAAACATATAAAAAGGTGTTTTATAACAGATTTTAGCCACTTCAGATCATATGGCCAATTTCAAAATGCATGTTCTATTCACAGGTAGATATAGCTTATTCTCAATTTATTGAAAGATACCAGTTGTGTTTGCTAAATGTGAACAGATATGAAATTAAATAAAGCATGTTTTAAGGTACAACTCTTGGCTTAACCATATGTATTGTATGGCGACAATGGTATAACTTTGATATCTACATAATATAGAGATAATGTATCAGTTCAGCATGTTTTGCCAAATCTAAAAGATTTTGTACTAATAACATTCTACATATACATAATACTATGGTTGCAAAACATTGATTTGCCTTTGTATGGTATGTCATCCCCTTCAACATCAGATGTAAACATACTAAGTTTTACTTAGATTGTTTTTTTTTGAACATGCTTATAAATCATTACTGTGACCTGCAACAATGTGGGACAAGTTTGTTATCTTAAAGATGTGTTTGTTATGTGAAAATGGACCAAAGTTTAAGACACCTTTACACATAACGACAAGCGTTTAAAAAAAAAAAAAAAAAAAAAAAAGCGATTGACACTATCAGCGAGCAATCCCATGACAGCAGCTGCTACCATCTCTCGTTTGAGCTAATTTTAAATTTGAAGTTGTCGCTAAAGTTAGCATCGTTTCATAATAGTTTTTTAGTTAAACCGAAATAATACCTTAGTGCTTTTAGCAGCTTGGATGATTTTTCGGAAGTGAGATGATTTGCACTCATTTAATTGATTGTCATAATTATACATTTACATTAATTTACACATTTTCACTCTGTGAGAGTATAAATGTCAACATACTCTAATTTATATTTTGCCAATCAATTTGAAGAGTGTGCGAATCACCTCCCTTTTCGGAAATACAACTGTTGTAATCTTTAAACTAAAACAAAAAGAGTTGACCATATAAAAAAGAGTAAATTACACCGTTAGTCGTTGTGGTTTGGCCAGATTTGATACGACATTTAAAAACGCGAAATCTTGCATCGTTAGTCTAATAAAAAATAAATTACATGGGTGGTCCAATTTTCTAACGCGTGAGATTTTCTCTTTATCTCAGGCCTCATGTGCAAATCACACGAGGGTATTTTTGTCCGAACATTTTTTTTTGTCTGTGTGATTTGCACTACTACACTAGCCACTCTAGCAAATGTCTTTTTTTATATTTTTTTTCAAAACTTAGCCATATGTTGGCCATTTTTAATCAACCCGATTAATAAGACCAATTAATATAAATCAGGATGATTAATCTCGTTTAGCAACTAGGCGCTGATTAATCAGTCGTCTAAACCGATTTTTAAAACACTGCTTGAGATGTTAGAAATTAAATATTTAAATATACATGTCCTCCCTCGATCTGATCGCAGTATCACACTATGACAGTGGCACGATCGTAATTACCACAAAACCCAAAAGGTCCCCCACTTCCCCTCACAGCACTCTTTTCACTTTACAAGTTCCGAATCA
This sequence comes from Chrysanthemum lavandulifolium, assembly GCA_022545495.1. Lineage (NCBI taxonomy): Eukaryota > Viridiplantae > Streptophyta > Magnoliopsida > Asterales > Asteraceae > Chrysanthemum > Chrysanthemum lavandulifolium. Next base: position 173,476,913 of record CM040239.1, read on the forward strand.
ATTCTTTTCTTTTTCCTTCCATCACCAACAGCAAAACATGAAAACCAAATTTTAAGCCCTAACTAAATCTTCATTTCATCTCTAAATTTTTATAAAAATTAAACACTAAACAACAATGACGATATGGTGGATAATGATCGTGCTAGCATTTGCTTATGTCATTTGTAAATTCCTACTCATGCTTATTCCTTCTAATGTTCCGTCAATTGATGTTGATGCATCTGATGGTATAATTTTCATTTTTTTTTTTTTTTTTTGCTGATTGTGTATAATTGATGTTATTTTAGTTGTTTACTGTTTAGGTTATGTAAAAGTATGTGTTTATGTTTACTTTAGGTACATTTTAGTTAGTTGCGGAAAACGGAGGCGAAATGTGTTAGTTTATTTGTTTTTGATGAGTATCAGTCTGTGTGTTTTATGATTATAGTGTTAGGTGATTTATTTAGTTGTTAGCTGTTTATTTGTTTTATGCGTAAGTATGAATGATTAATAGTGATAGGTGGTTAGCTGTTTATGTTTTAAGTTTATGATTTTAGTTAGTTAGTTAGTTAGTTGCGGAAAACGGATGCGAAATGTGATAGTTTTGGCTACATTAAGTTGCATTAGGTTCGGCTATTTTAAGTTGTGTTAGTTTTGAGTAATATATATGAGTGTTTGTGTGTTATGCATACAGGTTATTTTAGGTACATTTTCTAGTTTCTAAGGCAGTTAGTCAGTTAGTTGCGGAAAATGGAGGCGAGATGTGTTAGTTTCGGCTAATTCAAATTGTGTTATATGAGCACGTTTCTATGCTGCTGAAAACGGAGGCAAAATGCGTAAGTTTGGGCTAATTTTAGTTGTATTAGTTTTTGAAGCTGTGTTAATTTCTCAGTAATATTTATGTGTTTTTGAGTTTGATGGATACATTTTATATTATTAGGTACATTTTGAAAAGTTTAGTCAGTTAGCACCGAAAACAGAGACGAAATGTGTTAGTTTCAGTTATTTTAAGTTGTGATAGTTTTTGAGTAAGTTTTTAGAGTGTGTGTTTGTTTTATGGATGATTGTGATTGTAGCGATAGATGATCTGTTAGTTGTTTACTGTCAGTTTATGTAAGTATATGATTAATTTAGGTACATTTGTGATGTATAGATAGTCAGTTTGGAAAAAGAAGGCAAAATAAGTTAGTTTCGGCTATTTTGGTTAGTTACTGATGCTTATTCCTTCTGATGTACCTTCAATTGATGTTGATGCATCTGATGGCATGATTTTGATCTTACAGATAAGTTTATGTTAGTTACCTTAGTTTGCTAAAATGTATCTAAGTTAGCTTTTAATCTATAACATAACTAATCTATCACCTTAGTTGTTTACTGTTTAGGTTATACCTTAGTTATACAAGTATATAAGTATGTGTTTATTTTTAGGAATCTTAGTTAGCTTTTAAGTAAGTTATTAGTTATAGTATGTTATACAAGTATATAAGCATGTGTTTATTTTAGGTGCATTTTGTGAATCTTAGTTAGCTTTTAAGTAAGTTATTAGTTATAGGCTGTTTACGTTATACAAGTATATAAGCATGTGTTTATTTTACGTGCATTTTGCGAATCTTAGTTAGCTTTTAAGTAAGTTATGTGCGTGTTTTATGAATGATTGTGATGATACCGATAAATGATGTGTATTTAGTTGTTTACTGTTTAGGTTACATATAAGTACATGTTTGTTTTAGGTGCATTTTGTAGATTTTAGTTAGTTAGTTCGAAAAATGAAGGAGAAATTGATTAGTTTTGGCTGATATAAGTTGTGTTAGCTGGTTTTTGAGTAAATTGTGTGTGTGTGTGTGGCGTGCGTACCTAGTGCTAGCGCTATGCTGGTAGATTTTGCATTTAGCTATGTACTAGGTTATATTAGCATATGTTCATTTTAGGTAGATTTTGTGAGTTTTGGTTAGCTAGTTAGTCCCTGAAACGAATGCAAAATATTTTCACTTATTTCTCTTTTCAAGTGGTGCTAGTTTTTGAGTAAGTTTTTGAGTGTGCGTGCGCGCGCGTTATGGATGATTGTACTGATTGATTTTGTATTTAGGTAACTGTGCTGATGCTTATTTGAGGTAAATTGGCAAGTTATAGTTCATTAGTTCTGAAAACGGATCATAATGGATTAGTTTCCCCTTTTGGAGATATTTGGTGTTTGAATAAGTTTGAGTGTTTTTAACTTCTAATATAGTTCATGCTACTGATGGATCATGTTGCTGGTAGAAACTTTAACAGAAATGGTGATTGATTATTTGGAAATTTATTAGGTTTGATATTGAGATTCATATCATGAGTCATTTTTTATAGCATGGAGTGTTAATGCAACTAGAGGTCTAGAGTGTCATGATTTCTTGGGACTAGTAGGAGAAACACGAGTCAACTGCTAAGAGACTTTTTTTGGGTTATATTTGGTTAGTTATGCTTCTGGTATGCATTAATTCCAAAAACAGTTGAAGGAAGTCAAAATAGAGGGACAACTATCTGTGTAGGTACGTTTGTAACATTGTATATGATTACTGTTTTTGACACTTCTTTGATTCACTCGGTTATGTGTAGACTGTTGTTGCCTTGTATGTGGATACTTGCTTTTGATGTACGTATTTTGCATTCTAATACTTTGCATAAATCCTATGGTTACAGTTATAGATGACGGGCAACCAAAAGAGAATGGCTTCATCTACGTAAGTCTCTTTATTTATGTTCTGAGATATTAATATTAATCTATGAATAAGAACCAGTAAATAGCTCAAGACAATTAACATTTGCATAAATGTCTTTTACATTATTGAATATAATGACTTTTGTTCTTCGGGTTATTTCACTTTTAACATGTACGAACGCTCAACATAATATTCGTTTGGAACTTTCATATGTAGATACCTTCAAGAAGACAAACTGACAAAGTCCAATGTTATGAGCCTGCAACAATGAAGTACCTAGGGTACTTCCCCGCCCTGAAGCCTGATGAGGTCGGTTTTTAGGAATGAACATCTTTAAGACTTTGTGTGCATATTTATATCATCGTTCTTGTTCTGTATTGTATAAATCAGAGCATCTCTGTGATTATAGTTGTGGATGCTTTGACTATAGTTTTGAACTTTCGAATAATTTTCAATCCGTTGAACTTGTAAGCAGTAAATTGCTGCTGTTGATTATAGATTATTCTGCCCCTGCATGCTTACTAGATTATATATGACTGAAAATGATCACCCAAATGTGTTCAGGTGAAGGAGCGAGTGGCACAGGTTAGAAAATCCCAGAAAGTCTGGGCAAGAAGAGTAGCTTTAAGCAAAGACGCCAGTTTTTGCGTGTGCTTTTGAAGTATATTATAGAACATCAAGAGCTTATATGCGAGTAAGAAATATTTTTTGAAGTTAATTTCTAATACAAAGTACTATTTGTACTCTCTTTGCTTTATCAAGCGATAATAATCGAATATTATTTTAGAGTCTCGTCACGTGATACCGGAAAGACAATGGTGGATGCATCCATGGGAGAAATCATGACTACGTGTGAGAAGATTCATTGGCTTATTTCAGAGGGTGAGAGGTGGCTAAAGCCTGAGTACAGGTACTAGATTCTCTCTTTTCAACTGTATATTATAATAAAAGCTGTCTTAGTGTAATAATCATTAAAAAAATCATCACTTCCATGTGTCTTCTCCAGTTCCACGTGCTTCCTGAGGTTTTTTTGCGGTAACTAATTAAAACTTTATTATGCATTACTTCTCAGATCATGTGGAAGATCAATGCTTCACAAGACAGCAAGGGTGGAGTTTCACCCCCTTGGTGTGGTTGGGGCTATCGTATCATGGAATTATCCATTTCATAACTTGTTCAATCCAGTTTTGGCAGCTGTATTCTCTGGGAATGGCATAGTTGTGAAGGTATATAACTTGATGATAAAACTATTTACCTTTGAAAATAGGAAATCTATGAATTTCATTTGAAGTGAAATGACCTTATCGGGTTTTGCAGGTTTCTGAAAATGCAAGCTGGTCTGGATGTTTCTATGTGCGAATTCTCCAAACTGCCCTTGCAGCTGTGGGAGCTCCTGAAAATCTTGTTGAAGTGATAACTGGGTAAACCCTGTTTTTAATTAGGCTATCAGTTCTCTTTTATTCAGTTGGTACTTCAATTTTTTATTTTGTCAGGTTTGCTGAGACAGGAGAAGCATTGGTGTCATCTGTTGATAAAATGATATTTGTTGGATCACCAGGTGTTGGTAGAATGGTATGATTTCAGTCTTATGACTTTTACGAGTTAGTACAGAGTACTTGATTGTTTCTTAACATTATGCATTGTAATTGCAGATAATGAGAAAGGCTGCTGACACGTTGATACCAGTGACACTTGAGCTTGGGGAAAAGATCCATTTATCGTGTGTGAAGATGTAGACGTGCCTCATGTAAGTATGTTTGACTCTAGGTTAATTTGTTAGTGGCATCAATTGTTCAATAGTTTGTTACATCTGAATACAGGTTGCGCAAGTTGCTGTTAGGGCAGCTCTGCAATCAAGTGGACAAAATTGTGCTGGGGCTGAGAGATTTTATGTTCACAAGGATGTATATCCCACTTTTGTAGCTGCGGTAGTCAAGATTGTTAAATCCGTAACGGCTGTAAGTACTATGCTAATATTTTATTTGTTTATTTTGACATATTATTTTTCAAGTTTTTAAACGATTACTTTATCATATAGGGTCCTCCTCAATCTGGAAAGTATGATATGGGTGCCATTTGCATGCAAGACCATTCTGAAAGGCTTCAGAGCCTCATAAATGACGCTCTGGACAAAGGAGCCGAGATTGTTGCTGGAGGAAGTGTTAGAGATATTAGTGAAGGTGCTGTTGATCAATACTTCCCAGCTACTGTCATTGTAAATGTGAACCACCAGATGAAGTTAATGCAAGAGGAAGTAAGTAGTCTGGCACTCTGGCTTCTGCTAATAACTAATTTTTAGAATTCATCATTGTCACATGGAATCTACCTTCTGTTTTAGTTTGATTTGCAGTTATTTACGTGAAATACCCATAAAGCAAGAATGGTTTATATTGGTTTACTCATAGGCGGCAATTTCTACCAGTATAATTATGAATGGGTCGACTTGGGTCATGTTTATGATTCATTGTTTGGGTCATTTTGTAACCTATATTCTTAACATTTTTCTATAAGGGTTTATGTATAAATCTGACATATTTATTGATACTTCAACGTTTTAAATATAAATTGTCATTTTTGAAACCCGGTTTCATAAGGGTTTGGGCTCAAACTGGTCACAAAGGCATATTAAAATGACTCAAGTTTACGAAAGAAGTAAGCTGAGTAACCAACTAAAAAGGACTAAATGAAAAGTACTGTCAGTATTTTATGAAAAATAACCCATCTTTTATCTTCAATGGGTCAATCGAGGTTAATAAGATTTTTTTTTTTTGAAAAGGAGATAGGTGGAAGGTTGTCCAAAGTTTATTTCTATAATGCATAACCTCCTTGATTATTTTCTTAAATAAATTTTATATTTGATCAAGTAATATAAATTTTGCAATCGTATTTAACACAGTAGTTATTATAAATAGTTAATATTTTGCACATTAATTGTGTGTGCGGGTGAGGGGCCTTTATGGCTAGCTTGTATGTATTTGCTTTTTTTATACCCCTGCCCGACCTGGCCCTTTTGCAACCTCTAGCCTCTAGGTTTAACAGAGAAGTGTGTTTAAACTCTTGATAATTCCATGGGCAGGCTTTTGGACCGATAATGCCAATAATGAAGTTCAGTTCTGATGAAGAGGCTATCATGCTTGCAAATGACTCAAAATATGGGCTTGGATGTGCTGTATTTTCTGGTAGTCAACGTCGTGCCAGAACCATAGCTTCACAATTGCATTGTGGAGTTGCTGCAATTAACGATTTTGCTTCCAATTACATGTGTCAGGTAAAATTCATTTATGGATACATAAGACAACAAGATTTGATTGGATATAGTCAAACATTACAAATTTAGAAATTAGAATTTCACTTTGTAGAATACAGGTACATGTACCTTAAAAATCCATTTAATATATGTATACTCTGATTGCAGTCTCTCCCATTTGGTGGTGTAAAAGATAGTGGATTTGGACGGTTTGCTGGCGTTGAAGGATTGCGTGCTTGCTGTCTCGTAAAATCAGTGGTGGAGGATAGGTGGTGGCCTTTGATTAAGACTAAAATACCAAAGCCAATCCAGGTATTGCAGCTAAAATGCTTATAAATTATTTCCAATTAAGATATAAATTTCACAAATATAAATTTCATAGACTTTAGCCTCTTTGAAGGCACGGCCCTTCATTCCCTGAAAATTGCACTATTGACTTACAGTGTATTTGTTAGATATCTATGATTCCATCAAGTAAAGTAGTATTCTGAACCCATCTTTCTTCAAATTTATTTGTAATGGTTTATGATTGACGAATAGAACATTTAATTTCAAAATTTTCCGAGAAAACTTTGGTTTTATCTTTAAACTTTCTCTAATTTGCAGGTATAAAACTATCTTTGGCAATGTTTTTTAAACCTTAACCTTCTTTTCTCATTGTTTTTGCCTCTTAACTTTTGTGTTTGTTTTATTCAACCATATATATATTTTAATATACAAAGTTAATAACAATGATAACATGATAGCAGAAAATGAGGGAAAAAAAAATTACAAAAAAGAAAAAAAAAAAAAAAAGCTTAACTCCCCTTATAAACGACCTATCAGACCAGCTATAGGTGAATTTTTTATTATTTACTTATTTATTTATTTATTTATTTTTTATTATGAGAACATAAAAAGCAAGGGACAAAAACAATGTGAAAACAAGGTTAGGATAAATTCTTTGACAGAAAAGTGTTGCTATCTTTAAGGCTTCTACGGAACAAACTGAGTAGAAAGTTTATGATTTGTTACAAACTTTGAAGAAAATTGAATTCATTGCTTTCCTTGTTTTTGCTATATAAAACCTTCTAGGGAACTCATATTTTTCTTATTATTTTAATTATAGTATCCTGTTGCGGAAAACTGCTTTGAGTTTCAGCAGTCACTTGTGGAGGCGTTGTATTGTTTGAATATATGGGACCGATTACGAGCATTAGTCAATGTTCTGAAAATGCTCACAGAGCAGAATGCTACAGTTAACACTAAGAGAAGTGATTGAACCAGTCTTATTGCTGACGGGTAATTTTTTTGAATATGAACTCTAGTGTCTCCGCATTACATTAGCTCTAGATCTTCGTCCTATTTTGACTTATATGTATAATCGAATTGAAATGATGTAAAATTTCTGATTCCTGGATGTAGAAGGAAGTTGAAAATCAATATGCGGTTTCATTAGTTTGCCACTTCTATGTTAGTGATTTCGTTTCACACCAGAGGGCCTGTCCAACAGGGGGAAATTTTTTATTTTTTATTTTATTTATTATTTATTATTTTTTTAACTGGTGCCTTCTACTGTATATATATGTTTTTTATGCCCATTGCTTAAATGTTAACTAGTGGAACGTCATTGGTTCAAGCCCTGTCTAAATGACGTATTTTATGTATATTACTAGTTTCCACCAAAACTATTTCTGTGTTCTCTTTTATGTCCTTGGCTAGCATATGTTGTAACATGCGTCTTTCAAAAGTCTAAGGAGAATGCGAAGCTGAGCATATGTTGTAACATGCGTCTTTCAAAAGTCCAAGGAGAATGCGAAGCTGAGAAGTTCAATACGTAGTTTAATTTTTCTATAAAACTATTTCCAACAAGTCTATCAAGTAAATTGATCTTTCTAAGATACCAACATGTAGCAGCTTATAACATTTTGAAAGAGTCAAGCTAATTTCGATGTTTGGATATGTTCATCCGGCTTAGGCTTATGAGCTTTGGGCAAATAAGTCGGATTTCATAAGCCCTATTTATGTGGCTTCTTTAGTAGCTTTTATAAGGGGATTTACAGTTACCGTAACTTATATTTGTATCACTAGTATATGTGCCATGATATTGCGGTGATGTCAAAAAAAAAAAAAAAAAAAAAAATCAGAATGCAAGAATAATTGATGCTGATATATAGAAATAGTAAAGAAGAAAAAGTCTGTGGTGGATGTTGGCAGTGATAATTGATGTTTGCAACTATAAAGGGTGATTCATGTGTCGTTTGTTTATGACGTAAAAGTGAATTAATGTATTTGATTATATTATACAACTTGTTATGAAGACAGATTTATGCAATTTTTTAATAAAAAGTTATGCGATGTAATACAAAATATATTAACATCATTAACCTTATAATTTAAGTGAAACTTATTAATGCACCAAGTTTAATGTTTATACTATAGACATAGCTACGTAAAATCGTACATGAGATAGTAAGTTGCAAATTTTCTAATCCTTTTAGTTTAAGATTATTGTAGTGATAATTATATAAATATTTAGTTACAAAATTGAATTTTATAGATTTGAATAATTAATTATTATTATTATTATTGTTATTTATTTTATTATTATTATTATTATTATTATTATTATTATTATTATTATTATTATTATTATTATTATTATTATTTATTTATTTTTATTATTTATTTATTTATTTTTTATATAACCATCACTCATTAGAAACCAAAAGAATATTCTGAAGTTGGTGGGAAGCGGGACACTAGTTGGCTCCAACTCTTTTCTGAATACAAAAACTTAGTTTGTGAAACATAAAAGCACAACTCTTGGCATTATTTGAGTGGCTAACATCAATGGTCTTGATACGATAAAGTGTATCCAAAGCCTCCGTGTCAAGCTCCCCAAATGTTGAAAAAGCAAATGGTATGAACTTATAACCGTTGTCTTCACATACAGACACGTATTTCTTTTTTTTCTTCTCCACTGCGTTGTGTAAGGCTACCCCTGGGGCCCATTAAGATGCATCAATACCAGCAAAAGGAGAGATCCCAGTCACATCCAAACACGCATCCTTGCCCTGGATCCAATTGAATAATAACACGTTTGCTGGACGAAGCTCTTTCCCAGCCCTAGAGAGAAACCCCATTGGAGACTCCTTCCGCACCATGATCCCCACCTTGGAACATATATCAACCAGAATATCACGCATCAGGTTATGCCTGAACTTCACACCCACTTCACTTGAACAATGTACCGCATGATCTCCCCATTGGTCCATGCGGTGCACATTACAGCTCGGGCAAGGATTACCTTCAGAAAACATAGGTATAGAAAGCCTATAACACAATATCGAACGGAATTGGCGATGGTTCATCCTCTGGCCCAACCCATCAATAGGTATGGTGAATAGGAAATCTTGTGCATGAGGAGCATGAATGCTGCTGAGAATAGCCACTTGTCTTGGACTTAACGAATACTTGGATACAAGATCTTTCTCAATGACACCAAAGTAATACTTTGCCAAAGTTTTCATCATATGGGGGGCAGGAGCGTCAGTTATGACATCGAGCACGTCTATGTTACAAGCAATGTTTTTTTTTTTGAAAGGCTGAATTGCATTAGAAAGCTCCAAGGAGGAGACACACAAGAAACAAAGACTATACAAAAACCATGTGCAAGGAAGAAAAGAGACAACAACACCAGAAACTACCCATTATTACAAAAAATCTCAAAAGGCTTTGACGTCCAACAGGTCCAAATTGCCTTCTTCTTAGTAGAGATACGGGCAGAGATCCAAAGGAGAGAAAGGCGTTGTATACTTGGGAACACATCATCCATTTTACATTTATCTGCCAAGTCGATCGGCGCGTTTACAACTCGATTCCTCCAATTCCACAAGACCCACAAAGCGATTTGAAAAACACCATGAAGAACCTTGGTAAGAGAAGCGTCACCAATAGCCGGCAAGTTCCCACAAGCCACGTCACCAATAGTGAAGGAAGGAAAAGAGACCGGAGGGTCGAGATTCCACCAACTCCAAACCTTCCTCCACACCGGTAAAACACGAGAGCAAGAGATGAGGACGTGATTGACATCTTCGTCTTCCAGACCACAAAAAGGGCAAGACAAAGAGTCGATGAGAATTCCCCTCTGAACAAGGTTAACACGAGTGGCTAAACGATTTAGAGAAGCTCTCTACACACCAACATTTACCTTCCGAGGAATCCAAGAATTCCATGAATGGTGATCACCTAAACCAAAGCTGTTAAGGGATAAGTTCTGAAGGATCTTGGAAAGGGAACGAACTCTAAACAGCCCTGAAGGATCGAACGTCCATATCCACTTGTCACAACCAGAGGGGGACAGAGAAATGTTACCCATATGAAAAACCAAAGAAGCAAGATCACCAGTAGCTCTACCACGAGGCGTTAATCTCCAGTCCCAAACGCCCCCCAGACACCATCAACCAAACGACATCTATCAGAAACCTTGCAATCCTTAATATTCTCTAACGCCTATAACGTAGGAAATAGCTCCTTTAGAGACATGCCATTACCACACCACGGATCATGCCAGAAGGAGGTATCATCTCCATTTGACACTTTACGAACGAAAGAACTTCTAAAATTGGGGTCAATAGCCTCAATGGACTTAAGAGCTTTAATAATGTCTATCCAAGTACCATTAAAGCCAAGAGAGTTACTTGACGAGCTAAAACCACCATCATCACCATAAAAACATTTAAAAACCGTCCGCCAAAGAGCATGATCTTCGGTTAAGAACCTCCACTTCCATTTGCCTAAAAGGCCGAGGTTTTTTGAGAGAAGACAACCCACTCCAAGACCACCAAACTTGGGATCTAAAAGAATAGATTTCATTTGACCCAACTAACCCCACCACGATTTTCCTTGAAACCCCAAAAAAAACCTGCACCTTATGGATTCGAGGGTCTTGATGACTTTTAGGGGGCTTTGAATAGGGAAAGATAGTAGACAGGGAGGCTGCCTAAAACGGATTTAATAAGGGTAAGCCTCCCACCAAATGACAGAGATCTAGCCTTCCAGGAAGATAAACGCACTCTAAATCTGTCAATAATAGTATTCCATCCATTACTATTGCGCATTTTTTCCCCACAGGCAGCCCAAGATAAATGAAAGGAAGTTGATCACAAGCGCATCCGAGAGAGGAAGCAACTGACTCGATATCAGAAGTAGGGATACCAATACCAAACAACCTACTCTTATCGAGATTGACTTTCAGACCCGAGCTCATCTCAAAGCATTTGAGAATACGGATGAGATTAGAGACGTTAAGGCTAGACCATTCACCAAAAAAGAGTGTGTCATCGGCAAATTGTAGTAGAGACACATTAGCCCCGTTATCTTCTAGGAAAACTCCTTTAAAAATACCTTTGATACAAGCATCCATAATGGTGACTTGGAGGGCCTCGGCCACAAGAAGGAATAAGAACGGAGACAAAGGGTCACCTTGCCTAAGACCGCGTTCCATTTTGAACTCTTTAGAAGGGACCCATTAATGAGAACCGAAATGGATGCCGAAGAAAGACATGAAGCAATCCATTTCCGCCATTTCTCCCCAAAACCCATTTGTCTCATGATACTAAGAAGAAAATTCCAATTGACACTATCGAAAGCTTTCTCGAAATCCACTTTAAAAAGTAAGAGTTTATGGCCTTCTAGACGAGCCATTCTAGTGATTTCATTAGCAATAAGGCACCCGTCAAGGATTTGCCTACCACCAATGAAAGCCGATTGATTCGGGCCAATAATGGATCCAATGACACTAGCAAGCCTGGAGGAAAGGAGCTTGGAAATAACCTTGTACACACAACCAATAAGGCTAATGGGGCGATAGTCCGTGAATCCAATAGGATCCGGCCTTTTAGGAATCAAAACAATAAATGACGGGTTACAGCCATTAGCAAACCTGTTACAAGCAATGTTGAAAGTATCAAGAGCATGTTTGAATGAAGGACCATGAGAATGAATTTCAGCACTGACCAATATCTTGTCCTGTGGAACACTCGTTTACATACGAGAGGTGAGGAAGGCGTATTTGATAATATCATTCGTAGCAGTGATGCCAAGCCCACCCATCTTGATTGGAAGAGTGGCTAACCACCACTGCCAATCACCAAACCCTGGTCCTGAGGCAGTAATAATCTTTTCCAGTGAAGCACGCAATATCCTGTCAAACTGAACCTGAGCCTCTCGTAGATTTAAAGGAGAGCATGTTCTCAGAGCATAAGATAATTTCGCAACCCTTGCACAATTACGAAGAAGTAGGGCTCACATTGGGGATCGTTAAGTTTAAGAATTGCCTCCATTAACGAGATAGTTTTAGAGACCCTTTTCATAGCCAGATCCTGACAAAAGCTTTCATCCAAACTGACTGAACCACCAAGAAGTTTGACACCATTGTCCGGACGAGAGATATTTATAGGAAAAATACCCTCCCCCTGCTTCTGGGATCCTCCGTTGGCCAGACGAGTTCGGTCTTATCAACATTAAAAAACAAACCCCGAGCCGGCCCCTCCGCCATAATAATGTCCAGCGCTTTGGCAACCATGAGGGTATCTCTAACCAAAGTACCATCATCGAGATACCAGGCCTGAAGGGTAAGCTCACAAGACTGATTAATAGTTTGGATTAATGGGTGCAAAGCGAGAGCAAACAATAAAGGGCCTAGCGGATCCCCTTGTTGAACCCCTTGACAGGACCACATGATAGAATCATCATAATACAGTCTGGCTGGCCTGGCATAGCAAAACTCAACCCAAGGGGCAATAGAAGGGCATCTCAACCTAGTCTCCTGGAGTAAGACACTCCTGTTGACTAGATTGAAAGCATTCTTAAAATCCACCAACAACATAGAAGACCCAACCTCGTGACCCGTAGATTCAATGAGCCTAGTCACAGAATGGAGAATAGCCTCACAACCACCAGGAACACCGACACCAAATTGAAAATCCTGTAAATAAGCATTCATAGAGTTTCCAATTGAAGAAGAAGCGACCTTAGAAACAAGCCTGCGCCACACTGTGCCAACAGCAATAGGGCGTATGCCTCCACCCAGTTTGACCAAAGGGGTCAAAGGGGCACTAACAATGTCTCCCCTAATAAAACAGGGCATTTTCCGCTAAGGAACAAGTTGACAACTCCGGTGATAGATCCCAACAGATCATCAGCAATAGCAGATGCATCCTCTCCTAAAATGTCCATTAAGCGTTGTGCTCTAAGCCCGTCTCGACTACATGACGTCCCTTTTGGAAAGCTGCGGATCCTATTCAACACCAAATCCTTATGCACAATACTATATTATTATTATTATATAGTTAAAAACTCAATGACCATTACTATAGACTTGTGTAGTTATAAATTTGCATTTATCTTGTTTTAATATTCAAACTTATGTGTATGGTTACAAATAATTGATAGTTATAATGAATAATTATTACTTGTATTAAACTGAATATTTTTTCTTTTAAAAAAAACTTTTAATAAAGATTAATTTCATATATCACCATACTTTCATGATTAATTCATATATACCTAAAATACAATAAAACTTGTTTGGTTATATATGAAAATTTTAAATTTAAGAAGTGGAGATATGAAATTGCTCCTTTTAATAATAGCAAATGTCTTAGGTTAAAAAAATCTTAAACTTCTAAAAATTAAAGTACTAAATGCTTTATATACGACTAGACGAGTACCCGTGCATAGCAGATTTTATAGCGGCATGTAGTTGAAGTGATAATAAAAGTTTATGGGCTATAAACGAAAAATAATAAAAGTGTATTAATTTGGGGATTAAACACGATTTAAACTGAATGAAAATAATATGGTATATGGGTTGTAAACAAAAATAATAATAAAAGTTTATTGTTTCTGTTAGGATTTAGAAAATCCATAGTGAAGTGTCGGTCACCCCAACTATTGTCTAGCACTAGTTAGCTCGTAGACATATCGTTATTTATTGTTTATTAGTACAGTTATTAGCTTAGTGCAACACCGTGGAGGAAGGACGGGTATTTACCCACTGTATGCCTGATCCACAGTCCGATAGGAGGACGTAGTGTCTGTAAGTATAAATACCCCTTCCATCCTTGGAAGGGGTGGTGCTTCATTCTTAATCTATCCTTCTCTTTTTGTTTATCTCTCTAGAATCACCCTCTCCTCTCTTCATCTCTCTAAAACCATGACATACTTGATTCATCACCATCTAAGGCCACCCGAATCATCAAACACAATATATGAATGATCCTACAAATGGTACCAGAGCAAAGGTTTTTGTGTTTTGATGATTTATTGTGGCTCGAATATTGTTTTAACTGATTTTATATAACTTTTGTTGTCGGAAAATTATTTTTCTACCTTTTAGTAATATCAGTTTTTAAAACAAGTTTTTATGTGTATCCTTTTTTTGTCTCAAAAAGTCCTGGTTTATTCATGTTTACAACATCTGTGTTGTGTCATTTTTGGTCCAAACAGATTGTTTACATCATCTTTATTGACTTTTTGGTTACCAAATATGTGAAAGTCTTGTGGTCATATCCGTGGTCAAATGGGTCAAAATGAAGTATTTCATATGCAGTTTCTGGGTAAGTATGAAGATAGACGGAAAACATGGTCGGCAAACTCATCGGAAAAAAGTCAACGTGGGTCAAAACCCTATTTTTACGCATAAGGATCCATCTTCAGTGATATTTACGCATAACTGTGAAGTTATGCGTAAGGAATTGTTACGCGTATGTTTTTACGCATAAGCCTGGCTTACGCATAAGAATAGTTTACGCATAAGAAGTCTTACGTGTATGTCTTTTACGCATAAGAAAGTTACGCGTAAACACAGTGTTACGCGTAAGATAGACTTTACGAGTAAGAAAGCAAAAATGGTTATGCGTAAAACTGTAACGACGCGACCACACCACGACCACAAGACCAAAATACCTAATACCAAGACTTACTCATGAACCTCAGTCTCAATACATCACCGTTCCATTTTTTTAAGAAATGAAAACGAAAAAGAAAAGAAGACACTCAGATCTGAACCTTCATCTTACCTAATCCCCATCTCCTCATTACAATCTCCTTAAAGAATTAAAACATCACATGATCTCAGAACCGGTTCACTTTTTAATCTTTCAAAAGATTTCTTTAACCTTCTTCATCACAGATCTATTACTTGTGAAGCTTAGCTTCTTTTATTTCCAAATCATTAAAGATAGTTTACTAACAAGCATGTTATAAACTTCTCTTGCTTTGTTCAGACCTCAATTAAACAAACTCAAACGCCAAATCAAAAGATAACCTACCTGAGACCCTTCGAAAGGATCTTGATGTCGAAACCGTGTGTTCATCGTGGGTTAATGCTTAGGTTATGAATGAAATCAAGAGAGTAGCTTTAATATTTGTGAATATTCGGAATGAAGTTGATGACTGAATGAGCTGTGATGTTAAACTTTTTGATGGTGACAGCTTGGTAAGTAGGAAATGATGGGGGCGGTGTAAAAATATTATGTGTTTAGGGTTCACACAAATGTCAGTATTAATATACCGGATGTGATCAGTGATCTGATTATAGATCGGGCCTTGCAAACCCTTGATGGGTAGGACTTGTGATGGGCTCGCATGGTTTTGTTGCATTGATATATATGTGTCATTGGACTAGGCCTTGTGTTTCTTATTCGTTAATGGACATGCTTTGGACCGGATAGTAATGGATTGGGCTGAATATAACAAAACAATGTTATCAGAATTTATATCTTGGATACATTTTTTTTTGATAATTAATTGGTAAACGAGTGGTATTGTTGGTATGATAAAATTTTCACGGGGATACAAAATTCATGGCTTGAGCAAAAAAGTGAAAAATGACTACAGGGTTTTTGTACGGTATTATTGAAGCGAAATTGAAGTGACGTTATCTCCATATGTGGTCATTACTATTAGCCGATGAATCAATGGAGGTTCAATTTCAGCAATTCCCATGAGATATTCGATGCCGCAAAATGTCAATGATACTTCACAGTCTAAGCAAAATCTTTCAAAAATTTCGTCGTCGGTCATGATTTTTCAAGATGTTGGCTTATGACAAGAACTTCGTGCAAATGGTCGTACGTTATGATGCTTCCGAAAGTTCGAAACCATCATGGGGAGAAAGCGTGTACTTTGATGTGTTACGGTCAACCTCCAGGGGGAAGTAGTATATACTACTTGGCTTAGTATGGTTTGTGAAGCTGTCTACATTTCGGTAAAGAATTGTTGATGATGGAGAATATACTACTTGACTTAGTATGGTTTGTGAAGCTGTCTACATTTGGGTAAAGAATTGTTGATGATGGAGAATGAATCGTTGTTAAAACAGCTGCATGTTCCCATAAAACAGATATTCACCGAAACCAAAGTTGTCACAACACGTTCAAACTAACATTGTTTACGGTTTAGTCTTGATTTTGTAAAATCCCGCGAAAGAATCTATTTCTCGGTATAAATCATAGACTTGTAAAATCCTGTGACAATGAAAACATCTCGGTTAAAGTAATGTGCATTTCCGGATCTATCTTACGGTTTATTCTTGGTTTTGTAAAATCCCGCGAAAGAAACTATTTCTCGGTTTAAACCATAGAATTGTAGAATCCCGTAATGATGGAACCATCCTGGAGAAAGGAAAGTGTATTTCAGGATCTCATCTGATGCTGGTGCTACGGTTTCTACTTCGAAGAAGGGATAAAGGGTGTACTACATGAATTGGGTGATTGTTTGGATTGTCTTTTTGGCAGTTTGGTTATTTCAAAGTTTTATGGGGTTATGTGCTTTTAACCATGGTCGGGATGAAAACCATTATCATAGTTCACTTAAAATGTCAAAGGAGGCTAGATTTGAGCTTTTAACCAGAAGATGTGACAACGGCGTTAATTCAGTATTATCTATTTGAGGTTGAAGTGAAATGTCACGGGCAAGAGTACTTAGTATCTGAAGGTATCGGGGATGGTTGGATGAAGATTCTTCAAGATCCTTGTTCGAGCTTATTATCAAAAACGAAGACTTGGAAATCTAGTTATTGTTGAGTGACTTTTTCCTTTTCTTTTACCACTTGGGGGAATTGGGCTCTTACCACCACAAAATAACTATCACTTTAAGGAGTCACGTTGTAGTGCTCAGTGTCACATTGAATTGTGGATTTTCAAGAGGTGATGTACGTCTTATACTTGATGGTTGGTTGGATGAAGAGTATAGAGTACTTAGAGATTCAATGGAGGATGAAGTATCGGCACTGCTCTTTGCTACATATGTGCAAGTTTAAGTCACGAGTTCGGGTTAGTTTACTTGAGGTCAAATTCATCATATTGGATTTTCTCCATCAGCTGTCACGACAAAGAGCCTACTGAATGATAATGGGATTGATGACAAGTTTTGCCAAGAGAGCTGAAAAGAGAGAGATAATGACGTTTGAACAAAACAGTTCAAGCCTCGTTCTCTAAAGAAAAGAAAAGTGTACGTCTCAGTGAGCTTTATCTTCCGAAGAAGAGAAATCTTCTTATGACGTTTGAACACAACAGTTCAAGCCTCGTTCTCTAAAGAAAATAAAAGTGTACGTTTCAGTGCGCTTTATCTTAGAAATAAGAGAAATCTTCTTATGACGTTTGAACACAGCAGTTCAAGCCTCGTACTCTAAAGAAAAGAAAAGTGTACGTTTCAGTGCGCTTTATCTTCTAAAGAAGAGAAATCTTCTCATTCATGACCATTCTCATCAACAACCTTCATGCTTCTTCCATGATTGCTCAGTCATCAAGTGGATCTTCTTCTCATGTTTTTTCTCAATGGTGATCTACTTACCGTTGATTGTCTTTCTAATTTCACTGGCTCAATTAAAATGGCGATGGCGACATCATATGTAATTTTTGCGGGGGAGAAGTGGAATTAGACTACACATGGATGATTTCACTTGTTTAATCAAGAATGGCAACTGCGTATGCAATTCTTGAGGGGGAGAAGAAGTATGAATCCATTGTTGGTTGGTTGTTATATGAGAATATATGGTCATACGGCTCCTAACTCATGTAAGAACCGAGCTTCGTCTTATCGGGTCATCTTTACATGGAGTTTCTTCTAAGAGCCGTTGGTTGACATCTTCACATGGGTTGATGAGTTTAACGACAAAGTTCTTCTAGTTAATGCTTCACATACACATCAATATGATGATTCGAACAACCTACATTCTTGTTTGATGTGATTGTTTGTTTGGTGTTACCATTCCAAGTGTTCGTTCTTGGTGATTCTTTGATTTCCTTGATGAACATCTTTACATTCTTGTTTGATTGGGAGAGATTTCGATTAAGAGGAATTGCAAGATGTAAGTTAATTGGGATGCTTTTGGTGAGATGAAGATGTTAACTATCTATTCCCAATGAACAATCTTGAAGAAGGTCGAGTCTGATCATTCTACATTTTCTGCTTTGCGATAGAAGACTAAAGGCGAGTTGCATTTTAACGATCTAAAGACTTCTTCATATTCGAGCATTCATCAAAAGAATTGTCGGTTTAGGGAGAGCACTAATTGGGGAGAGTGAAATGTACGATTTAATCCCCAATTAGACTTGCTCACGTTCATGACAAGTTGATTCTCACAAAGATTTAAAGAGTTCTTCTCAAAGATTTCAAGTATCGGGCTTATAATATGTTCTTTGATTACGAGTGTCAAAACCGGCAAGGGGAAGGAGACACACATCTAAACACTGGCGAGTAAACTTGATGAACTTAATTCTTCTAAGTGATTGAAGATATCCGGGAAGACAAATGTCATGACCGAGAGAAACTCAAGGTTTTACTCATCAAGGATTTTAGTGTTATTATTCCAACTACGTGGAAGTGATGTAAGAGAAATTTTACGAAGATAAAATAGGTACACAAGTGTGTGATGATTTCGATGTTATCGCAATCATCGGGAGAAAATTGTGTACATTGGGGCTCAATTGTTTCACTTGTGAGCTTAACGATGATTCGAGATATAATCACTTATTCGGAGTTGACATCCATGAGAGATAATCGGTGATTCGACATGCTTCTTGATGTTATCGGTTATTCTTTCTTTGGGCATTGGTGCCGGGTTCTTGAGCTTCATACACTTTCTTGGGGAGAAAAGTATTCATCGGGGTTATTCTTTGGCTATCGGACTTAATCGCTACTTGATGTTATAAGTTTCTATGTCTTTGGGTATCGTGTATTCGAGGTTCGTGAGCTCTAGTCTAAGAGACTGTATTGCATCAATTCATCTACTTGGGGAAGTGGTCTCTTGACAACTTTTGTTATGGATCGCTTTAGACTTGATTGAAAAGAAATATGAGAAGATTCATTCAAGCGTGGGATGATCGTTGTTTTCTTGTTGATGATATAACCCGAGCGGAGAATCTCGATTACCGTTCTTAAAAGGAGCGGTGGGATCAATGATAATGGTGTGCTTTTACATGCACTGGCTAAGGCAAGCTTGAAATAGAGCTTGAATCGCTCATCTAATGGATTTTCGGTTTGGGGGAAAGCGCCAAGTCTCTCTTTCTCAAGGCTCATGTTCTATCTTCTATTTTGTAGCCTCGGAAGCTTTGGTGGTGAAAGTTTAAGAGATGATGAGTTCTATCTTCTTCAACGAGGCTGCTCGATATCCTTATCTCGGTACTCGTATCATCATCCTCTTAATCTATATCATCAACTCTATCTGTATATATTTATTAAAAACAAATACAAAAATATAAAACCAGCAATAAGAAAATAGAAAAATATAAAATCAACAAAAAACCCATAAAAATCAGAAAATTTGAAAAATACCAAAAATATGTTTTCTCTAGACATGTCTTCTGGTATCGATAACATCTACGGTCTTAGAAATGTCATTCAACAATGGCACGGGACAATAGATGAAGTTCGAGCGAAGGTGTAAATATTCTTTTCAAAACATGTCTCAAAATATGGCTTACTGATTATTTCGATTGTAACTGTGCTTATACTATGGCTTACGACTACTTGATTGTAACCGTGCTTAAACCATGGTTTGCTATTATTTGGATAGCAACCCGTTTTCAAACAAAAGGAAAGTGCTACGCTTAAGCGATTTTCACATATTTCGTGCACTTATCCTAAAACAAATTGAGGAAAGTATGTCGAAGGATCTTGTTCCTACACAAATGTTTTCCTTCTATAAATTCTTGAGAAAAATATTTGTTGTTTTCAAAATGGTGGTAAATGAGTTGCTTGTAAATCAATCGGATTCGAGTTTTCGTAAAATTGAAAACTCAATCAATGACTTCGCTTTTAAACTTTTGGAAAATAAGTCATTGATTGAGGGAGAATCTTTTCAAATCTATATCATCTAACGAGCTTATCTAATTATCCTATATACTTAAATGTAAAACATGTTAACCTACGTTGAAGGACTAGGTGCCTAGGATATGATTGTTAGGATTAGATGATTAGAGTTTGATAAACACATTATTCCCATGCTTTATATGATCTGATTGACATGTTGGATTGACTTTTATTAGTCAATTACTGTTTGGGTGTTGTCGACCACCATATATGTATATCTGTGCTTACTAACGTATGCAGATAACATGGTTTAAAAGAATGTTCCTGATCTGGATCCCACTAATGAAGATGATTGGATGCCGAATGGAAAGGGTAACTATTTCTAGGGTCGAAAAAAGAAGAAACGAAGCTTAATTCGATCTCTCCATGGATAGTTGGCACGATAGATGCAACTTCAGAGGTCTCACTGCTTCAGCAGACGGTTTTCTTCCAACCTTCAACAACAACAACAAAAGCAGCTCAACCACCTAATGTATCTTTGTGCAGGATAATAGTGATGAAACCATTTTTTAAACAATTTTTAAATAACATTGATTTGAAAAATGGAAAAATATTGTTTTGAAAATAATTGAACTAAATTTTTGAAAATCAACCGGACTTCATTTTAAACTAAAGTCACTCAATCAACGACTAATGTCATGGATTGAGGGGGAGAGTGATTTCAAATTAAATATTTTCGAACGATATTTCATCTATCAAGTCCGTTTGTACAAAATAAGTGGTGATCTAAAGATTTAATGTTATGTCATGGTATGATTTTCTTTAAAACTCAAAGATCTTTCAAAATGAAATTTTTTCTGTTCTTGTTTGATTGTGAAACTGTTTTATTTTTCATAAAAAGATCTCTTAAAAACTATCATACCTGACACTAACAATCTTTAATGTCTATAATTGGTCCTCTTCTGTCAATTTCAAAAATTAAATCATGCCTCGTCTTTCCCCAAATTTTTCTAAATGATTTAAATCAATTGGGATCACAAATCCCAAATGGTTTGAAATTTTTGATTGGGGGAGAGATCGTGATTTAAATCTCAAATCTGTTTCAAAGGAACTGGTTTTAGTCCTTTAAAGGCACTCCTGCCTCCATGTGCCAAACGATTTCATATACATGATGCACATGATTGAGGAGGAGCAGTTATCCAAAAACCAGAAGAGTACTTAAACAAGGCCTCATATTCTCCTATGTTTTCCAAACCTTATTAAATCACTTGGGATCCAAAATCTCAAAGGGTTTGATATTTTTATCGGGGAGAATTTGTGATTTAATATGAAATTTCATAAAGGTGATCGTTTGATTCAATGTGCAGTTCTCTAATATGTGCTAAACTCTTCGTATATCGATGCACATATTGAGGGGAGCGAATGGTTTCTATTGGCAATCGTGACAAGTACTTCTAAAGAACTCTTTCCTCTATGTGATAAAATGATTTCATATATCCTCGGCATATTGAGGGAGAATTTACCAAAGAAATTCAAATGGATTTTCTCTGAAATTGTGATCATGAATACATTTCAAAGAACTCTTGCCTCCATGTGCTAAACAATTTCAAAATCATAAGCACATGTTGAGGGGGAGCATTTCTAAATGATCAAAAACAATTAAGGTACAAAATGTTTTTTTATTTTATATCACAAGTACCTTGATTGATTTTCCAAATGATTTTTCAATTGGTTTCATGAAGGAAAGAACAATACCAAAAGACCGAACAATTTACTTTATGCATGGTGTTATAAGGATGGTTAGGTTAGGTATTCGTTCCCACGATCCCGCCAGAGCCGGAGGGATCTACCCAGGGACAATCCACTAGATATTGTAGAAGTCCGTAGGTATATTGAAAAAGGGAGTAAAGTGAGAAATGGGAAGAGTGCGGACTGAGATAGAGCTAGAACTGGAATAAACCCAACAAGGTTCTAGTAATGAAGTCTTGGTAAGCTTGAAGGGGTTGAAGAATGAAAAGAAATGAATGTGAAAAGAGTGAAAAGAAATAGCCCTCCAACAATTCAACCTTAGAAGTAAAACCGGGTTCAATACATATGCTCTTGGTGGTTACTTAGGTAACACTGGTATTGAAGACAAGACATCATGGACCCGATGATGCCTTGCACTAATCTTCCCAAGCTACTCAAGTTCCTCTTAAAAGGACTTGTTTCATTCTCACGGGAACCTACATAATCTATCGACTTTCTCTTAGAGATTGTTGATATTGAAGAAGGAGACCCTCTCCATAGTCTCCGGCACAGGAACCAAAATGCACTATTAAGTCTAGAGCCAAGAGATCATCCACAATATCTCATTAGGACACAAAATTAATGAAGACTTCTTTGTTTCACACAATGTGGAAAGTAAGAATATATTAAGAGTCCCACGCATTATCCTTGTGGTATTGCCGTAACATCCGAGTGATATGTTAAATATTCACGATAAAGATGGAAATCCTTCTAGAGCCAACATCAAACAAGCTCTTGGTGGGTGACATGTGAGATCTTGCAAAAGAACAAGCTTGTGACAACTGGATAGAAAGCGATGGGGCGATTCAATCTTGAATCAACCTTGGTCCAGAAATGAATTGACGGATACCTTTGAAAACCGGTCGTTGTGCTTAAAAGTTCTTTTCCATAGCACATCGACTGTGTATTAATGTTTCAAAATTAAAGGGTATTTATGATTGATAATTGATTTTCCATAAAACCTTCGTTGTATTGCAAAACACTTTCTATTAAGCAATACACGATTGTTTTCAAATCATTTTCATTAATCAGTTAATCTCAATTCGCTGATTCACTCACTCCGTGTTGTTTTCTTTGGGACGCTCCGGTTTGAGAACGGCTTGATCAAGCTGCGAAACCCTGTCAAGGAGATTCTTCGGAATTCTACCTGATCAACGGGAATCGTGGTTCTTGCAACTATATTCAACGAAGTGAACAAAGATACTTTCGTGAGTTTTAGTGCTAAGCGTTGTTTGCGGGAACATTGGACGGTTGCGCTGATCGATATTGAGAAGTCAATTCACAGCCGCATGCTCACAGCATACACGCTTAAATGAAGAACATCATGACAAGTGCATATCTACATAACCTGGCTCTGACATTATGATCTCAAACCGAAAACTAAAAAACTACAAAGTTATGGAATACGTTTTAGAGAATTTAAAAATAACATGTAAATAAACATTTCATATTCATAATTTAGGACAATATTTCGATGAAATATTCCTTTTATTTTGGAGTAAATTGCATAAATCGTCCCTGAACTTTGGCCAAATTGCATGTTTCATCCCAACCATTTAAAAGTGCAGAAATCGTCCCTGTAAGAAACCCTTGAGAAAATTTTCATCCCTGGTTGGGTTGAAAATTGCACGTTTTAAAAATGCCAAATTGCACGTTCCGTCTCAACTAGGGACGTAAATTTGCTCAAAGGTTTCCCACAAGGATGATTTTTGCACTTTCGAAATGGTTGAGATGAAACGTGCATTTTGGCCAAGTCGAGACGATTATCTGATTAAAGTGTGTTTGTTTCATTAAAATGTTTTAGGTGCGAATCGACTATCACATCTTCTTGGTAAGAGGTGGCTAGAAAGTCTAAATCGAGCGAAATAATGTTGTTTGTTTTGTATAAGTGTCCGAATGATTTTAAGTACTGCTTTTGAAATTTATTTATAAAACCAACGTAATGCGATAATAAGTAACTTATGTAAATATGAAACAAAATTTTTATCATAAATATAACATAGTTAATAAACAATCAAATATATTATATAAAGTTTACAAAAGCGAGTAAGAGGCGATAAGACAAGTCAACACCTCTTCTTGAGTAAGATATTATATGTCTAAGTGGATCTTACTCAAAAGAAAAAACAAACAAACAAAGCGTCTGCCTCCTCTTCTGGTAAGAGTAAGAGGCTAGTAAGACCTTTTTTAAAACAAACACACCCTAACTCTTTTATTTTGTGTTTATGATACATAATATTTTGTAGATCTGAATAATATTACAAAAACTATTAAAAAATTAATACTATAATAGGATCTTAAAAAATTAATACATGTAGTTACAAATAGAAAGATGTGAAAGATGATTCTCTTTTTGTTCTAACTATGCATTGCTAAAGGGGGTTAGGATGGTATCACATTGAAGGAATCTTTTGTTTTAATGAGGCATGTTTTCTTATGGGTTTACTTTGTCTAATGAGGTTGTTTCTGCTACTCTAGAGTGATCCATATAAAAGAATGGGAAATGTAGTTAAGCAGAAGTGTCCCTTCTCTTGTAAGGTCTGGGATAGCTACATCTTGCATGATGATGCCTCTATTTTGGAATATGCACGGGACTGTGATATGGTATGTGATGTTTCCAGACAGAGCTGGCAATCTAGACTCGTTTGGGTCTAGATGGGTATATACAAAAAGTGATAACTTGTACGTTGAAGTTAGTCTAACAAACCGGGCAGATCCAACATTTTTTTTCTAACAATTTTAAAAATGACCCAATTAGACCCATGAGGTGTTTAGACGAACATTAACGCATAAGTTCCACTTTTCATATAAACCCATCTAGACCCAAACGGGTCTAGATTGCCAGCTATATTTTCCTATATAGAGGAAATGTAGTCATGAAGGCATGGTTGGTGAATATAGAGGAAATAACCCAAACCTACTTCACCCAATATCATTTGGTTGGTTTCTAAAACAAATGAAATAAATAAAATCCTAGCCGGAAATGTATAGTGGTTGAGGGTTCATGATACACATTTTTACCAATAATGTTGTATATGATGGTATTTAGATACATGTTAGATAATTTGCATTTTATTTATTATTTAGATTGCTAATAATGTTATCATTATTTTAGTTTATATTATCTTTGTGGAATATATACTTAGATGCCTAATAATGTTATAATTACTTTTGTATTTACATTACTTTATTTCCATTAAAAGTTTTTATTAACATAGTCTTTTCATATGTAGTATTTTAATTTGAGTAAGTTACATAAGTGTTTTGTTTCTTATTTATTTGTGTCTTTTGTTATTAGGAATTATATAACTATTTGTACTCTTCAATGGCAAATTTTGAGTTGTTAGAGAATTTGATGAATATTTCAGGATCATCAAAATTGCATGATTGTATGCGTTTGTGGTTTGTGCAACAGGCATGTGAAGATGATGCATTATCAAAGTTGCTTTTTGATTGTTGTCATCATTTGAGGCGTGTAATGGCTAAAAACAACACGATGATTTTGAACATGGAAGCGTTAGGTCATCGTGGCGTAGCTTTAGATTCGATCGATGCTTTGAGAAAGACGCAAGAGAGGCATCGTGTAATGCTTGAAAAATTAGTTACTTTGTTTTGGGAAGCTAAAGACGGTGTTCGTGAGGAAGAGTCAAATGCTAAAAAAATGAATGAGTTTAATTAGTAAATTTTATTTAGATATCTTTGATGGTATTAAAATTTTTAGTGTTTTTGCTTGTTTTCTTTATTACGAAATTTTTAATTAACGAAGATTTATAAATTATAAGCATGGATTTTAAGGTTAAGACGTTAATTGTAATGCATTGTGTATGCAGGGTTTGTTTTATATCAAATGTATAATTGAGGGGGTTATATTGCAATGTTGGACATCTTCCTAAATACTGCATTTCTCATTTATGCATGGAAACTTCAAAGTCTCCAGTAACACCCAAATTAAATGATCCAATGCCTCTTCAGTGTCTTTGTGTTGTTTTTTTTTCAACTTCTTATTTACGAACGTTAATTATTGTGTTTGTGTTGTTTTATTTGCAAATTCTTGTATACCCACCTTAATTATAATGACCACACAATTTTCTGTATATATAATCGAAGATCAATTACTATCTAACCCTAATTTTAACACACAACTCTATCCACAGTAACTCTAAAATCAAAATGTCAACCACACCGAATCTCGATGAATTGAAATCTCTCACTCAAACTGGAAAACTTGTTGATGCTTTCAGGCTACTGATAACTCACGCTAAAGCAGAGGAGGAAGGTTTTATTGCTCGTATTGGGGAGGAGAGCAGTCAGTTAAGGGCAGTGATTGACAAACAGGAGCAGACAATCAATGAGACGGCTATCACTTTTTCTCGTTTCAATGTCGTGGCAAAGAATCGGTCATGATGCTATCCTTGAAATACAATCAAGGATCGCAGAAACTTGATCTGTTGGCTCAACCGCTTGTTTTGTGTCGTCAAAGCTTGTTGGAGAAGGAGGAGCTTTGGAGAAGTCGGATGAAGTCGAAAGTTCGATGATGAAGATTAGGGCATCTTTGGGTAGTTTCGTTGTCTTTTGATGTATGTAGTTTGTTGGGTTAAGTTAGGTTTTATGTCAATGATGGGTATGTAAGTTGTTTAACTTTGTTAATGGAAGGAACCGATCTATGATCGCTATGTTTATGTTATAATCGATTATGTTTAAGTATTTTAATTTTATTATTATTAATTTGTTTTAATATACATTAAAAGGGTAAAGTATAACCTCGTTGACTTTTTCTCTCACACATCTCTCACACTTGGTAAAACTATCGAATAACGCCTAAATAACATATTTAGGGTTTTTAATCTAAGGCCAAATTGATCAAGATTTATAGTAATCGATATATTTTTTTGAGGGTTATGATAAAGGATCCGATTATCGTCGATTGATTCCAATATTTCGTATTCGATTTCATTATGATCAAATTAAGCGTGCATATTTAAATGTTTGAATTTATTGAGTGTTACTTGGTTTATGATGTTTATTGATTTAAGAATGATATGGGGTTATTTTTGTTTCGATTAAATTGAACAAATAAACATATGTTTTACTTATCGGTAGAAATTTCTAAGAGTTTGAAGTTTTTATGTATAGTGTTTAGGATGATGATGGTATCTTGAAACAAAGAACATTAATTTCTTTATCACTTTGGATTGTTGTTTTAACGAATCTTATAATGTTCAAAACCATTTACAATTAATATTTTGAAAGTCCAATTATGTGTTAAGAATGAGTATGATTTTCTCAAAGTAAATTTTGGTTGTTTTAAGGTTTATAGTTAAGTTTTGGTTATTAGAAAATTTGTTGACTTGATTTTAAGCTCCTTATGTGACAATTTTAATTGTAATATACAGGAAGAAACTTAAACTTAAAACCGGTAAGCATCTGAGGAAATGAGGATGATGGTGGGGTGTTTTAGCTTGGTTAGTGGTGTCGCGTGGTGAATGATGGTGGCTGTGTGGTGGCGCGTTATGCTGGATGGGAATAATAATACGGCGAAAGCGGTGGAGATTATGGTGGTGATGAGGAGGGTTGTGGTGATCACGGTGGTGATTGGTGTAATCGTTGTGTAGGTTAAATGGGTTATTGGTGATTAAGGTTGTTTGTGTTGAGACCCTCTTCAGATCGGAGGCTATTCATTTTGGCACATTCTTTAATCAATATCTCTTAACTAAGAGTGTTGTGCCTCGTTTCCGCATTTATCTTTACAGCAATGTAAGTTTACGTTCTTTCCTTTAAGATTAACTTTTCTTTGGTCGAGAGGGTGCAAACGGTGTGACTAACTTCTTGATCTGCCTCCTTGAGAGGTGTGAATACTGCTCGTCACACCCAATTCTCTTAACCGAGTCTTGTTAATCTTGGGTGTGTGTTCTGCTTAATCCATTAATTGTGGTTGTTTAGCTATTGTCTTAGTTTCCGCAATGAGTAGGTGAGGATTGAAAAGTTGGTGTTAAATTATTGGTGGTTATTTGTGTTTGAAGGTGGTTGGTTTCTTTATAGCACGGTAAGTTTATGTTATTTCCTTTAAGATCAACTTTTCTTTGGTCGAGGGTGCAAACGGTGTGACTAACTTCTTGATCCGCCTCCTCGAGAGGTGTGAATACTGCTCGGTCACACCCAATTCTCTCTACCGAGTCTTGTTAATCTTGGGTGTGCGCTCGTTTGTCTTAGTTTATGGCGATGAGTAGATTGAGGATTGAGAAGTTGGTTTTGTATTATTGGTGGTTATTTGTGTTTGAAGGTGGTTGGCTTTCGAGTACGTTTGGTGTCTTTAACTTTTGAGTCTAAGTGTATCATAGTAATTTTTTTTTTTTTTAAGCTGTATAGTTAAGTCGTGCCTACTACAGTTTGTGGTTATTTGATTAAAGAGTAACCGTGGTGCGGTATGAATACATGTTAAGAGTTGGAACAATATCATGGACTGATGCACATTATGAGTGTTTGTGGCAAACAACCAAGTAATAATAAATAACTGTTGTTTGAACATCGCATATAGTTCCTACGTTAGGTTGCTGAATGTTTCTTTGAAAACAATGTTACGCGTGCAATTCTTAAGCTCTGGGTCCTTGTCTTCAACCATTAGTATCTTAAGGCCGCTGTGGTGGTAACTCTAGATAGCGCCACATAAAGTCGACCATGGTGAATACGGAGTAGGCATATAGAGGCCAACGTAATTAAGTGATTGACCCCGACTTTTGTTAATTGTCATTGCATAACATGGTCTTACAGGAATTGTCGCCGTTTTAGAATAAATGGCCACTGGATTGCGTTGATGTCAGTATAATCGTGTATAACAACGTTATCCCCTATATTTGAACCTGTAAGCACCTTAGCGTGAATAACAAACTGGCCTAGATCTGTGATGAGCAACCTTGTTCCATTACACAACCCTTTGGTTGGATTGATGTTCCGCAATAGCATAATTGGCAATTCCTTTTTTAAGTGAAGAGCATGTGGGGGCATACCGGGGAAATTTAAGGAATTAAGAAATTCAATCGGATAGTGTTCGTGCTGTTCTAGGCTATCTGTAGATGCTTTGCAAATCTCATCCGCGCTGTTGTATGTAACAGATTCCCCTGATAACTGTTTAAACATGTACTCATTGATGTCATCGGCCATCATTCCGAGGAGTTAGTATTGCCCTTTCTTTGAGGTACACATCGTCGGTTTGCCTCGTTGTAAAATCGTGGTATGTCTCGTGACAACTGCTTTATTGGACAATCCCACGATTTAATTAGGAACATTTCGTGAATGTCAATCCAACTTGGGTCGTCCTCTCCTTCTTTGCATTTTGCCAAGACGCTTCCATCCCCACACCAAAACCCATCTATTGAAATCTTGTTTTCGAGTATCAAGTCGCCCATTCTCAAGATATTCGTTGACACGCATGCTACGTGTAAGTCTAAATACTTTGCAATGCTTCCATAGTTCGATTGGTTTACGCACGATTGAACAATGTCTCCGCCGCCTTTTGGTATAACGGCAAAACTTGTCGAAAGTCACCTCCAAGCAAGACCGCTACTCCTCCAAATATTCGATTCCTACCGTCGGGATCATGATATCCTAAAATATCCTTGAGCGTCTTATCCAATGCTTCAAAAGCATATTTTTGAGTCATCGGAGCTTCATCCCATATAATAAGTTTAACTTCCTGTATGAGTTCAGCCATATGTGTATTTTGTTTTATGCCGCATGTACTGTTCTCTAATAATTCAAGCGGTATAACAAAACGGCTATGCGCGGTTCTCCCACCTGGTAGTAACAATGAAGCTATTCCTACCCAAATTGAAAGTGTTAATCAGTAACAAATTTTTATCCATTTTAAAATAGTTAACTGTTTAAAACATAGTATAAATTTATACCTGAAGATGCAACAGCGAGCACTATCATGCGTTCCGATCTTAATCTTGAGATGATACTCTTGTATAAAACGTCTTTCCAGCTCCGCTGGACCGTATACTAAGTAAAATTCCTTTTTACCATGGATGATTCAATCACCTCTTCATAGATTAAACGTTGTTCGGGATTTAACAATGAATGAAGTTTCGATGTTCAATCTTACTGCTTCATGTCATAATTCAACACCTCACGATGAGACGATTGTCCATGTTGGTTAGTAACCTTGGGTCGCAATCGGTAGGTCTTGGAATTCGATAAAGATCTACCATTTCTATTTAATAACTCTTGGATCTCTATCAAACAATAGTTCTTTAGTTGCTCGTCCGTCAACTCCAAGTCAGGATAATTGAACATTTTCCTTTTCTTGTGTAGAAGATCTTCTGATAGAAACTTCCAATTTTCTTCCCAAAATTTTAAAGGTCTGCTAACATCGCAAAATATTAAAATTGTTACAAATATGTCACGTAACTGTGGTCCAAACATCCATACACTTGCTTCTGATATAGCATATGTCCATTCCGTGTCATCATTTAAGAGGCCATACACAAAACATGCCTCCTTGAAAGTCGAACATAGTTTGTCGTGAACAGTCATGAGTTTTTCCCAAGAATCAGGACCTCTTGCAATGTTCAACAACATTCTAAGATAATATCGGTCTCCAGACGCCGGGTGCGAGTAAACAATCCGCCCGATGCATTTTTGCAATTTGCGTTTTTTCCATAGTTTGTCTTTCTCATGCCACACGTAATGTGTAGGTATCTCAGCATACGTATACTGATTCGCATTTGTATCACGCTTGTTTAATTCAAACCAATCAGTGAACATGGTCATGTCGATACCTTCTCTTTGAATTAGGGCGGCAAGCTTTCCGAGTCACGTAGTGTGATTGCGTGCCGATTCGGCAAGTGGTAATTCAGCTTCATAACTGACGGATATGAGAAATGTATGTCGTATGAAAACAAACGCCACACCGCCTCACATGGAGCTAAAAAACGACAATTCAAATAGTTCTTTATTTCGTCAACCTCCAAAACTTGTACATTTGCTGTATCACCATCATTTTTTACATTCTCTTGTATAACAATTGTGGCTCTATCGGGACCTTTATTTAAGTACTTGAATAAGTACTTAATTGCTTTGGATCTGTTGCACCATTCCACGTTAATGTGGGCCTGGTATTTCATGAGGAGATAACGGTTGTGAGGCACCACATATCTCATATCGTATTTGAATTTCCCTTTATATGGTGAGCGTTATTATTCCTCCGTGATAAATAGCATAACCATCATTATCAACAATTGTTTCAACCACAAAAGGTTTAGGAAAATGTTTTGAGCACTTACCCTCGGTTGTACATGGGGCTTTTTTTCATCTTTACCGCAAGGTCCATGTAACATAAACTCGCCACTACTTTATACCCATCCGGATCATTGATTCGACATGGTATCTCAAATTGTAATTATATCATTTATCGGGTTGGGGTTTTGCATTTCAATTCTTCTTCTAGCCACGTGAGGATATGAGCATGTGGCGCCCACGCTTTTGAAATTCTATGACATACACAACCGAAATATAATCGTAAACAAACATAAGATAATACACAATGTATATATAAAAGAGTAAATGATTAAAAGTATGGGTTAATTTTGTTTACCTCCTCGTGACTTGCCAAAATATGAATTTTGTAAGGTCGCTTAATGATTCAAGAAGTTTAATCTTGAACACACGTGTTGCCACTCGGACGGTCATGTACTTTTGGCCCGGACGTGTTTTAGCATTTCGCAATCTCGGGCCATTTTGG
This sequence comes from Chrysanthemum lavandulifolium, assembly GCA_022545495.1. Classification (NCBI taxonomy): domain Eukaryota; kingdom Viridiplantae; phylum Streptophyta; class Magnoliopsida; order Asterales; family Asteraceae; genus Chrysanthemum; species Chrysanthemum lavandulifolium. Next base: position 173,508,663 of record CM040239.1, read on the forward strand.
ATTAGCAATGAACGTGATGAATGTGTCCGATTCCCATACGTCCGCATATAGCCATTGCATCCCGGTAGTTTTGCATCATATACCTTGGACCGCCTATAAAACTTTTGGCGTAATCGATTCGCTTTCCCATCCCCGCCGCACTTGTATCCCCTTGTTACAACACACAAACATTATGATATAGATCAACGCGTAACGATCTTGATTTTTCTCGGTCCATTTTAGCCTCGTTCTTCAACAATGATATGAATCCACCAAGTATTGTTGGAATAATCGCCCACCTCTAAGCAAAGTAGTACCTTGGTTATTTCATTGTTGTATGATATATGAATAGTATTCTTTCATTGTGACAAAAGCCCTTTGGTCTTGCGCATGCACATGTTGTTGTAATATGGTATCTTTTCATGAAATCCTTCTTCCCATATGGGAATAACAATGGATATTGAAGTGACATGTATTCGAATGCAACTCGTAAATACGTTTCAAACCTTCATCCCCGTTAGTTACAATAATATCTCTTGTAGGAATACCATCACCAAAGTCATTAGTAATTAGAGTCGCTATTTCGCCACGGTTGGTGCGTTGTATTGCCGAGATGTAGTATGTCCACTTATCACCGTAGTTGAAAGGCGGTCGCATTGTGGTTCTCGCACCAATCCCGAGCCATTCAAATGCCTTAGCAATTGAATTTGATTGATCAAACATTTTAATTAAGCTCCTACTATACTTGGATCTAACACATATCCCCATCTTTGTCTATAAAAGCTCTCATTCGGTTATTCACTTCATTTCAAAGGTCAAAAAGTATAGTTGTGCATATTTAGGTTGAATTCGTGTTGGAAGAAGAGAACCTATTCGATGATAGCTCGCCATTTACTCTAAAGGTATATGGACCCCGCCCGTGTTAATTGAATGGTCTATTCTTGCTCCAAAAGATGTGTAACAAAACATGCCATTATATACCCCGATCGGTCTTTGAATCTTAAACTTGCAGGATTATTATAGTCCATAAACTCTTTAAGAGGTGAAGGCGTTTCATTAAATCTTGAAAAGAAGTTTTCCTCTTGACAAAGAAATGGAAAAGTTGGGTTGGAGGCGCTTTGATTTATCGCTTCTCCCGATACCACATAATCGCTTTGCAATTTTGACACTCAAATGATGGATGCCCAATATCATGGTAAACAACGGAAACACCTTGCCAAAAAGGTAAATTTTATTGGGAATAACAACATTTTATCCATCAAATAACATAAGCCATGAATTATTAAATATGAAATTACCGCAGATGCATGTGCGGCTCCGTGTGCTTTTTTTTTTAGTCGACGCGTGAGAGCCCCCCGTATGAATAACATTAAGGTATTATTCATTATTACGGAAACAATTGTGTGCCAAATGTAATTTGGTTAGTTAAACACCTGCTGATCTTCGTTTTTTATACATAAAGGGTTGATTTGAAGCATAAGGCATTTGACTCGCTGTCATATCTGGTAAATCACCCCCTGAGCGTGATGTTTGTCCTAACAAATTACGGTGAACACGCGAATCAGGTATCAATTGTTGCAACAATGTTGCACTATAATAATGCAAGTGAATGTTTGGCGCTGGTGTATACCTGTAAATGATTTGACAGTTTCATTTAGCCGCAAACCACAATAGCTTTGTGTTATTCCACTTTCACTGACAATTGTTTTCGAATCAATAACGAAAGATTTCTGCAACATGTCTGACAGGGATGGAACATGAGCATGATCATTTTTCGACCTCAGAACGGAAAAACAAATATGGATTTAATCATATACATAATTGGGAGGTATAGTATTTTGTTAAATTGAAATGTACCTGTATTCATTTAGTATTTGGATGATATGTATCAATTATGCAACACATAACCTTGCAAGTTTGGAAAGATATAGAAGCAAGATGTATATTAAAGCATCTCTTGGGATTCTAGTGGTGAACTGATGCAATAAGTGTAATGAACAATGAAGAGGTTTCTATGGTAAGTATCTACAGGTTTTTATGATTCTTATTATTGCTTTAATAATGAGACTGATTTTTTTCCAATATAAAATAATAACTTGTTATCTATAATACACAAATTCAGGATGGTTCATCTATATAACATATGTAGAAAGTAAAAACTCTTAATTGTTATAAAATAATATAGGAATAAACATGTTTAAAAATTGCCTTATAAGATAAGTTTATATCACACTTGTCATGTATAAAATAATAATGTATGTGTAAAGTAAACATATGTAGTGGATGGTATAAATACATATAAATAGAAAGAGGGTTTCAAACTCATATAATTCATACCAAACATAATGTTACAATCATTATTTAATTCATTAGGTATATAATAAAGTCGATTTTAGGCAATCTTGGTGATTGCATTAAGCAAAGATAACCATCTTCAATATCTCAGATCATTTGAGATTTAAAACAACATCGTCCTAACATTTGGGTAATTTCAAGGTTTTGAAAAATTATTTATTAAGTATTCACAATGAATCAATCACATGTATTCATGAATTTAGATGACCCGTTGTGTACTTTAAGTTGATCAATTATTTAAAGGGTTATATGAGTGAATGAAAATAGGGATACTATAGGAGAGTTAGAGAATTATACGTAAATAGGATTCATTAATTGGATGTTTGGTTACATGTTCATCACATGAAAGGGTTATAGGAGTGATTAAAAAGGGATACAACAGAAAAGTAGTAAACGACATAGATATTATTTTCATTAATATAAATATATGGTTCATTCACATATTTATTTTGTTCATGAAACATTACACCTGGTAACCATGTCCGATGGAGAAACTGAAAAAGGATTAATAATTTTAAGATACCTAAACAAATATCTTGTACATTAAACATTACACTTGGTAACAATGTCTGATGAAAAAATCAAAAGAACCACAATTGCTTTCATGGTCATCTGGCATTACTAACACACATAGCTATTTGATCTCATGTAGAAATTGTCCAAAGCCACATTATGTTCATCTTGGAGGTACCTGAAATGGAGTTTAGCACAAAAACAAACAATATTTTGTTTGATGGCAAACCAAAACATGTTGTCAGGAAAAAACAAAACCAAATGTAATGGAACGGCTAATTATTGTGTCTTCCAAACAACAATTAAAACAAAAGTAAAACAAAATCCCAAGAGTAGTTTTTATCAAATGTATTATTATTGTCAAAAGCATTCGTTTTATAAAGGCTTGATGGGGCGCTCATTGGATGGGGTCATTCAGATTCTTCAACCACAAACCTGTTTACAAAATATATAGGGAGAAACGTGTTATTATGCAGGCAAACGTAAAAGGGTTAGCGGAAAAAAAGTGTAAGTCAATATGTGCTAACCGTCTATGTTTCTTCTTGACGGCGTGGTGTTGTTATCCCCATCCCGCTCAATGTCGACAGCTATCGCTCAACAACCGCGCCCAAATTATCAATATCAACACCGCATACAACGGAACATGATTATTATGTTAGATGTATTGTAGTAGTAAGATAGATAGGGTAAAGATATTTTGTTGTCACCCAAAGGTTTTAAGATCACGACCTATCATCTTTATTATCATTTGCATGGTTGGTCTTTATCACCGCTTGAACGGTGGGTGGATGTTGAAGATGTAGTATTACTTGCAATATCAGACGCATCACCTTGTACATCATTAACCGGCAGTAGTTCATGTTCTGTAGTTGAATCATCAACAACCACCCTGCAAACAATGGAATTCTATCAGTAAGTGACTTTATACAAATACATGTTGTATTGTTTTTTTTGGTTTCGAATACCTTTTCCGTTTCCTATCCTCTACAGGCTTGGACGGTGTAGTGAGGGTTGGCGATCGAGCGGGTGACTTGGATGATGAGCATGTAACAGTGGTTTCATTATCAACGGTGATTGCGCTGGTGGGTTCAGCTGATGTATTATGTGGGTCAACTTCCCAACACGTAAAACTCTCGAATGTTCCATATTCATAATACGTGTGAGATTTGATTTCAAACATGTGTGTTGTCCCAATGAGGTCAGATATAGGTGATGGCAAGTTTGCATGATCGTCTGAACCCTGTAGATTAAGTCGTGAGTAATGGGAATGATGTAATAGTGTGTAATTAAGCGGGGATTTATAACTGTACCTCATCCTCATCGGACACTAACGCTGAAGCTGGGAACCCGATCAATCCAACGGACGCATCATCAAAAAGGACCACAACAGTCTGCTCGGTAGCATCAGAGATACCAAGTTCAAGACGATACCTGAAGGAAACATTCAGCGCATGGTAAATGTCAAGGTGAGCAATTTTATATAATACATTCAAACAATCAAAATATAAAATGCAAATATGGCATTACCTTATTACCGGGTATTCAACTGGTCTGCTGCATGACTCGCACCAAAATCTCCCATTCTTTCTAGTAGCCCTTTCCGCAGCTTGTCTCCCCGCACGATGGGAAATTCCATCCCTTTCTAGTACGCACATTATCAATCTTGGCCTTAATTATGAAAGCGCGATCGTGTATAAATTAGATTCGTAAATGTTGTGAATTATAAAGATAATATAGAGATGACGAATGCATAATAACACATACATCATTCCTTTTATTTCGGGCCCACATAAGAAGATTCTCGATAGATCCTTCTCTTGGTTCGTAGTCGCTCACCAAAAGATCCTTTTGAGGCATCAGTTATGCTAACAAACAATTGTATGATTTGTTAAATTTTGCTGGTTTTAGGATATATTCAATAATAAGAATTAGCTTCTCACCAAATATCTGTATTCAATTCTTTAATCGCAGGAATGTCGACGGAATCTAGGAGTTGGGTGGATGAACTGCTGGATAGATAGAGCTTATCTAGAAGGTAATATCAAAGGTTAAATGTGTAAATGAAAAGTGTTGAACATGCAAAAGGTAAATAGTCCATAACCCACTTACTGTTATATTGCTTTGCAGAGGTTGAAGTCACCACAACAGGACACATGCCAACGTGCGTCGCCTTCTTCTCAATCAACACATCAGCAAGCCCTCCCCACAGGGTCACCCGTATGGACTGGCCCCTGATTACAAAGGGAATCGAAACAAAAGAACAGTAAGTTTCCTAATACATATTGGCAAAAAAAATTTCATTTTCACAACATCCTTTGCAACAAATATAAATTTCAACCTATGATTCGCCAAGTAGAAATCAAGGTTTTTGGCTCCTGTTTTGGTGTAGTTCATCCTACCCACATTTGTCACATAACCTACAACATCTGAAAGGTAAAAGCTTTTATAGCAACAATATTTAAAAACAATTTATTTTAAGATACCTAAACAAACACCACATTACCAATGAGATATTTGTTTTCCGTGGGCTTTATATGATCAAAATCAACCAATTGTAACGGATACCTAACAAATCCCTTAGATATAACCAAAGATTTCCTTATGCTTGTTGATCCATTAAACTCAAGCATGAACGTATCGTCCTTCCTGATACGAAAATCTTCTTTGTTTTGCATGACTACAAAATTTTTGACCGAATATATAGCACCTCTTTAACTTCAAGAAATTGTGAGCTCATGTTGCCTTGGCGTACAAGTGGATAACATTTCCCGCATAAAAAGCATGTAAGAAAAAATTGACAAACAATGACATTTGATAACTTTTGTATTACATGTTGGCATTATTCGTGTTTTTCACACATGGTGATGGATGTCAACATACTTTAGCATCGGACACCAAGAAATCGTGCTCAAGTATCGGCCTCAAGGAGCATTTATATCCCACATCCTACAAAGCATCACTACGATCGTGCGGTCTCATCCAATTTCAATTCGTCCAAGAATAATAGTGCATTAGGTCCTCCGCTTTCACGGCCATAATTATAGAGATAACGGTCCTTTTTACTTGTATGCCTACCCACAATGAGTGCAGATAATGGGTTGTATGGGTTGTAAGGCTTATTTATGCAGTTCCATTTAGTAATGTTTTAATTGTAGATTGATCCATATTCTTTGAGGTTGCAAATTGGCGCCCTTTTGTGCTTCCAACATTGAATACGTGTTTAGTGTGAACGTCCGAGCATTCAATCCAGGTTATATTTCATTCAAGTCGAGGCTCTTCATTGCACAAACCGGAAATTTCTTTCAACTCGAGCCTCTTCATAAACCAAACTGAATTTGCATTGAATATGAGGGCATACTAAACCGAAATCATTTGTAGTTATTTTGGTATGCATAAAGATGTATGTACTATGTTCTCCTTTAGTCTATTTGGAAGTGGCGAAATAAAATTCTTCATGTGCTTATGAGTTGGAGAATGTTAAACATGAAAACATTTTTCCATTTGTGCATTGGTTATCTCTTCTATTGCTTAAGAATAGGAGTGCTCGTTCATCTCACATTAAATTGAGTCTTTGTGGGAGATAAGCTTTGATTTTGTTAGTATGCTCCTCCCGTATAGATATCTCGGTTTTAAATGTTACATATTTCAAAAACCGTAAACCGTTAACCTAAAAAATTACACAATCGTAACGAGCATTTAATTATCTTTTAATAGATGGGCACTTTCATATACTTTCGACATTTTTTTTCGTTTCTTTTTTTTCTCGGTGCAGTATCACTTGCGATATAGCACTAATCTGTAAGTTATATCACTCAACATGCTTTCGTAGAACTATAAATATTGTAGAACTCCAAATGACTCATCGTAAGTTAATGCACTAATCTGTAAGTTAATGTACTTTCATGGAAGTTGTTCGACGAAACGCCTAAGAGAGGGATGCACAAGTTTGAGAAGCAATCACATGTTCCCATGTCATGTGATTTGTGTTTGTAAGAGACCCTATATATTAGTTATAAGTAATTATACCATTATTCAAGTACCTGAAAGACAAAGTCAACAATTATAAATGAATATTCGTGATAACTACAGTGCATTAATAGAGGTAACAAAAGAGGTTGGGGTTGAAAATTGATAATTATTTAGTACATGATATAACCAGTGATATCACACGTGATATCACCTGTGATATAACAAGTGATATCACATGTGATATAACATGTTCCTCCATTACCATCACTGATTCAACAAAAAGAAGAAGCCGACACATCTGAGATATCACCTGTGAATCTGTGATATCAAAGGTTCCTCCAAAAAGATGAACAATATGAGAATGAGATAAACTGCAAAGATCCTTCTTCATGAAATGAATGACCAAAATAAGTTGATAAGTTTGCAGCAAGAAAATCATATGAGAACACTATTATCACTTGTGATATTTCAGAAAATTTAGAATATCACAAGTGATATAAACATCAAAATCAAACCCTACCGTTGCATCATTTTTAACATAATATCATAAATGATATAAACATCAAAATCAAACTCAAGTGTTGCATCATTTTTAACAGAATATCACAAGTGATACCATATACAAAACATCAATCAAACATAAAAATAACATTATGTCCGATTAATAAGCAAAAATTCAGGTAAAAACAAAAATAACTAACAACTTAATTAATAAGTAAAATTACACGAGCTAGACAACAAGATTATCAAATACTTTTAACTCAGACATTTCATCAAACACTTGGTGTGCAACTTGATCACAAGAAATGTTAAACAACTTGATCCACATAATTATCAACCGACTCAACAACATTATTAACCGCAAAAATATCAATCAAACCATCTTATTAATCAAAACGGTTCATTTAAATCAAAAACTTTGGGGATGATGAGATGCTGATCAGAATGGTGATGGTGATCGGGAGGTGATGTTGATGATTGAAATGGTGATTGTGATAGTGATTGGCGGTTACTAACTTTGGGGTAGATGATGAAGAAGAAGTTATTGAGAGAGAAACAAATAAATGTGATATTAAAGAAGAATTAAAAAAAAAAAAAGGCTTACATAGATGGGAAGTAAAAAAGTTTATAAAATTAAATCTTAGATTAATTTCAACCATTAGATGAAACTAAATAGATGATGAAATTTGTCTCTCATTAAGTATCAAAATAAGAGTAAACAAATTTTATTCACTTTTGGTTAAACAAGATTAGTAGCTTTCAAACTTTGCAGTGAGGGATACAAAAATCGTAAATTTATTTGTATTATTCCGTTTTAGATATTGTTTTGTTAGGAAGAAAATTATCAAAAGATAAAACGTAAAAATATTATATGAGGACCCATTTTGATCATAAATATAATTTGATCATAAATATAGTGAATTCACCAAGTCATGTTTTATGAAAGCAAACGAAGGGCTAGAAATCACAAATTAAACAAGGATAGATCATGATACAAAAGTGGGCATTTATTTTGATCATAGCTCAAAAAGTGAACAGGTAAACAATTTTGTTCCCAAGAGTTTTTGTGATATGTGAATATCAGAATATGTGATTCCAATCTTGTTCCCAATGATACTTTTAATCATTTTCAAGAACACCGCCACTTCAACTTCTGTTCACACTTAACGAACACATTACTCAAATGTATATATAAATGAAAATATGTACTGGTTTGATTCATCCTACTTTTCAATCCTAAATATCCAAAGTTGAAGCATCTTTATATCAGGGGACAAAATGTTGAAGTTGGGTCCAAAAGAAATGAAAGGAAATATATGGGATGAAGGCGGCAAGTCTGAGATCGTGCAAATTTTAATTTCGCATTAAGAGGATACAATCAGAGCTATGCAATTTGCATATGTTTTAAATGGAAAAGTACTTCTTTCTCAAATTTATGGAGAACTAACTGGTTTGAATTTTGATACCGTATGTTTTTTAAATCTTTTCACAAATGGTTAAAGTTTTAAATTTCTTAACCATTAATTATATTTTTACTTACAAATGAAATATGTAAAAATGCAGGTGACGTTCAATCGCCCATGCAGTATTTAGTGTCAATTAGTGGTGAGTATGACATTGGTGGAACATTGGTTTCGGTTGCATTTCACACCAACCATAAAAGGTATGGACCCTTCGGAGGGTCTGATGATTCTGAATCTGGATACGACAAGTTTAAGTATAATTTCGGGTCTTCTTTTGGTGGATTTCATGGTAGCGTTGATAACTCGTGTGTGCATTCTATCGGAGTGTACGTTAAGCCTGTCGGTTCGCTTGCTGAAATTAGTATTGCCCATGATTCTGATACTGATGGTGATGATGGTGATGCTGATGGCGATAATGATAGTGAAAGTGACAATGATTCGAGGAATGATAATATTTTAATTTTAGTCATTCATTTACAACTAGGAGTAGCACGTACTGTTTCAGTTTTCGATTTTGGTGGCGTGTTTGAATTTTTAAATTTCTGAAACATACTGTTGGAACTTTGATGTATTAGACAGTTCATTGGTCTAGTTTTGTAATTCAGCTGTTTCATTATCCAAATTATAATGAATTTGAACCAATTTTATTCCATCTGTTTTGATAATTGCTAGCTTTGTTTTCCAATTTTCTTGTCTTGATAGAGCTAATTAATTTTTGTAAGCTTGTAACTGATTTTGCAGGAGTGACTTTTGTTATATTTCGGTTAAATGTGCACAACTATACACATAAAATAGTTTTGAATATAATCAAAGCAACCATCTATGATCAAACAAAACATATTTAGGATTAGACCCTATAAGATTTACATATACCAGCATTACATGCTTACTTACACATAAATCAAACCAAATTTTATTTATCTTTAAATATAATGTATTATAGAAGAACAGGCTATAGCTCGTATGAAGTTCACTTGTAATCTCACAACATTCACCATCAGTTTGTTTTTCCAGATTTTGTTGTATACCGCTAGCTCTTCGGCTATAAGAGAACCCCGCGCGCGGACTTCATTGAATTAAGGTTTCGTTGTTTTTCTCGTATCTTCAACCCACTTAACAACTATCTAACTATCTTAAAAACTTTAAATTAAGAGCATTTACATTCATAACGCCCTAACGGCGTTTTTGAGCAAAATAACGCCCGTTATGCGCGTTAACCCTTGGACATGCAGCGTTATAACGGCGTTAGTCCCTGGGCGTTACAGGGCTAACGTCCGTTATTTGCTTCATTATTTATTATTATTTTTTTTTTTTCCTTTTCTTTTTTCATTTATGCCCCTAAATGAGGGGTTGTTTTTGTAAATTGTTGGGAATGTTATTGATGTTATTGGGATGTTATGTTTGTGGGTGTTTTTTTGGGATGTTAATGTTAAATGTTAAAGCTGATGTGGCGCTGACATGGACGGTGTTATTGGTGTTACGGTGTTACGAATGGGAGTGCTCTTACAGTAACATTGTAACAATACGCTTAAGATACACATCTTCCTAGTAACTCATTGTGACAATACAGTTAAGGACATCTACCAATTTTCTGGATTTCTTGGAAAGTGAGTTAGTTAAAATATGCATAAAAAATTTACTATACGATGAAGTAAAGTTAAATACTACGTAGAAACTTAAAGGGCGTCTTTGTACTTTTGTAATCAAAATTTGAGGTATTCTCTTACTCTTCAACTTCCAGATATAAGCTTTATACTATATTTTTTGATTAATGCTAGAACACAAAAAGTTTACAAAATATTCTTCATACAATAAGGTGTCATGTAAAATTGTGGATATATTTAAGAAAGAGAATTCAAAAGTAAGTTAGAGAATGCTACTAATAATATGAAACATCATTTTGTGAAAAAGTTTATGTGAATTTTTTTTGGTTCTAGTATTTCTTTATTTTTTTAATCTCAGAGAGTGTATGTGCTTTATCAAATTGGGTTTTTCTAATAGCAGCATATTAGACGTACGTAGGTTAGATATTGATCCATGATTGGACTAACACGTAACCCTGTTTTAGTGTTAGTTTATACTATTTTGTTTTTAAATAAACTTGGTAAGAAGCTAAGCAATTACTAGTTACCCTTGGCGGAGATAACAACGAGCATGGTGGGCATCTGCCCATTAGTAACTTTAGAATTTTCAACTTGTAGTAATACTGTTGCAGGCATGTGTACCCAACATAAAGAGAATTTTTTTTAAATGGCCCGTGTTTGCTAGTAGTTTACAAAACCGAACCTCGGATATATATTTTTTTCAAAATGAACTTTTAAATATTATTCGTTAGATTGATTATTGTTCCAGAGGTCTTTAACTTTCTGATTTCCAGGATTGAATATGATCAAATAACATCCATGCTATCATCAAGAATCAATAAGAAGAAGAAACAAAGAAGATATGATGAACCCTTCAAATATGATATATTAATATATGAATGGGTTACATTGATTACAGAATTCTATCCTATTTATACAAGATGAAACACTGCTTCATAAAAGACACAACAATTCACCAAAACGTTATAATACTTCTAACCGTTGTAACCCTAAAACTAAATAACCGTTTATACCCTAATAAACTAAACGACCCTTTTGATCCAGCCCATATCCAAAGTTTGTTTACAGGCTTTATATAATACATACTAAACTATTCTAATTTACAATTTCTAACAAAACTATAACTTTAACTATTGTTTTGTCATTATATTTCCAACATATTCCCCCCTAATGACAAAACAGATAGTTCCTTGCTTCTCCTTGTTCAATCTTTCTTGTTCATTGATGCCTTCTTGTTCATACTTTCTTCAGATCTTGATTTCTCCATGACTTTTGGTTTTTGTCATCCTTCTTGCTTTCTTACTTGCTTACTTGTGATCGTATGATCGGTTCTTACTTGCTTTGAAACAAAAACGCGGCCATGGTTCTTCCTTTTCCTTTTTATACTCTTGAAACTGATGTCTTCATACTTTAAACTTTGAAACCTTTTAAACTTTATATCTTTCTTATCTTAAACCTAATAAGAAAACTCTTGAAACTTGTTTCTTATCATAAACCTAATAAGAAAACATAAAACTTTCGTTTGTAATTCGACATCTCTTTCTCCAAACTTTCTTTGCAATTCGACATCTCTTTCGCCCTTTTCCATGCTGTGTTGCTTGATCTCCCCTTCACTCTGATACCAATATTCACAGGTCTTGATTCTCCAACTTCCAGGATCGAAAAATCAGAAACAGACAACATGTTATCAAATAAAGACTATGAAAAGGGAAACAAGAGAAGATTGGTTGAACCCTTATTAAAACTGATATATTAAAACGAATGGGTTACTTTGAATTACAGAAATTGATCCTATATAAACTGAATGAAACGGTGTCTTTCAAAAGACATACCGTTCATATAATAACCGTTGCAATGTTTTCCTAAACCTAATAATCGTTTCATCTAATAGGTTGTTGGCCTTTGGCCCAACCTAAATACAGGCCTAAAGAAAACGCTACATCATATTCTGTTTGGTATACAAGACATTAACGTCCAACAGTCCCCCTTAATTTATTGATGCCAAACTTTGTGTTTGTGAATCTTCTGTAATTCCTTTCATCTTAAGACTCTCACAGTCTTCTTCTTGAACCTTCGCGGTTGTTGTTGTGATCTTCCTTAAGTTCATTGATCACCTTCGTTGTTGTTCTTGCTTACGAATTCGAGACCATCACAGCCCCTTCATCGTTGAGACCTTCACAGCCCCTTCATCGTTGAGACCATCGCAGCCTCGCTTCATAGTTGAGACCAACACAGCCTCGCTTCATAGTTGAGACCATCACAACCTCGCTTCTTGATCATATCGCATGACCTTTCATGATCAAATCTCTTGATCATTCAATCCATCACATATCGATTCTTCTCTTCTTTGCGGTTGCTTCACACAACTTGGCTTCACACCAATTTCTTCATGATTGCGTTAAAAAAAAACGCATGTTTGATTCTTGAATGATGATTGAATCATGAATTGTTGTTGTTGCTTGATCCCCTTCGGCTCTGATGCCACTGTTCCAGAGGTCTTTAACTTTCTGATTTCCATGATTGAATATGATCAAACAACATCCATGCTATCATCAAGAATCAATAAAAAGAAGAAACAAAGAAGATATGATGAACCCTTCAAATCTGATATATTATATATGAATGGGTTACATTGATTACAGAATTATATCCTATTTATACAAGATGAAACGCTGCTTCATAAAAGACACAACGATTCACGAAAACGTTATGATACTTCTAACCGTTGTAACCCTAAAACTAAATAACTGTTTATACCCTAATAAACTAAACGACCCTTTTGATCAGGCCCATATCCAAAGTTTGTTTACAGGCTTTATATAATACATACTAAACTATTCTAATTTATAATTTCTAACCAAACTATAACTTTAACTATTGTTTTGTCATTATATTTCCAACAATCATTAGATGACTTTTTAATCATACACGTGTCTCCCAGTGTTTCCGGGCGAACCTTTAGGCGACTGAACTTATTGAAATTTGACACGCGAATGCTAGGCGATATGCATAGGCGAATGATAATTTCTAGGCGAATGATAGGCGAGTGCTAGGCGAAATTCTGGGCGAATGAAAAATGTTGGGCGATGCTGGGGTGAGTATTGGGCGAAGAACGAATGTTCGGGCGAGTGAGTTTGATCAGGGTGAATGGTGGTGAGTAGAAAAGTTTATGAATTTGTTGGGCGATGGAACCTAATTTGCTGGGCGAGATATAAATCTAGGCAAGGATCCGGATCATTTAAAAAGTCTTATAAATTTAAAAAATCTAAAACGTATTTGCAACCGTCATATCACAATATAAGATCCGATCAAATTAAAAAAGGGCACACATGCATAGGGGCATACTGGTCATTCCAACAAAAAGTAATACTAGTCTATCTGGGTTTTAACAATTCTTTCTCATCTCTCCTTTTCCAACCAGATCCTTCTTTACTTCCGACCAGATCTCCACTCACAAATCCAAAAATGAAACTCCACCATTAGACGATCTCCGGTGATCTTCACCACCATCACCACCATCACACTGTCACCAACACTGTCTCCATCTTCACGCCGTCAACATGAACAAACAAAACCAAAAGCTACTACCATTGAGCTCATAAACAAATAAAAATCAACCCATACTCTGAAAAATGTAGCTGGTGACTGAGATGAACAAACAAAACCAAAACCTACTACCATTGTGACTAGAAACACAATAACCTGTCTAACAAGCTTTTTTCTTCCCGCTAAGAAAACTCCTGTTAGGAATTAGAAAATCCAGACGTTAAAGAGTCGGTCACCTCAAGTATATGTATTCGATAGAAAGCTCGTAGTCGTAGTCAAGTTATGTTAATAAGTAGTTTGTTAAGTAACACCGTGGAGGACGGACATGTCTTTACCCTTGTATGCGATCCATGACCGTAGGTGGCGTTTATTGTAAAACACTATAAATACCCTCTACCTCCCAAGGTAGAGGTTGGGCTCAATACCATTTTTTTTGTTTCACATAGTTCCCAACTCTCTTCCCTTTCTCTCTCTAACTTTATCTCTCTAAAAACTTGTATACGCCTCATTATGATTGTGGTTTAATGTGTTTGTGAAATCCTATATCTTACAATTGGTATCAAGAGCCATGGTTTGATCACTCATCTTTCATGCTCTTTGTTTTGGTGGATTTCATAAGGTTTTTGGGGTTATAAGTGTTTAGGAGAGTTTGAATCATTTGGTCAATTTCGAGTGTTAAAGTTTGAATTTTTATTGTACTTTTGTGTTTAGGATCATCATATGTGTTTAGGTTTTGAATTGGAAGGCTTAAATCATTGTGGTTTGGTTGTTTTTGATTGATAAAGTGGTTGTTTTTGAAAAGTGTACGAAGCGAGTTGAGCCACGGAGTTGCATTTCTTGGAAGCGAGTTGCTTTGTTACTGGAAGCGAGTTGCTTTGTTATTGAAAGCGAGTTGGTTTATGCGACTTGGCTATTTAGCGAGTTGATTCTTTAAGCGACTTGAGTTCTAAAGCGACTTGGCTATTAAGCGAGTTGTATTGGCAGCGAGTTGGTTTATGCGACTTGGTTGTTAAGCGAGTTGTCTCTGTATGCGACTTGGCTATTTAGCGAGTTGACTCTTTATGCGACTTGGGTTTTAAGCGAGTTATTTCTTTAAGCGACTTGAGTTTTAAGCAACTTGTCTCTTAAGCGAGTTGATTGTTTAGCGAGTTGATACCAAAGCGAGTTGAATGTTTAGCTACTTGTCTATTGAGACTTGTTACTTCTTCGTGTTACATTTTTACGGTTGTTCTTTTGGTTTAGTAAAATCCTGTGAAAGAATCTATTTCCTGGTTTAATCAAAGAATAGTAAAATCCCGTAGAATCTGGAATCATGTCTAACAACATTCCTACTATCGCTCGATTGTAGGCGAGGGCGTTCAAGCGGTAGGATCGGATACTCGTCCACCCTATGCTTGATGCAGGCGATTATGACTCATGGGCTCAACGAATTAGGTTGTATTGCTTGGGAAAGGAAAATGGAGTTAACATTCTCAAGTCAATTTATGAAGGACCTTATCAAATCGAAACTACTAGAGATGTTCTTGAAAGCGCTACGGATGGTACAGTGACCTTAGGATTGGATAGACCAAGGCGTATGATGAGCTCATTGATAAGGAGAAGAAAATATACGATGCTGATATCAGGGCTTCAAACATTATACTTCAGGGTCTTCCAAAAGACATCTACAAGTTGATCAATCACAACACTGAAGCCAAGGCAGTTTGGGATAATGTCAAGATGCTTCTCTCAGGATCTGAATTGACTAAGGAAGACAGAGAATCACAACTGTATGATGAATTTGAGCACTTTAAGATGAAACCATAAGAAAGTGTCTATGAATATTACGTAAGATTCCACAAGCTTGTGAATGACATGAGGAATATCAAAATGACCATGCCTAATATTCAGCTGAACTCAAAGTTTGGGAACAACATGAATCCCGAAGAGCACAAATTTGTCACCTCTGTGAAGCTAACCAAAGGATTAAAGAACACCAACTATGAGCAAGCAGATGCCTTCGCTTGAGAATGAGATACATGCTATGTTTGAGCGAAAGATTCTTGAGCAGTTCAAATATAAGCGAGGGAGAAGCAAGCTCATCAAATGATTCAACGACATTCTACACCAATGTAGGGATTACTACCAAAGCTTCACAAGTCATACCTCTGGAAAGCGGTAATCACAAACTCATTCGGATCCGAGGTTCAAGCAACTTGATCTTGATGCGGTCATGGAACACTTCATCAATCAAGCGGCTCTTATGGTTAAACAAAACTTGACCCTTACTCCACATACTAACGGTCTTCACACTAACAATGAAATCGAGCGCATCCAATCTTCACAATCATGCTATTGTCGAGATGGAAAGGTTATGGTACAACCATTCAAGGAAGGCAATATGAGCAGGGAAGAGGTGGAGTTGGTGGAGGTATGTGGCTAATCGAATCGAGGAAGGAATGCCAATCAAGGACAAGTAAAGCCAATCAAGTGCTACAACTGTGGTGGTAATGGAAACATTGCAAGGAACTGCACATCTCCAAAACGTCCTCAAAATGCAGAGTACTTCAAGGACAAGATGTTGCTGGTACAAGCTCAGGATAATGGAGCTGTTTTGGATGAAGAGGAATTTCTGTTTCTTGCTAAGGGAAATGCCAAGACCTATGATGCTGATGTGGATGAACAGCCAGTGCAAGACATAGGTCAGAATCATCCTAATGCATTTCAGGTAGCTGATTGTGATGCATATGACTCAGATGTTGATGATGAACCAACTGCCCAAACCATCTTCATGGCTAGCATTTCACCAATGGTCTCTCCAAAGGTTTCATTACCACAGCAGGCTAGTCCTTCCAAAGAATCTATCATCTCTGAGGTATTAAAACTATACGATGAAGTTGATGAGCAAGAGATGCATAACAAAGTACAATAACATTTAACTAATGAATCAGATATGGATAATATGGGTAATAGTAACAATGTCCCATATGATCAATATGTGATACAAAGTGAAAGTGAGATTGTACCAAGTGATGCATCCTCTGCAGTCAATGATGACTTTGTTTTTGATGAATATACTCCATGTGCCCCTGATGATTCTGTTATCTCTAAACTGTATACCTACAAAGAACAAGTTGCAATTTATGAACAACGTGCTAAGTTTGAGTTAAACACCCGTGGGCAGGAAATGGATGACCAAATGCATACAATTATTAGAAAAGGTAATTTTAGAGAAGAAGTGTTAAAACAAGAGTTAAACTCCTTACAAGAAAAGCTTTCTAAAACTGTTAAGCAAAAACAAGAACTACAAGATAATGTTAAAGTGCTTAAACAAGAATTTAATGCTAAGGAATCAAAACTCTTGAATGATTTTTCCAATCTAAAAACTTTGAAAAACAAGCTTGAAAATAAGTTGTACGTACAAGGAACACCATTGATTGCTCACATGATCACTAAGCATAGAGTTCTCGATAAGCATAGCATTCCCTCGTAAAGGAACCCGATCACGAATATGGTAAAGTGGCTGAGAAGCTCGGAAGGTAATATATGATGGTAAGGAAATCCTTAAGCCTGGCAGAAACCTAGTTGCCTTGGTGCATTGAGGAAAATAGGCAATTAGATGAAGTCACTACGGAAAAAGCGAATATGAAGCTAAAAGATCATGAGTGTAAAAGCAAAACATAACGTTCAAACCCCATGATTACACTAAAGAAAATTGGATTTCCTGAGCATTTAAGCCTCAAACTCTATTAACAATGAAC
This sequence comes from Chrysanthemum lavandulifolium, assembly GCA_022545495.1. Lineage (NCBI taxonomy): Eukaryota > Viridiplantae > Streptophyta > Magnoliopsida > Asterales > Asteraceae > Chrysanthemum > Chrysanthemum lavandulifolium. Next base: position 173,526,333 of record CM040239.1, read on the forward strand.
AAGTTTTTGGAAAAAGGACATAGATATGCAAAAGCTAATGCACTTGTTAAAGCGAACACTCCCTTAGGAAAATGCCTCCGACAATTGTGTATCCTTGAATACACCCATGCATTTAGTTCCTAGATCTATTCCACTAAGAGCAAGACCTTAATTAGCCTATATGTTGTTTATCAAATATTTGTTGATTTTGAGAAGACATGTAAGAAAAGGATCACACCTCTTGGGATTCTTCAAGGGAAAGAGGTTTTGAGCAAACTAAAGAATGCTATTTAATGAGGTCATGCCTTTCTTTAAACAATTAAAGGTCAATTTGAAAGTCTTCAAAAGGAATAAAGTCGGATATTAAAAAATGGAAAAGGAATTTGATGTAATGATTGTTGAGGTCAATGACTATGAGCGGAACACAAATATAACGAAATTAAAAGGAAAAATCGCATATCTTAAATGAGAACTTAGTATTGAGATGTATGGCTCAAGATGTGTTTTATCTTGTTACTAAGCACTCTATTATCGCTTCTCAATTTCATGAATTATCATTGCCTTGAAAGTTTCCCATGATCGTGTCATTGAGCTTGAAACGACAAATTCAAAATGCATGATAAAATTGAGCAGGATGATCATGATAACTTGGTCAAACATTTTTCTAAATTGGAAGTTGAACATTTTGTTTTGTAATTAAAATATCAACATCTCAAAGAAAATGTTAAAACCTCAAATATCAAGACATCCTCGGATGCTCCGAATTTGATGTAGTTTTGAAATAAACAAACGTGATGAAGTGATTCAAGCTCACTATAACACTATAGAAAGTTGAAAGCCCAAATCTCACAATTAAAGGCGAAAGAAATGGCTCCCAAATGCCTCCACCTTTAGATTCTCAATCTTCTCAAAATTTTCATCTTCAAAACCTCGTTAATGTTTTACAAAAGGAAAATGAGTATTTTCTAGAAGAAAATGAAAAGGTTAAACTACACTTTAAAGAGGTATATGATTCAATGAAAGTCACTCATGACAAAAACAACGAAAAATAACTTCTTTACAAAAAAATTGAGAATCAAGAAAGCAGGAAAAAGGAAAATGCCACTTGTCTTTAACGAGAATGTTGCATCAAAATCATCTGCAGACTCTAAATATAATGTGATATTAAATACATTCCTCCTCATCTTAGGAATAACGAACTTGTGTTTCATAACTATTTCGCTCACCTTAAGGATAGTCTAGAATGTCTCAGTGAGATTGTAGAAGAGGATTTCATAAATAAGCCACTTGATAGAGAAATTAGGTTTGCTTGCATTCGTGCCAAACGATCTCAAGAGTCATTAGAATGTTTAAGAGCAACATGCCCTAAATCCTTATGTGAGAAAGATAAAGATGTGATGCCTTGTTCTATGCCTAAAGTTAAGCATGTAAGCTTCAATGTGCCTTCAAGTAGTTTAGATCCCAGCACTTCTAAACCTGAAAAGCAAAAAGCAGCAATACCAACTAATGTTCCCATTCCCTCTACAGAAGTAAAAAGTGACACCAAAGATAATAGGTCAAAGCCTCAAGGCAACACAAAGAATGATAGGACCTTGCAAGCTAGGAATGTTCAGTGGAAGAAAGTAGAAGACCACCCTAGGAACTTTAAGTTTGAGTTGAATAAAGCGAATCGTGTTGATTCTAGTATTAGCTATAAGCGTCTTGTAATTAATTCAATTTCGCTACTTTTGACAAAACATGTAATGATGAGTGCTTGATTTACATTACTAATCATGAATATGGTGTGAATGGTTTGATTAATCTTTGTTAAATAGCCGATTAAAGCGTAACGCCAAAATTCAAGCTAAGAAGGATAGAAAGCAAAGGCGGAAGAAGGGTGAAAGCAGTGGAAATCCACGGAAGAAAACTTCGAGAATGTAGGCTATCGGTGGATACCTCATCGGGCGCAAATTTAATCTTAATGAGTTGTACCCTAGATTATCTAGACCAATGCCCATTAGGAAATGGATGCCTATTGGTAGAACTATTCCTTTAAGAAGTGAACATACTTTGAATAGGTCTAATTCATACACTAGCACAACATCGTCCCTAATGAATTCATTATTTCGCTACGATGTGGGTGTTCCAATCATCATTACTAACCAAGTGGAACCCATTCTTGCATGGGGATCCCAATTATCCGATTATCCATTCTTGTGCGTGTTCAGCTGCGGATCGTTCAAATCGATTACGTGGTACCGGACTCATTGTTCCAAGCATATGATGGAGACCGGTCACGACTCATGAACTTCGTGAGTAAATTCATCGGGACTGTTAGATTCGGGAATGATCATTTCGGTGCAATTATGGGTTATGGAGACTATGTTGTTGGTGATAGTGTAATCTCCAGGGTATATTACGTTGAAGGTCTTGGTCATAACTTATTCTCTGTCGGTCAATTATGTGATTCTGATCTAGAAGTGGCCTTCAGAAAACATACTTGTTTCGTTAGAGAACTTGATGGTGCATAACTTTTAAGAGGAACACGTGGTTCAAACCTATACACCATCTCTATCGAAGATATGATGAAGTCTTCTCCAATTTGCTTGTTGTCAAAGGCTTCAAAAACAAAGTCATGGTTATGGCATCGTCGTCTCAATCACTTGAACTTCGGCACCATAAATGATCTTTCCATAAAGGACTTAGTAATAGGCTTACCTAGACTAAAGTATGAAAAGGATCATCTTTGTTCAGCATGCCAATTGGGAAAAGGCAAGAAGTATGCCCACAAACCCAAACCTACAAACTCAGTTATGGAAGTTCTTCACACCATTCACATGGATTTATGTAGACCCATGAGAGTGCAGAATATTTACGGGAAGAAATATGTGTTAGTTGTGGTTGATGATTACCCTCGATTTACTTGGGTTAAGTTCTTAAGGACAAATGATGAAACTCCAGATATCATCATTAAACTCATCAAACATTGCGAGTTCGACTTAGCAAAGCGTCGAGAATCATCCGAGCAGGCAATGGGCGAGTTTGTTAATAAAGAACTTAGTGAGTTTTATGAAAGTGTTGGAATCGGTCATCAAAGAAGTGTTCCTCGAACTCCTCAACGAGCGGTGTAGTTGAAAGGCAATCGAACTCTTGTGGAAGCCGCAAGAACAATCTTGATTTACTCAAAGGTTCCAATGTTTCTCTGGGTGAATCCATTGCCACTGCATGCTACACTCAAAATCGATCCGTAATTCACATCTCATGGAAAAACTCCATATGAACTTGTCCACAATCGAAAACCTAATCTTTCATTCCTTCGTGTGTTTGGTGCATTGTGTTATCCAACTAATGAGGTCAAGACTTAGGCAAACTTAAAGCTAAAGCGGACATTGGAGTATTTGTAGGATATGCACCAAGCGTAAAAGGATACCGAATCTACAACAAAAGAACCCTAAATATCATGGAAACAATTCACGTTACGTTCGATGGTGACCGGTTAAATGGCTCCGGACAACCCGATTCGGACCCGCATCACAACCTTCATCAAGTAGTCCCATCGGTTCTACTCTTGTTTACAATCCTCACCAAGAACTCCATATGTACCACCTTCGAAGATGATTTGAAGAAATTATTTGATCCAATGTTTGATGAACACTATGAGCCAATTGCTAATGATCATCAAATCCATCAGCGAGGTGCTCCTATCCACATCAGCGTAGATAACCCTTCGGTTTCTATGTCATTGAGTCAAGAATCACTGCCGCTAATCACTCGGTATCAACTTCAATTCATCAATCATCAAGTGTACATCATGGAATTGTTTCGCACCTATGATGGAGATAATCCTTTGCTACTCACGAAGATGCTCCTTTGAGAACATATTTGCTCTGAACCATCATCGAACCATCTTCATCGGGAGAAAGCGACTCGCTACTTGGTTCCTCAACAACAACCACATGAACACCTCGAAAAATGGACACATGATCATCCATTGGACAACATCATTGGAAACCTTTTCGTCCGGTATCCACTCGTAAACAACTTGCAATTGATGCCTTATGGTGCTTCTTCAACTCGTACTATCCAAGGTTGAACCAAAAGGCGTTAAAGCGCCATGAATGAAGGCAATGGTTCAATGCCATGCAAGAAGAAATTCATGAGTTTGATCGACTAGATGTATGGGAATTAGTACTGCTCTGACGTGCTATGATCATTGCTCTAAAGTGGATCTTCAAAGTAAAACTTGATGAGCATGGTGATGTGTTAAAGAACAAGGCTCGATTGGTTGCAAAAGGATATCGTCAAGAGGAGGTATTGACTTTGAAGAATCATTTGCTCCAGTTGCACGTGTCGAGGCAATCGAATCTTCACGGCTAATCTTGCAAGTAAGAACATGGTTCTATCGGATGGATGTAAAGGCGACTTTTCTTAATGGAGATCTTTGAAGTCGTATCGTCGACCAACCGGAAGGTTTTGTGAATCGAGCATCCTACTCATGTCTATCGCTTGAAGAAGGCTCTTTACGACTTGAAGCAAGCTCCAGGGCATGGTATGATACACTATCAAATTTTCTTCTATCTATTGGATTGACAAAGGAGCAATTGATCCGACATTGTTCACTAGAAAGTTAGGCAAACATTTAATTCATGTTCAAATCTATGTTGATGATATTTTTTGCCTCGTGACCCCGATGAATGTGACCGTTTTCTAAGGAGATGGGCTCCAAATTTCAAATATCAATGATGGGACAAATGTCATTTTCTTAGGATTACAAATTTCACAAAGTCCGGAGGTATTTTTATCAATCAATCTAAATATGCAAATGAAATTTTAAAGAAATTTGGATTTGACACTTGTGACACCGTTGACACTCCCATGGTGGAGCGTACCAAAATGGATGAGGACCACTCGGGGATCATGGTAGATCAAACGAAATATCAGTATGATTGGATCCCTAATGTACCGCACAACAAGTAGACACGATATTACATTCATTGTATGCATGTGTGCTAGATACCAAGCTAAGCCTACCAAAAGCACCTTGAAGTGGTTAAGCGGGTCTTCGGTATCTCAAGGAACCATCAACATGGGACTTTGGTACCGAAGGACACCGGTATGTCACTAACGACCTATGCGAGATCTCGACCATGCGGGATGTCAAGATACACGTCGAAACGCCGGAGGTGCTCGGTTTTGGGTGATAAGCTTGTCGGTGGTCTTCAAAGAAGCAAATGAGTACTTCTATATCCTCTAGAGAGGCTGAATACATAGCCATGTCATCTTGTTGTGCTCAAATCCTATGGATGAGATCCCAATTATCTTACTATGGCTTTGAATTCAACAAAATCCTTCTGTATTGTGATAACAAAAGTGCCATTGCTCTCTCTTGCAACAATGTTCAACATTCAAGAGCAAAGCACATCGACATTCGACATCATTTCATTCAGGAATAAGTGGAAAAAGGTGTGGTAGAACTCTATTTTGTAAGGTCTGAATACCAGTTAGCAGATGTTTATCCTAGTTGAGCAAACGATCTAATATAGAAACTGACTTAAACAAAGACTTATTAAGTATCACGCGGAATTTAATACTTAATCTTAAGAAGAAGAACAATGAACATTTGATGAGTGTGCAAATACTCATCATTTTTGTACCGTTTAGAATGCCAAAAACATCTGAAAACACTCAGAAATGCATCAAAATGATAAAAATATCACAAATAAGTGTTTTATGTGTTTCAAATGCAAAAATACTAAAATCGGTGAAAAGCGTATCAAGTTTGCGTAATTGGCGGTTTAGTCCCCAAGTTTCAAAAGTTGTCAAAAGCAGGTCCTGGTAAATCAAAATAAAGAAAATGTTATTTAAAGTCCCTAGGGATTCATGAGTTGTCAAAAATAGTCCTTTGAAGTTAAAATCACAAATTACAACTTTGGTCCCTCGAGTTTTAAAATGTCAAAATAGTCCTCGGATATTCAAAAAGTGAAAATAATCAAATATGGTCCTTGTACTATTCATAAATGGCAAGTTTGGTCCTTGTGTTAATTTTGAAATATTGGCGAGTTTAAACCCTTAAGTTTGGCGAATTGCATAAATGGCCCTTGTATTATTAACAAGCCCAAGCCCAAAATACTTGACCCTTGACCCACTGAGCCGATCCAATATACAATTGTGAACCCTTGCCTTATTATTAAAAGCGGTCAAATAAAGTCAACGCGCCAAAATACGGATGTCTTGTTCATCGTCTTCACCTTCACTGTAAAACCAAAACCGGTGGTTTTCCACCTTTCACCTTTCCACCTCACCCTAACATTTGTTTACCCACTCCTTAACACCTCCACATCCACCAAATTACATTAAATGCAAAACACCTTATTGGACTTTTGGCGCCAAAAGTACTTTAAATGGCTAGGATCATCTGGCTTATCCAATGGACACAAAGTGAAGTGGGATTTGACCGGAAGCTAGTGGGAACTCGAATGCTATAAAGAGAAGAGAGGAAGAAGAAGAAGACTACCTTGGGCTAGCCTTGGTCAAGTAGTATAAAATTTAAATGTTTTCTTTAAATTAAAATGTCTTTTAATGTTTTAATGTTGTAATCTTTCTTAAAGTAGTATAATGAAACTTTATTATTAGTTTAATTTCAAGTAAAATTTCAGTTTCAAGTTTTTGCTTTAATTACCTTTAAATTTTATGTTCTTTAAATTCTTGTTATGTAGTTGTTTAAAGGACTCTACTAGCTCACATAAGCTCCTGACAAAAGCTCATTAAGCTTTTAGAAACTTTAATACAGTCTTAGTCTTTAAAATTCAGAAAAGTACTAAAAAATCAAGAAAAGTCAATGGAAGTCAACTTTGTGGTCCAATAAGCGATTACGGGGATAGAAGCTAATCTGGATGGATTTTACGGTTTCTAGCTTATTGACAACAAGCTAGGAGTGGTTACTAATCCTTGGTACTCGGTTTACCCTTGATCACGTGTGAGTTTCATTTTTTTCCAATTTTGCAATTCTTGTTTCAATCCTTTTTATGCTTTAATTCTTATGTTTTCATGTTTCTTAGTTGTTATTTAGTGTTATTATAGCTTAATCTTAGGTTATCATGTTTTAGATTTGATTATGGTTTGATATTGCAAATAAACCGTCAAGATGCTAGTTTTGAAAATCTTAGGTTTGAACATTTATGACTACTTGTTTAGGTGAAATAGGTCCATTTTGACACTTTGGGTCCTCTGGATTTGATAAAATTGGTTTACACTATCTTTTGCTTTGAAAACTTCAAATCGGTCCATTTAAAGGTTGTTTGGATCTAATAGTTAATCTGTGTGTAGGGCTATGATTGTGGTTGTTCTTGTTTGATACACTCTTGATATGGCCTAAGCAACTCAGAGAAACACTAAACAAATGGTTTATCATGTTAGAAAGTCAACTTGACATTTGATGATCTTTATATGAGAACTGTGAGGTTGTTGGATCCTAGAATCTTGCATATGTGTTTAATTCTTGTGTATCTGTGTTTATTCCATGTTCTTATAGCTTAATATAACTTATTTAATCAGTAGTTTAAGTTTTAAATTCATATTAGTCAACTTATGTGTTTTAAGTAAAAGTCAAATTTTTAGTTTTCCTGTTTTTGATTTGATTGTTTATTTTTCCTGTGTCTTTGTTATTTAATTTCATAATCTGTGCTTTTAGGGTATTGTAGCTTTGTTGCTAATCTTGCTTATTGTATTTTGTTAATTTTATATGTCATGTTTAATAGCTTATTTTATAGCTTATTTTAGCTTGTTTTGCCACATGCACAAGTCTAGTTGTCAAGTTCATAAGCTTCTGAAGCTTTATGACTTAGCCCTAGCTAGTGCATTTGGCTTCTTTGTGTACCCTTGTGGCCTAGTTGTTATGTGTATGCTTGCTTTTACATTTGTAGCTTATTTAGATAGCTTAATCAACCCAACCTTTTGTCCCACTAAACTCACTTCTTTGAAGCAAAGCGGTGAAGTTGAGTGTTTTCCAGTCGATAAAAAGCTCCTTCTTGAGCTTGATGTTGTGAGCTTTGGTTTTTCACAAAGTCAAGCAACCATACTCAATGTTCCAGTGCTTGTGTAGCTTTTATAAGCTTATTTGATAAGTCATTAAGAGCTTGTGGTTTGCCCATTCCCAACAGTTCAATTCTTTGAACTTACACCATTACCCACAGCTCCTAATAAGCTCATTAGTGATCTAAAGTTTGTATGTTTTAGCTTTTTGTGAAGCTCATCCACCCAAATTTAGGATCCTATGCTTAATTTTCCCCTAGCAGCTTATTTGCTAGGGATGCAAGTAGCTTGTAACTTGTCCCATTCCATCAGTGTATACTGAGCTTTCAGTATACACTGGCCTTCTTGATAAGCTCACAAAAAGCTTATTCTTGGGACCCAGCTTGTGAAATTAGTCTCTTTTAAAAGCTAACCAACCAGTTAATAAGGTCCAATTCTTAAAATCCATTTTGCAGCTTATTAAGTAAGGCTGCAACAAGCTTTTTGTTTGTCCCATTTCTCAGTTTACATTGAGAAATCAATGTAATCATAGCAACTTCATAAGCTTCTCAAAAGCTCATCTGTGAACCCCACAGGTTGAGCTTTGGCTTTTTGGAATCCTCACCAACCTAGCTTGCTACTTCAATTTTTATTTTGCCATTTTAGCTTATACTCTTAGCTTAAATTGCCATTACAAAAAGTTGCAAGGGTGTTTGATCTTGTAATGTCTTGTAAGAGCTTATTAGCTTATACCAAGCTTATGAGTGATTGTCGATTATACCGACTTGTTCATATTTGTTCATATCACTTGTACACATGTTATTTTTCTTTTACTTTCCGTGTGGAGCTTATACGGGCTTATTCAAGCCTTCACTCCATCAAGTTAAGCTCAAAAGCTTAACTGTCTAAACCTTAAGCTCACACTACCACGGTCCATTTTATTGTTTATATTTATCCATTGGACTTGTGTTTATCTTATTTTATCTTTTGTTTCTGTTTATAGCTTTTCCAAGCTTATTCTAAGCTTAAGTCTCAACGATCAAGCTTATGCTTGTTGTCTTGACTCATAAGCTCACAATTTGCTTATTTTAGGTTTGTAAAGTTTTGTTTTCATTAAACTTGTTCACAATCTGTACATATTGAGTTTCGAAAAGAAAATTCCGAAAAAGAGCTTTTTCAAATAAGTGATAGCTTCTATTTAGAAGCTTAATTGCTTATTAGCTTATTTCTGTTAATAACATATAGTTTTTATATTTTTCCTAGCTTCTTTTATTTATTTTAGAATTATGTAAAAAGTTTCAGATTTTTCTTTATTCATTTATTATTTATAATAAATCAATAATAGTTTTTAGTAATTAATAATAGTAAATAATTAATAATAAATAGAATAATAGTATAAATAATACATTTTCAGTTTTAAAATTCATTTTATAATATTTTAGATTTTTTAGATTCTTTATTTCATTTATTTAAGTTAATTTTAGATTTTCTTATTATTTAAATTCATTATTAAATACATTTAATTCATTTTTAATTTATATTAATTAATTTAATAGTGTAAAATTTTATTTTAAATTTTCAATAATTTTCTTACCTTTTTAGGATTCCAAAAATATGATTTTCACATTTGTGGGAGTTGTATTGGATTGAATTCACTTTTTATTTTGTTACGTTTACGTAATTGTTACGTAAACATATACGTTTTAGTTTTTTAGATTTTCTTAACTTTTATATAAATTTGTAAATTATAGTTAAATATTTTAAGTTTGTTTAATTTGCATTTAAGTCGCTAAGACATGCAAATCCCTATTATAGTTATATTCGTTTTATTTTAATACGTTTACGTTTAATTTAAGTTAAACGTGCGTTTATATATCTTTTACGTTTTAGGTTTACGATTGCGTTTTTAACGACATAGGCGTGATGAGCTATTACTATTCACATTCCTAGTGTTAGTCAATCGATTCTGTTTTGTATATTCAATATCATTTCAAACACACGATCGTTGTATTACAGTTTACACACCTCGTTGGGACTTAACGACCCGGGGAAACACTATACTTCCCATGGATTTTAAATGTCTTTGGTCCTAGATTAGTTTGACTTTTATGGTTGACCATTCACAAGTGGTTAACTAATATAAAGATGACTAGTTTAGGGCCAATCAAATTTTGGCGCCGCTGCCGGGGAGGTGTGCTGCGTAACGTACTTGTGTTTTGTTGAAATATCTATCCCTTGTATATATATTATATATCATATCATATTTCATTTCCAAAAACAATATAAAACACAAAAATATTTTTCTTTTCTTTCTATATATATAAAAGATAAAAATACAAAAACATTTTCCCTTTTCTGTTTATATTATAAAATCTAAAACCAAAAATATTCTCCTTACCTCACTATTCATAATTCTGTGAGTGGTGACCCCACTCCAATTTCTCATCCAGTCATTTCCCCATGAACAATTTAATTCGGGGTCGAGTCAAGCTAGCGACTCGGTAATCAAAAACAGTAGTTAAACATGGGTTTTCACCAATGTGTACCACCCTAGTGTGGGGGAGATGCCCCACATGTTGTATATATATCTAAAAAATGAATGAAAATTGTAAATATTAAAAAAAAAAAAAAAAAAAAAAAAAAATAAGAAAAAGAAAATAAGCATTGTGTTTACCCACTTGACTTAGAATTGTTATCTTTTTACGTTCAAGGATTCGGCATAATAGTCGGGCTTTGAATATTGAGGACAATATTCGGTTCAAGTGTGGGGAAATCGGCAAATTTCATCAAAATGTTCCATTTTGTCCCTTTTCCCAAAATGGCCAAATTTAAAAATTTTTCTTGTGGAAAATCGAGTACTAAACACAACAAATGGTAATCATCCGTTATGTCTAACACACATAAGTATTGGCTAATCCGAGAGCAAACGGCTCTTGGTAAAGATATATCAAATCCGTTTATGGCTTGCAATTTGCCCAAAATTGTATGGTGTTCATTCACCATATCTTTAATTAGTGAAGAGTTGGCTAGCCCGCAAGTTTATGGCTTGTGGTAAAGGCGATTGAAAAACCATAATTGGTAATCGACTCACCAAAGATAATATTGATAATTTATCTAAGAGTTGGCTAGTCCGAAGCAAACGGCACGGTAAAGACAAATCAAAACCGTTGAAAGTCGGTGATTTGCTCAAAATCATTTGGTTATCATTGTACCAAGGTTCTTACTTGAAGCGAAACAATTGGCTACTCGAGTAATGGCTTTTGGTAAAGAGATGAAATCCATTAAGTTTTCTCAAAAGATTGCTAGGGACTAGCAATATCTTAGTGTGGGGATTGATGAGTGTGCAAATACTCATCATTTTGTACCATTTAGAATGCCAAAACATCCGAAAACACTCGAAATGCATCAAAATGATAAAAATATCACAAATAAGTGTTTTATGTGTTTCAAATGCAAAATACCAAAATCGGTGAAAACGTATCAAGTTTGCATAATTGGCGCTTTAGTCCCCAAGTTTCAAAAGTTGTCAAAAGCAGGTCCTGGTAAATCAAAATAAAGAAAAATGTTATTTAAAGTCCCTAGGATTCATGAGTTGTCAAAATAGTCCTTTGAAGTTAAAATCACAAATTACAACTTTGGTCCCTCAAGTTTTAAAAATGTCAAAAATAGTCCTCAGATATTCAAAAAAGTGAAAATAATCAAATATGGTCCTTGTACTATTCATAAATGGCAAGTTTGGTCCTTGTGTTAATTTTGAAATATTGGCGTGTTTAAACCCTTAAGTTTGGCGAATTGCATAAATGGCCCTTGTATTATTAACAAGCCCAAGCCCAAAATACTTGACCCTTGACCCACTTGAGCCAGTCCAATATACAATTGTGAACCCCTTGCCTTATTATTAAAAACGGTCAAATAAAGTCAACGCGCCAAAATACCAGATGTACTGTTCATCGTCTTCACCTTCACCTGTAAAACCAAAACCAGGTGGTTTTTCCACCTTTTCACCTTTCCACCTCACCCCTAATAGCTGTTTACCCACTCCTTAACACCTCCACATCCACCAAATTACATTAAATGCAAAAACCTGCTTATTGGACTTTTGGCGCCAAAAGTACTTTAAATGGCTAGGATCATCTCTGCTTATCCAATGGACACAAAGTGAAGTGGGATTTGACCAGGAAGCTAGTGGGAACTCAGAATGCTATAAAGAGAAGAGAAGGAAGAGAAGAAGACTACCTTGGGCTAGCCTTGGTCAAGTAGTATAAAATTTAAATGTTTTCTTTAAATTAAAATGTCTTTTAATGTTTTAATGTTGTAATCTTTCTTAAAGTAGTATAATGAAACTTTATTATCAGTTTAATTTCAAGTAAAATTTCAGTTTCAAGTTTTTGCTTTAATTACCTTTAAATTTTATGTTCTTTAAATTCTTGTTATGTAGTTGTTTAAAGGACTCTACTAGCTCACATAAGCTCCTGACAAAAGCTCATTAAGCTTTTAGAAACCTTAATACAGTCTTAGTCTTTAAAATTCAAAAAAGTATTAAAAAATCAAGAAAAGTCAATGGAAGTCAACATGTGGTCCAATAAGCAGTTCTGGGGGATAGAAGCTAATCTGGATGGATTTTCTGGTTTCTAGCTTATTGACAACAAGCTAGGAGTGGTTACTAATCCTTGGTACTCAGTTTTACCCTTGATCACGTGTAAGTTTCATTTTTTTTCCAATTTTTGCAATTTACTGTTTCAATCCTTTTTATGCTTTAATTCTGATGTTTTCATGTTTCTTAGTTGTTATTTAGTGTTATTATAGCTTAATCTTAGGTTATCATGTTTTAGATTTGATTATGGTTTGATATTGCAAATAAACCGTCAAGATGCTAGTTTTGAAAATCTTAGGTTTGAACATTTATGACTACTTGTTTAGGTGAAATAGGTCCATTTTGACACTTTGGGTCCTCTGGATTTGATAAAATTGGTTTACACTATCTTTTGCTCGAAAAACTTCAAATCGGTCCATTTAAAGGTTGTTTGGATCTAATAGTTAATCTGTGTGTAGGGCTATGATTGTGGTTGTTCTTGTTTGATACACTCTTGATATGGCCTAAGCAACTCAGAGAAACACTAACCAAATGGTTTATCATGTTAGAAAGTCAACTTGACATTTGATGATCTTTATATGAGAACTGTGAGGTTGTTGGATCCTAGAATCTTGCATATGTGTTTAATTCTTGTGTATCTGTGTTTATTCCATGTTCTTATAGCTTAATATAACTTATTTAATCAGTAGTTTAAGTTTTAAATTCATATTAGTCAACTTATGTGTTTTAAGTAAAAGTCAAATTTTTAGTTTTCCTGTTTTTGATTTGATTGTTTATTTTTCCTGTGTCTTTGTTATTTAATTTCATAATCTGTGCTTTTAGGGTATTGTAGCTTTGTTGCTAATCTTGCTTATTGTATTTTTGTTAATTTTTATATGTCATGTTTAATAGCTTATTTTAGCTTGTTTTTGCCCTGTGCACAAGTCTAGCTGTCAAGTTCATAAGCTTACAGAAGCTTTATGACTTAGCCCTAGCTTGTGCATTTGGCTTCTTTGTGTACCCCTTGTGGCCTAGTTGTTATGTGTATGCTTGCTTTTACATTTGTAGCTTATTTAGATAGCTTAATCAACCCAACCTTTTTGTCCCACCAAACTCACTTCACTGAAGCAAACAGTGAAGTTAAGTGTTTTTCCCAAGCTGATAAAAAGCTCCTTGCTGAGCTTGATGTTGTGAGCTTTGGTTTTTCACAAAGTCAAGCAACCATACTCAATGTTCCAGTGCTTGTGTAGCTTTTATAAGCTTATTTGATAAGTCATTAAGAGCTTGTGGTTTGCCCATTCCCAACAGTTCAATTCTTTGAACTTACACCATTACCCGACTCTAATAAGCTCATTAGTGATCTAAAGTTTGTGTGTTTTAGCTTTTGTGAAGCTCATCCACCCAAATTTAGGATCCTATGCTTAATTTTCCCTAGCGACTTATTTGCTAGGGATGCAAGTAACTTGTAACTTGTCCCATTCCATCGATGTATCTTGAGCTTTCGATATCTGCGGCCTTCTTGATAAGCTCACAAAAGCTTATTCTTGGGACCCGACTTGTGAAATTAGTCTCTTTTAAAAGCTAACCAACCGTTAATAAGGTCCATTCTTAAAATGCATGTTGCAGCTTATTAAGTAAAGGTGCAACAAGCTTTTTGTTTGTCCCATTTCTCAGTTTACATTGAGAAATCAATGTAATCATAGCAACTTCATAAGCTTCTCAAAAGCTCATCTGTGAACCCCACAGGTTGAGCTTTGGCTTTTGGAATCCTCACCAACCTAGCTTGCTACTTCAATTTTATTTTGCCATTTTAGCTTATACTCTTAGCTTAAATTGCCATTACAAAAGTTGCAAGGGTGTTTGGTACTGTAGTGTAATGTAAGAGCTTATTAGCTTATACCAAGCTTATGAGTGATTGTCAGTATACCAGCTTGTTCATATTTGTTCATATCACTTGTACACATGTTATTTTTCTTTTACTTTCCTGTGTGGAGCTTATACCAGGCTTATTCAAGCCTTCACTCCATCCAAGTTAAGCTCAAAAAGCTTAACTGTCTAAACCTTAAGCTCACACTACCACAGTCCATTTTATTGTTTATATTTATCCATTGGACTTGTGTTTATCTTATTTTATCTTTTGTTTCCTGTTTATAGCTTTTTCCAAGCTTATTCTAAGCTTAAGTCTCAACAGTCAAGCTTATGCTTGACTGTCTTGACTCATAAGCTCACAATTTGCTTATTTTTAGGTTTGTAAAGTTTTGTTTTCATTAAACTTGTTCACAATCTGTACATATTGAGTTTCAGAAAAAGAAAATTCCAAAAAAGAGCTTTTTCAAATAAGTGATAGCTTCTATTTAGAAGCTTAATTGCTTATTAGCTTATTTCTGTTAATAACATATAGTTTTTATATTTTTCCTAGCTTCTTTTATTTATTTTAGAATTATGTAAAAAGTTTCAGATTTTTCTTTATTCATTTATTATTATAATAAATCAATAATAGTTTTAGTAATTAATAATAGTAAATAATTAATAATAAATAGAATAATAGTATAAATAATACATTTCAGTTTTAAAATTCATTTTATAATATTTTAGATTTTTTAGATTCTTTATTTCATTTATTTAAGTTAATTTTAGATTTTCTTATTATTTAAATTCATTATTAAATACATTTAATTCATTTTTAATTTATATTAATTAATTTAATAGTGTAAAAATTTATTTTAATTTTCCAATAATTTTCTTATCTTTTTAGGATTCCAAAAATATGATTTTCACATTTGTGGGAGTTGTATTGGATTGAATTCACTTTTTATTTTGTTACGTTTACGTAATTGTTACGTAAACATATACGTTTTAGTTTTTTAGATTTTCTTAACTTTTATATAAATTTGTAAATTATAGTTAAATATTTTAAGTTTGTTTAATTTGCATTTAAGTCGCTAAGACATGCAAATCCCTATTATAGTTATATTCATTTTATTTTAATACGTTTACGTTTAATTTAAGTTAAACGTACGTTTATATATCTTTTACGTTTTTAGGTTTCTGATTGCACGTTTTTAACGACATAGGCGTGATGAGCTATTACTATTCACATTCCTAGTGTTAGTCAATCGATTCTGTTTTGTATATTCAATATCATTTCAAAGACACACGATCGTTGTATTACAGTTTACACACCTCGTTGGGACTTAACGACCCGGGGAAACACTATACTTCCCATGGATTTTAAATGTCTTTGGTCCTAGATTAGTTTGACTTTTATGGTTGACCATTCACAAGTGGTTAACTAATATAAAGATGACTAGTTTAGGGCCAACCAAATTTTGGCGCCGCTGCCGGGGAGGTGTGCTGCGTAACGTACTTGTGTTTTGTTGAAATATCTATCCCTTGTATATATATTATATATCATATCATATTTCATTTCCAAAACAATATAAAACACAAAAATATTTTTCTTTTCTTTCTATATATAAAAGATAAAAATACAAAAACATTTTCCTTTTACATTTATATTATAAAATCTAAAACCAAAAATATTCTCCTTACCTCACTATTCATAATTACATGAGTGGTGACCCCACTCAATTTCTCATCCAGTCATTTCCCATGAACAATTTAATTGGGGTCGAGTCAAGCTAGCGACTCGGTAATCAAAAACGATAGTTAAACATGGGTTTTCACCCATGTACCACCTAGTGTGGGGAGATGCCCACATGTTGTATATAGATCTAAAAATGAATGAAAATTGTAAATATTAAAAATAAATAAATAAATAAAAATAAAAATAAAAATAAGCATTGTGTTTACCCCACTTGACTTAGAATTGTTATCTTTTACGTTCAAGGATTCGGCATAATAGCGGGGCTTTGAATATTGAGGACAATATTCGGTTCAAGTGTGGGGGAAATTCGCAAATTTCATCAAAATGTTCCATTTTAGTCCCTTTTCCCAAAATGGCCAAAATTTTAAAAAATTTACTGTGGAAGTACTGAGTACTAAACACAACAAATGGTAATCAGTCCGCCATGTCTAACACACATAAGGATTGGCTAATCCAGGAGCAAACGGCTCTTGGTAAAGATATATCAAATCCGTTTATGGCTTGCAATTTGCCCAAAATTGTATGGTGTTCAGCTCACAATATCTTTAATTAGTGAAGAGTTGGCTAGCCCGAAAGTTTATGGCTTGTGGTAAAGGCAGTTGAAAAACCATAATTGGTAATCGACTCACCAAAGATAATATTGATAATTTATCTAAGATTTGGATAGTCCGTAAAACGGCTTCGGTAAAGACAAATCAAAACCGTTGAAAGTGGTGATTTGCTCAAAATCATTTGGTTATCATTGTACCAAGGTTCTTACTTGAACTGAAACAATTGGCTACCCGAGTAATGGCTTTTGGTAAAGAGATGAAATCCATTAAGTTTTCTCAAAAGATTGCTAGGGACTAGCAATATCTTAGTGTGGGGATTGATGAGTGTGCAAATACTCATCATTTTTTATCTGTTTAAAATGCCAAAACATCTAAAACACTCTAAATGCATCAAAATGATAAAAATATCACAAATAAGTGTTTTATGTGTTTCAAATGCAAAATACCAAAATCGTGTGAAAACGTATCAAGTTTGCATAATTGGCAATTTTAGTCCCCCAAGTTTCAAAAGTTGTCAAAAACAGTCCCTGGTAAATCAAAATAAAGAAAAATGTTATTTAAAGTCCCTAGGGATTCATGAGTTGTCAAAAATAGTCCTTTGAAGTTAAAATCACAAATTACAACTTTGGTCCCTCAAGTTTTAAAAATGTCAAAAATAGTCCTCGGATATTCAAAAAAGTGAAAATAATCAAATATGGTCCTTGTACTATTCATAAATGGCAGGTTTGGTCCTTGTGTTAATTTTGAAATATTGGCAGGTTTAAACCCTTAAGTTTGGCCGAATTGCATAAATGGCCCTTGTATTATTAACAAGCTCAAGCCCAAAATACTTGACCCTTGACCCACTTGAGCCAGTCCAATATACAATTGTGAACCCCTTGCCTTATTATTAAAAACGGTCAAATGAAGTCAACGCGCCAAAATACCAGATGTACTGTTCATCGTCTTCACCTTCACCTGTAAAACCAAAACCAGGTGGTTTTTCCACCTTTTCACCTTTCCACCTCACCCCTAACAGCTGTTTACCCACTCCTTAACACCTCCACATCCACCAAATTACATTAAATGCAAAAACCTGCTTATTGGACTTTTGGCGCCAAAAGTACTTTAAATGGCTAGGATCATCTCTGCTTATCCAATGGACACAAAGTGAAGTGGGATTTGACCAGGAAGCTAGTGGGAACTCAGAATGCTATAAAAGAGAAGAGAAGGAAGAGAAGAAGACTACCTTGGGCTAGCCTTGGTCAAGTAGTATAAAATTTAAATGTTTTCTTTAAATTAAAATGTCTTTCAATATTTTAATGTTGTAATCTTTCTTAAAGTAGTATAATGAAACTTTATTATCAGTTTAATTTCAAGTAAAATTTCAGTTTCAAGTTTTTGCTTTAATTACCTTTAAATTTTATGTTCTTTAAATTCTTGTTATGTAGTTGTTTAAAGGACTCTACTAGCTCACATAAGCTCCTGACAAAAGCTCATTAAGCTTTTAGAAACCTTATCTGATCTTAGTCTTTAAAATTCAGAAAAGTACTAAAAAATCAAGAAAAGTCAATGGAAGTCAACCTGTGGTCCAATAAGCAGTTCTGGGGGATAGAAGCTAATCTGGATGGATTTTCTGGTTTCTAGCTTATTGACAACAAGCTAGGAGTGGTTACTAATCCTTGGTACTCAGTTTTACCCTTGATCACGTGTGAGTTTCATTTTTTTTCCAATTTTTGCAATTTACTGTTTCAATCCTTTTTATGCTTTAATTCTTATGTTTTCATGTTTCTTAGTTGTTATTTAGTGTTATTATAGCTTAATCTTAGGTTATCATGTTTTAGATTTGATTATGGTTTGATATTGCAAATAAACTGTCAAGATGCTAGTTTTTGAAAATCTTAGGTTTGAACATTTATGACTACTTGTTTAGGCTGAAATAGGTCCATTTTGACACTTTGGGTCCTCTGGATTTGATAAAATTGGTTTACACTATCTTTTGCTTTGAAAAACTTCAAATCAGTCCATTTAAAGGTTGTTTGGATCTAATAGTTAATCTGTGTGTAGGGCTATGATTGTGGTTGTTCTTGTTTGATACACTCTTGATATGGCCTAAGCAACTCAGAGAAACACTAACCAAATGGTTTATCATGTTAGAAAGTCAACTTGACATTTGATGATCTTTATATGAGAACTGTGAGGTTGTTGGATCCTAGAATCTTGCATATGTGTTTAATTCTTGTGTATCGTGTTTATTCCATGTTCTTATAGCTTAATATAACTTATTTAATCAAGTAGTTTAAGTTTTAAATTCATATTAGTCAACTTATGTGTTTTAAGTAAAAGTCAAATTTTTAGTTTTCCTGTTTTTGATTTGATTGTTTATTTTTCCTGTGTCTTTGTTATTTAATTTCATAATCTGTGCTTTTAGGGTATTGTAGCTTTGTTGCTAATCTTGCTTATTGTATTTTTGTTAATTTTTATATGTCATGTTTAATAGCTTATTTTATAGCTTATTTTAGCTTGTTTTTGCCCTGTGCACAAGTCTAGCTGTCAAGTTCATAAGCTTACAGAAGCTTTATGACTTAGCCCTAGCTTGTGCATTTGGCTTCTTTGTGTACCCCTTGTGGCCTAGTTGTTATGTGTATGCTTGCTTTTACATTTGTAGCTTATTTAGATAGCTTAATCAACCCAACCTTTTTGTCCCACCAAACTCACTTCACTGAAGCAAATAGTGAAGTTAAGTGTTTTTCCCAAGCTGATAAAAAGCTCCTTGCTGAGCTTGATGTTGTGAGCTTTGGTTTTTCACAAAGTCAAGCAACCATACTCAATGTTCCAGTGCTTGTGTAGATTTTATAAGCTTATTTGATAAGTCATTAAGAGCTTGTGGTTTGCCCATTCCCAACAATTCAATTCTTTGAACTTACACCATTACCCACAGCTCCTAATAAGCTCATTAGTGATCTAAAGTTTGTGTGTTTTAGCTTTTTGTGAAGCTCATCCACCCAAATTTAGGATCCTATGCTTAATTTTCCCCTAGCAGCTTATTTGCTAGGGATGCAAGTAGCTTGTAACTTGTCCCATTCCATCAGTGTATACTGAGCTTTCAGTATACACTGGCCTTCTTGATAAGCTCACAAAAAGCTTATTCTTGGGACCCAGCTTGTGAAATTAGTCTCTTTTAAAAGCTAACCAACCAAGTTAATAAGGTCCAATTCTTAAAATCCATGTTGCAGCTTATTAAGTAAGGCTGCAACAAGCTTTTTGTTTGTCCCATTTCTCAGTTTACATTGAGAAATCAGTGTAATCATAGCAACTTCATAAGCTTCTCAAAAGCTCATCTGTGAACCCCACAGGTTGAACTTTGGCTTTTTGGAATCCTCACCAACCTAGCTTGCTACTTCAATTTTTATTTTGCCATTTTTAGCTTATACTCTTAGCTTAAATTGCCATTACAAAAAGTTGCAAGGGTGTTTGGTACTGTAGTGTAATGTATGAGCTTATTAGCTTATACCAAGCTTATGAGTGATTGTCAGTATACAAGCTTGTTCATATTTGTTCATATCACTTGTACACATGTTATTTTTCTTTTACTTTCTGTGTGGAGCTTATACCAGCTTATTGACCTTCACTCCATCCAAGTTAAGCTCAAAAGCTTAACTGTCTAAACCTTAAGCTCACACTACCACGGTCCATTTTATTGTTTATATTTATCCATTGGACTTGTGTTTATCTTATTTTATCTTTTGTTTCTGTTTATAGCTTTTTCCAAGCTTATTCTAAGCTTAAGTCTCAGCAATCGCTTTATGCTTGTTGTCTTGACTCATAAGCTCACAATTTGCTTATTTTTAGGTTTGTAAAGTTTTGTTTTCATTAAACTTGTTCACAATCTGTACATATTGAGTTTCAGAAAAAGAAAATTCCAAAAAAGAGCTTTTTCAAATAAGTGATAGCTTCTATTTAGAAGCTTAATTGCTTATTAGCTTATTTCTGTTAATAACATATAGTTTTTATATTTTTCCTAGATTCTTTTATTTATTTTAGAATTATGTAAAAAGTTTCAGATTTTTCTTTATTCATTTATTATTTATAATAAATCAAATATAGTTTTTAGTAATTAATAATAGTAAATAATTAATAATAAATAGAATAATTGTATAAATAATACATTTTCAGTTTTAAAATTCATTTTATAATATTTTAGATTTTTTAGATTCTTTATTTCATTTATTTAAGTTAATTTTAGATTTTCTTATTATTTAAATTCATTATTAAATACATTTAATTCATTTTTAATTTATATTAATTAATTTAATAGTGTAAAAATTTATTTTAATTTTCCAATAATTTTCTTATCTTTTTAGGATTCCAAAAATATGATTTTCACATTTGTGGGAGTTGTATTGGATTGAATTCACTTTTTATTTTGTTACGTTTACGTAATTGTTACGTAAACATATACGTTTCAGTTTTTTAGATTTTCTTAACTTTTATATAAATTTGTAAATTATAGTTAAATATTTTAAGTTTGTTTAATTTGCATTTAAGTCGCTAAGACATGCAAATCCCTATTATAGTTATATTCGTTTTATTTTTATACATTTACGTTTAATTTAAGTTAAACGTACGTTTATATATCTTTTACGTTTTTAGGTTTCTGATTGCACGTTTTTAACGACATAGGCGTGATGAGCTATTACTATTCACATTCCTAGTGTTAGTCAATCGATTCTGCTTTTGTATATTCAATATCATTTCAAAGACACACGATCGTTGTATTACAGTTTACACACCTCGTTGGGACTTAACGACCCGGGGAAACACTATACTTCCCATGGATTTTAAATGTCTTTGGTCCTAGATTAGTTTGACTTTTATGGTTGACCATTCACAAGTGGTTAACTAATATAAAGATGACTAGTTTAGGGCCAATCAACATTCAACACCTCAATATTATTATTAATACGAATACTCTAACCAATATTAGGGTTTTACAACCTTGAAGTGTATCGACCTTAGATATAAAACATACATATGTCTAATCTAACCTAGGACCTCCTTTTATAGGCTGAGGAGTCCTTTACACAATACAATACATAACCTACAAGATAAATATCTTTTCCATATTTATCTAATACAAAATATTAAACTGACTATACAAGACTAGCAGTGGTTACATTACAATATCCGTGGTTACACAATACTACTAGCCTCAGTTTGTCTTCAGCAGTGGATTCGTTCTTCTGTCCGTGGTTTTATTAACTTTGTCTGTGGTTCCAACACTTAGAATAATTCTTGATCCAAGGAACCAAAAACCCAACAATCCTCCCCTAAACTTGATACATTCAAATATAATTCCCAAGTTTCCTTTAAGCTCAAAACATCTGAATTGGAGGATGTAGCCAAACACTTACTAGATTTAAGAATTTTCTCATACTTCAGCAACAAATTGTAAGCTTGACCATCATAGGGCGTCAACATCTTTATACCACCAGGCTTTACCATCGAGCAATAACCACGGATACTTATTCAATTGAGGATAATCACCTTCTACAAGCATATGAATAACTTCTCCGGATCTGATTAAAACATGAACTCCACAAGTTTGATATAGAAACCATCCTGTAACTTGTCCATTGCAGAGTCCTTTCCATTCAGGTTCATCATGAGTAGGTTCAAAAAAAATCTTCAAGTGATGATAAACCATTCTCTCATGATAATCATCTGGTTGCAAATCACCAAACTTATTCCTATAAAGCTCCCAAAGATTCAACAAAACATCTCTATCAAAATACTGAAGCATCTGTGAAAATTTATTATACTCAGAAACTTCATTATTGTGTCTTTGAATTTTCCAGCATCCTTCACTTCCATTAAGCTCAAATGCATAAGAGATAATTTGATGACTATCTTCAATCTCTTTCAATCTTTTAGAACCAGATGTCTCCTGAATCTCAGATTTTCTCTTTAGATTACCTTTAATCCACTCTTCATCTTTTTCAGAACCCATAGGAGTAAAATTCTCATTATTAATCCTCATACACCTCAGATAAAGCTCATGGATTCTTTCAAATGAACATTTACTAGGATTGTCAGGAATATGTATGCCTGAATTCTTAATAATCTTCATCAGTACATTTCTCATCTCACGAATTGTAGGAGGTTTCTTCCTTATAACTTGCTTCTTTTCCTTACTAATCCTCCTTGCCCATTCACCCAAAATTCTAGCTCTTTCCTCATCATCTAACAATGACCATTCTTGAGTAGTATACTCATCCTGTATTTGATTAGAAGCTTACACATAGTTTTGTGATTCATACCATTTAGCTAACCATTTCTGAGAAGCCTCCTCCTCTTCTTGCTTTTCTTTTTCTGCAGCTGCTTTCTCTTCAGCTTGTAAGCCTCTTGTATACTCTTCATCATAAGCAATCTGTTCTGCTACACTTTTAAACTTTAAGACAGGTGCTGCAATACCTTTATCCTTACCAATATCTGGTTGAACCACCTTCTTCTTCAAAGGCTCACCAATAACTAAACTTTTACCTTTGGGTTTGGTTGCAGTAGATTCAAGAGCAAAAACAGGTGCAATGATAGGTGTAGGATTAGATGAGGTTTTTCTTAGATTGATCAGTGTACTTGCAGCTTCTTTCTCAAACTCTTTTGATTTAGGTGGTGACACAGAGATGGTTGTAATAATTGTGGAAGTAGTTATGATAGCAGTGGGTACAATTACCATATCTGAAACTGCAGCAGTGGTTCCAAGAGTACTAGCCGTGGTTGCGACACACTATCGATGGTTGTGTCTGCACTACCTCATCTTCTACCACAGTCTTCAAACTTTCAAGAACAGCTTCATTCCCATCTTTATCAGATACTACAAATTGTCTTGCTTGATCTCCACTATCCACATCTTCTTCCATATGCACATCTACAGCCACCCTAAATTCTTACCTTCCTCCTCCCTATTTGGGTACATTCTCCACATTTGAGTGGAGAGAGTCCACCTTCTTTTCATTTTCTCATAGTCCTCAAAACAAAGAACCCTGTGTCTTCTTACTTTCTCCAAAACAAACATCCTATGCTTGACCTTCTAATTTCTTTACCACAAACACAACCAACTCTTGAAGACTTGAGATTGTATCATCCATTTTAGCACATTTAGCCATCAATTCATTAAAAAGTTCAAGAATATCCTCTCCACTTCGACCTGTGTTAACTGGTCCGAGAGGTGGTTCATTGGAAAAGTCATCATGTACAAGCTTAGGATCCGTCAATTCAGTGTCAAGTTCCAAAATATCCTCATCACTTCGAGCTGTGTGAACTGCTCTGAGAGGTGAATCCTTGGATAAACATAGCACCAGACCGAGCCTTATCATCTATGCACCCTAAGTGAGCCAGTTGGCTAGGGTTTCCTCCACCTGTGTTAAGTTCCAAGGAACTCTCCACATTAGGAGTTGCCAAAGGTTGGGTCTTAATGATGTTTCCACTTATCCCGACCAAAGATCTAAGCATGAATCGATGGTGGAAGCCCTTCCAATCATGTCACCTCCACACCGTGTGACAGCCTCATGAACAACACCACTAACACCAGCTTGAGGTAGCTTGGTGCCCTTCTTTCTCCTAGTCCATACAATTGGTTTAACAGTGGTTTGAGTTTGACTAGAAGTGGGTTGAGTTTTACTAACAGTGGGAACAAGTGCACTATCAGTGGATTGAGGTGTACTAACAGTGGGTTCAGATACTATGGGTTGTTCCTCAAAACCTCCATCAAACTCATGAATAACAGGCAAAGGAATCATATGAGGGAACAAAGGAACATCCCTTATTTGAACATTTGGCTTCTGATTCCTCATATGTGCAAAGACCTTAGGAAGCATATAATGCACTTCATACTCCCTAGTATGCTCAACATGTTCCTCTATTTGACTTTCCACAATTAGTTGAACAAACCTAGGATATAAATAATATTTACCCTTCTTCCTAATGTTCTACACAAATCCTTCATAAATCATCCATGTCTTCATCATCAGTAGGAGTATCAATTTCTATCAAAGCAGGCATGGTAGGATCATGTGGATACTCCTCTTCACCAAATAATGGCTTTGCTGTTGGTCTAAAGAAAGTACTATCACCGGTACTTACAACCGGGTTTCACTTGAACTGGCGGTGGTAGAAGTTGGCTTAGCAAAGTGCTTTCATTATTACTATCCGTGCTTTTGTTTGGCTTAGCAATATTTCGAATGCCTTTTCTTTCTTTCAATTTCTTCTATCGACTTCGAGTCATCTTTCAATAACTCATCCTTATCTTGATGATGATCAACTTTGCTTCCAAGATTCAATGCATCATCATCGGTGGGACCTTGCTTATCAATGATGGGTGAGACATAACCAACTTTCCACTTTTCAACCAAATAGAACTCCTTTGGAGAATCAGCTTCCTTAGAAGTTGTTTTTGCATCAGAATCCTTTTGTGTACCTGTTATATTAGTGGAAGTTCCTGCAATGATAGGCTCATAATTCATAGATTTGGTTAGCATATCAATGTTAAACAGCCAGTCTGGTCCCTTGGTCTCAACACTAGGAGTCTTTTCACTAAATTAAACATGTAGGTTCTCTTCAACAATTCTAGTCCTCCTATTGTACACTCTAAAGGCTTTACTATTAGAAGAATAGCCTAAAAAGTATCCATCATCAGCTTTTTCTTGAAACTTGCCTAGGTAGTCTATGGTATTCAAGATAGTAACAGGACACCCAAAATGTTTTAGGAATGCAATCATTGGCTTCCTATCATGTAACAGCTCATAGGAGGTCTTGTTATGAGGCTTCACTACCTTACTTCTATTCAGACATAACATGCGGTGCCTACGACTTCAAAAGGTAGTTAGTAACTTAGATTCGAAAACATTATCCTAGCGACCTCAATTAGTGTCCTATTTTTCCTTTCGGCTACATCATTACATTTGTGGTGTTCTAGCAACACCGAACTATCTTTCTATACCCTTAACTACACGGCGATTCATCACATCATTCTTAAACTCGGTTCCATTATCACATCGATTACCTTGACCTTATGATTTACTAGATTTTCTATCTTAGTAATGAAACTATTGAGAATCTCACTAGTCTCACTCTTAGCGACCCAAAAGTATACCCAAGAAAATCTACTATAATCATCGGTGATAACTAGGCAACATCGCTTATGGTTCAAACTTTTAACAAAGGTAGGTCCAAATAAGTCCATATGAAGAATAAACAGTGGTTGTGTGATGGTGTTATGATTTTGGTCTTACAAGAAGCTCTATGTTGTTTTCCTTTTGACAAGCCACACAGTTCCTTACACTCAAAACCTTAGAAGGTAACCCTCTCACTAAGTTGCCTTTTACCAGTTTATTGATTGTTTTGAAATTTAGGTGACCTAGCCTTCTATGCCATAACTTTGACTCATCAACTAATGCCTCAACAAACAAACAGGTTAAGGACCTATTAGGAATTACATCTTTAAGATCAAAACAATATATGTTTTCCTTCCTAGGTACCCTAAGTCAGATATACTTCTCATCGAGCATCTTAAAATCGGTGACAACACCACACACCAGTTTCACCAAAAGTACCCAGTTTTCTTATCACACATTTGAGAAACACCGAATAAATTATAATTAAGTCCTGTACGGATAGACCTTTTCAAAGTCTAAATTCCACATTCGATTGTGCCTCGCCAAGTATCTTTCCTCCCTTGGATTATTACCAAATGCCACATATCCTCCATCAAAAGCTTCAAAATCCTCCGTGTTGCTCCCATCCCAAGTCATGTGCCCAGAGCAACCACTATCAAAACTCCTTTATCTTTTAGCTCATCTTGTAGATTGCCCCGCACATGAAATTAAACAAATTAGTTCCTTTTGTGGACCCAAGCCAATCATCGACTTTAGTCTCGCCTCTGCATCAACATAATCAAATTTATTTAGGTCCATTGATGCATAGTTGACATGATGTAAAACCTTGGTCTTAGGCTTCCATTGCCAACTAGTCGAGGCCTTAACAAAGATAAAATGATTTCCAACCATCGTGTCGCTTATCACCTTTGGAATTTTTAAAACTTCTTTTGTATCAATGGTGATGTTTTGCTTAGCGATGCTTTGATTTTTCTTAGCCGTGTTTACATTTGGCTTAGCGTTGGTTGGAACCCATTTGGGTGCAATGATGACTATTGATTTTGTATTCCCATTCCTCATTAAAAGCGCTCTAGGAATCATGTTTCATTAGGATGAGTGTTTGTTTTCTTTGAAAAATTTTGATGATTTACCCTCCTCCAATGATTCCAAACTTGTGGTCTGCTTTTATACTTGGTTTCTCAGAATGCTCAAAACTACCACATTTATAACAAGCCTTCTTGACACATTGAAACTCATCTCCTAATATGTTAGAAATTAGGCCATTAAAGTTTCTCTGGTTTCCCCTAGGTATGTATCTTTTCATCTGTTCCCTAGGTACTTCCTTGTACTCTAATACTTTCTTAGCAATTTGAGCTCCAAATCTAGGCACAAGGTTGGCTTGTTCAGAATCAACTTTCTTAACTTTTTCTATCTTTTTAGGCTTAGTTGATTTAGATCTATCTTCCTCAGAATCTAATTCCCAATCTTCAATTGTGGGAGCATCAGATGACTTATCAGAACCTATCTTAGGTGATTCAATCTTGTTAGTCTCACCTACAGGTTTATTGAAACTAAATTCACTGCTAAATGAGAGCTCTTTTGTAGGTGGTGCATGTTTCATCAGAGATGGTGGTGGTATATCATTGTAACCAAGACCAGTACCATCCTTGAATAATTTTTGACCTATAGGCTTATTTACTAGATCAGAAGCATACTGTGTTTTAGCAACCCTAACAACATGTTTTTCTTTTTCTTTTAGGGCTTCTACTTTTACACTCTCTGCCTTTTCTAGTTTCTCTTTAAGCATCTTAATCTCTCTATCCTTAAGATCAATTTCACCACCTAGTATATTAATTTTATCAACATACTCAAACTCACATTTAATACAAGAATTAAGCTTTTCTTCAACACTTTCTAGACCAACTCTATAACGTAAGTTCTCTAGAGGCGTCTTTCTACTTCTTTCCTTAAACTCGGTGATAGCTTTTGATATTCTAAGTTATCTTGACATGATTTAAAAGAACAAGTAGAAGTTTTAGAATCATTAGATACCTTTAATCGAACCGTAAGATGAAGATAGGCCATAAGAGCAAAGTTATGCTCTTTAGAAGCTTCACTAGCAAGAAAAGTCGCATTGGGACCTTCTTCAACTGATCACCCAATCATAGTCTCCAATACCATCTTGAGCAACCAATCTGTGAAGAAGTAGCGAGCTCTTGAGGTCTTCTTGATGCCTTCATCCTCTTAGGAGCTCGACATTCCCTAGCAAAGTGACCCTTCTTCTTGCGTTAAAGCACTCCATCTTGCTTTTGTCAAACCCAACTCTCCTTTGACCATCATACTTAACCTGCCTTCCGGTCCTCCTAGAAACTTCCTTGCTTGGAGAGTCAAGATAGCCATCTGCCATTGAAGATTTATCTCTTCAAGATCATCAGGATGAATTTGATCTAAATCTTGATTCAAGACAGTAACACTGGTAGTTAAATCAGCCAGAAAAGCACAAATTGCACCATCAATGACATTATCACTAACAGTGGTATTGTTTGCAATAGCAGTGGTTATTCCATAGGCATCAGTGGATACATCTTGTGAACTCTTGTGATTAGTGGAAACGAAAGCAATGTTTTGATTAGCAGAAGATGCACCAGCAACGTTGTTCTCAGACTCATAAACCTTCTAGTTGTTGTAGAGATTATCCAGAGTCATCTTATCAAAGTCCTCCTTATTTCTCCACACAATTGTATGAACAGCCTGTAACACCCCCAAATTTGTTTAGCGGAAGCATACGTGTTACTCGGGAGCATTACGGAGTTGGTGAATCATAACACAAGTAATAAAGAACGGAATACATACTCCGTTTGATTTTATAAAATAGATTTAAAGTATTATCTTACAGCATAGTTTAAATAAATGGGTACATCCCAATAGTTATAGTGGTCCCAAAGTAAAAACATCATTTTTGTGTAAAAACACTTTTTTAATATTACTACGACCATACTTCTGCTTCTTGCCTTGCCTTCATGAACAAATCTTAAACACCTGAGAAAATATGCTAAAAGGTCAGCTAAAAGCTGGTGAGTTCATAGGTTTAAATTTAAAATAGTAAACTTGGACCATTAGCAAAGTCATATAATCATTACAACGAATATAATGTTATATGGATGAAAGTCTATTACGTTAGCTCTAAGTTCATGCAACCGATACTACGACGCTTTCGTATGCTAAAGATGTCATACAATATAGGGCCCATAGCAAGTGTTTTGTCCTCAACACTTGGTTCCGACATGGTATACGTTTCGCTTTGGCCTAAGCATGGCCAACCGAGCGGAGGAGTCACCCTCAATAGATCTATTTATAACATTCGCGTTTCCCAATGGGGAATTGACGGTTCATGAAAAAGGGCATTCTCTAGGGACATAAGGGCTTAGGCTAAACCACGTAATAGTAATCATGTAATAGTTTTGGTCCATAAAATGTTTTGCATATTTCTCACCCCAAAATGTATAAAACAATTTATCAAGTAAAAGTGGGGCTATGAAACTCACCTTAGCAAATGTGAAATCCAAATGTGGGATTAGTGATGGTTGTGGAGCGGCACCGACACGCGACCTAGATAAGGAGGGCAATGTTTTAGTTCATTGTTTTTAAGTATCACTTACTTAAAATAGTTCAACTTATATTGTTTTGTAATTGTATTAAAACTAAACTTTGGTTTGTAAAATTGGTTAAAATGGTTTTCTAGTAAGTATACGAAAGTATATATACTTTTCATGTTGATACTATAACAATATTAAAATTCAAAGTTTGGTTTGAAAATATTTACGTCATTCTTTTAGTAAGTATATAATGTGTATATACTTATTTAAGTTGACACATGATGGTAGCGTCAAAATTCATGTTGGTTTATTTATTTTCTAATTGTATTTAGAAAATATTTGAGTTAAATTTGAAGACTTTCAATTTGATTGGTGAAAAGGATAATATAGTGATCCTAGTTTATTTACCAAAAATTGATCTTAATATATATATAGTCCTAATGAGAAGTTTAATTGACACTTATCCATTTACACTTTGACACTAGATTTGATGCAATTATTACTATATGAATTTTGTTTTGAAACACTCGTTGGTTATGACAATCTTTCATACATTTTTCGTCAAATTATAACTAGTGTACGTATTAAATGTTGAGACGATATATGCAACAAGTATATATGGAGACGGGTTTTAAATGTTTATAGCACTAATAACTTTTCCGATTTTCATTTCATGCGAATCACTTATGGATCTTTGGAACATCTATGGGTCGTGGCCCGATGATGCTAGTGGTATGATACTCGAGTTGGGCTGGGCCGAAATGGTTTCGAATGCAAAAGGGTGCGCCCAAGAGTAGTTTTGGCAAGGAGCTTGGATTTGAACTCATGTGACCTTTGCAAAAATAGAACCAAGATGTTGGTGACATAAAAACATCAAATTGTAGACACCATAATGCTTTTACAAGACTTGACTTAGCTTTTTTTTTTTTGTTTCCCTTTATCTCGACAGGGAGACCAAAGGCTGAAATAAACCACACTTAACCAAAACAACAAACAACTCTATGTAGGTTCTTTTGCTCCAGGAGCACCCAAAATCAAGACAAGATAGACACGCTCAGACCTGACACCCTCTAGTGTTTTGTTTGACGTGGTTCGACTGGAACCAAACCACGACTCCACTGTTGGAGTTGGCTCCAACAATCCCTCGACACACACACACACTAAGCAATCGCAAATATGCCAAGGTAGAACCAGGACACTAAACCCATTAATCCACGAATAAAACGAATAAGCTCCTTATTAAGACTAAAACCAAATAAGCCAAAATCACATAAGCCGAAACCCAATAAGTAATGTTTAAATTCGAAACTTATTAAGCTAGCACATGATACGCTTGATTGATCAAAGATATTAACACATCCCAAAAAAAATCATAACCTCGCAAGATTAACAAGATGTTCGAATAAAAAAATAAATAACAAGGTTCTTACTTTATACAAATTTTTCCCAAGCTTAACATCATAAGAAAAATAACATAAAAACATAACAACAAAAGAGGGGATAACCTCAAATCCGAAAGTGGCGTGCAAAAGAACGAATGGCTGATTCTTGGTTTCGGACCAATTAAGACTCGAATTAGCTTCTACTCCCCTCCAATTGCAAAACCCCCAATTCAATTTTTGAAAACCCTAACTTTCACAAACCCTAATTTTGATAAGATTTGGTGAGAGACCGAGTTTGGGGCTTTTGCAATTGGATGAACATATAGAAGTAATTTGAGAAGGTCTTGGGATAACTTTCTCATTTGACCATTTGGGTTGAAGCCGAAAATGGCTAGCCTCAAAATACCAAACGAATCTTAGGATGGATTTGAAGAGATTTGGCTTCCTTGAGATTCGATTTGCTTTTCTTTTCTTGGATTCCTTGTAGCCGTGACTTGGAGATTTTGGGAAGGAGATGAAATCTTTCATGAAATGAGTAAGAGAGAAGAAGAATCTTAGGATTAGAGATGTTTGCTTACCCATTTTTAGAGAGAGGCGTTTAGGAGATGTGTTTTGGATTGATTGGATATTAGAGATGCATATGGAAGAAACCTCCCGGTTTTCTTGATTACACGCTAGAGAGAGAGAGAGTAATATCTTGACCAAAACTCTATTTCCAAAGTTGATAAGAGGCGTGGGGGGCAAGAATAAGACAAAAGGATGGTGCATTAACTTACAATTAATACAAATTGCATGCTTAAGTAAAAGAAAACATTTAAAGTGGTTTTAATTAGTGTGTAAGTTTTGGGAAAGGTAAATGTATTCATTTACTTATTTAAGTTGCTTACTTATAATAGTCATTGTTCGAGTAAAAGCGTTTTGAATATTTGGTGTCTCGTGACTTTACGTCGTGACAAGGGTATCGTTATTTGATAATTCTTTCTGGCGTAGTATTTATTGTTACGCCCCGAATTATTTTTATCTTTTAATATTCCATATCACGGACCTTTGACATTTGTTTTATCGAGTCCTTATCATAGTGTCGATGCAGCGTGCAAAGGTCGGTCATTTGGGAAAACGAGATAACCTCTCGTCTTACAATTTAAATCATAAGACAAAATAAAATATTCATAAAATGATATGAATGCAAAAGTAGTGCAGTTACCTACTGTATGCGAGTTAGCTACTCAAATGATCAGGCAAAGCTTATGCATGCTTAATAAATTTGGCTTAGTAAAATGAATTACTAATTATCAGTTAAATTTTTGTGAAAATTTACCGTGTGTCACATCCTCCCCGTCTTGGAAGAGAAAACCGTCCTCGGTTTTCAGTTAGGATTGCTTTGTGAAGTAGAGAAAAGGTGTGGGTACTTGCGTTTGAATTGGTCTTCGGCGTTCCCCACGTATTCGGACCTCTTTGAGAGTTCCAACGGACCTTGACGATCGGGATGCGGCTTTGCTTAAGCCGCTTGATTTCCTATCCATGATCTCAATGGGTTCCTCGACAAAATTTAATCTTTCGTCGACTTGGATTTCTTCCAAAGGAATAGCAAGAGTTTCGTCGGAAAGACATTTCTTTAAGTTGCACACGTGAAACACGTTGTGCACATAAACTGAGTTCTTGTGGTAATTCAAGGCGGTATGCTACCGGTCCGATCCTAGCAAGAATTTTGAAAGGTCCAATATAACGAGGATTTAGCTTTCACGCCATAAAACGGATTACGCCCTTCCATGGCGCAACTTTGAGCATAACTCTATCTCCCACTTGAAACTCAAGTGGTTTCCTCCTTTTATCCGCGTAGCTCTTTTGGCGGTCACGAGCTGCTTGTAGTCGGCTTTTGATTTGTACAATCTTCTCGGTAGTTTCTTGGATTAACTCCGGACCAGTAAGTTGACTTTCTCCAACTTCGGCCCAGCACACAGGTGATCTACACCTCCGACCATAGAGTGCTTCATATGGTGCGGCTTTGATACTTGTGTGATAGCTGTTATTGTAAGAAAACTCGGCTAATGGCAAGTGTTTATCCGACCATTTCAAAGTCTATCACACATGCTCTTAGCATATCCTCTAGTGTTTGGATTGTTCTCTCGCTCTGTCCATCAGTCGAGGATGGTAAGCGGTGCTCATGTCGAGGTTAGATCCTAAAGCATCTTGAAGTGATTTCCAGAAGTTTGAGGTGAAACGGCTATCTCTGTCCGAAATGATGGAAATTGGTACACCATGGCGTGCGATGATTTCCTTCAGGTATAATTGAGCTAGTTTTTCCATTCCATCACTTTCCTTCATCGGTAGAAAATGTGCCGACTTGGTGAGACGGTCAACTATTACCCAAATAGTGTCGTAGCCTTTAGAGGTTTTAGGTAACTTAGTGATAAAGTCCATTGTTATGCGTTCCCATTTCCACTCGGGGATTTCGGGTTGTACTAGTAGACCTGAGGATCTCTGATGTTCAGCTTTAACCTTTGAACAAGTTAAACATCGGCTGACATATGTTGCAATGTCGGCCTTCATGTTGGGCCACCAGTACAATTTCTTCAAATCAAGGTACATCTTGTCGGATCCTGGGTGGATGGAGTATTTAGACTTGTGGGACTCATGCATAATGACGTCGCGAGTTCCTCCGTAGTGTGGTATCCAACTCCGCTCTTTGAAGCACAAGGTTCCGTCCGACCTTTTTATGAATCCGTTTTCACTTTCTGGCATTCCGTAAAGGTTCTCATTTGGACGATTTTCCTCTTTGAGTGCTTCCAATTGAGCCTCGAGAATTTTGGTTGGAAGAGGTGAACTAATTGTCATACCCAAAGATCTGACTCTAAGAGGTTTTGGTCGCTCTTTCCTACTGAGAGCATCAGCAACTACGTTTGCTTTACCCGGATGGTAACGAATTTCGTGATCGTAATCATTGAGTAATTCCAACCATCGGCGTTGTCTCATGTTCGATTCTTTCGATCCAAGATGTGTTGTAGGCTTTTGTGATCGGTGTACGACACACTTCGTGCCATACAAGTAGTGTCTCCAAATTCGAGTGCGAACACAACCGCTCCTAACTCCAAATCGTGTGTCGTGTAGTTCTTCTCATGAGTTTTCAATTGGCGAGGCGTATGCTATCACCTTCTCCCTTTGCATTAGTCTTCGCCCGAGCCCCTTATGTGAAGCGTCGCAATATACGACAAAGTCTTCACTACCTTCCGGTAAGGCCGTAGCAGTGCACTACACAACTTTTCTTTAAGGAGTTGAAAAGCTTCTTCTTTTCTCTCCCAGGTCAAACTTAGCTTTTTACGGGTTAGCTTGGTTAAAGATTTGGCAATCTTTGAGAAACCGTCAATAAATCTCCTGTAGTACCCAAAGAATTCCTAAGAATTGGCGATTTCAAGAGGAGTTGTGGGTGTCGCCCAATCCTTTATTGATTCGATCTTAGCGGTGCTACATGTATGCCTTGACCTGTCGATTACATGACCTAAGAATTGCACAGTAGGTATCCAAAATTCACACTTCGAGAATTTCGCATACAGTTCTTCCTTCTTCAACAATTCTAAGATTAACCTAAGGTGCTCTTCGTGTTCTTTCGCACTCTTGGAATAAATTAGGATGTCGTCGATGAATACGATCACGAATTTATCCAAGTAGGGTTTACACACTCGGTTCATGAGGTCCATGAACACAGCTGGTGCGTTGGTTAATCCAAAAGGCATGACTTGGAACTCGTAATGTCCATAACGAGTTCTGAAGGCGGTTTTGGGAATATCTTCTTCTCGAACTCTTAGTTGATGGTATCCAGACCTTAAGTCGATTTTTGAATAAACACTCGAACTTTGAAGTTGATCGAATAAGTCATCGATTCTCGTGAGTGGGTAACGGTTCTTAATAGTTAGTTTATTCAATTCACGATAGTCAATGCACATCCTGAAGGTTCCATCTTTCTTCTTGACGAACAGGACTGGTGCTCCCCATGGTGACGAGCTTGGTCTCGATGAATCCTTTTTCCGCAAGTTTCGACGGTTGGTTTGATAACTCACAAGTTCCGTTGGAGCTAATCGATATGGTGCTCTTGCCACCGTGCGGCACCGTGCACTAAATCGATCCGAAATTCAACCGTCGGGTCGGCGGAAGTCTGGCAAGTCTTGGGAAAGACTTGTGAATTCTCTTACTATTGGCACGCCCTCCAAACGCGTTTTCTTCCCTTCTTTTTCGTCCTCTCCGGTGACTTGTGCTAGGAAGATATGACATCCTTCCTCGATACACCTTAACACCTTGTACTGTGAAATGACATGCAATCTTGAAGCATTTCTTCCGCTACTTCCGTCTCCTTCTATAGTTAGGACTTCATCTCCATAGGGTACTGAACGAGTTTCTCGTCGCAAATGATGGCAAAGATGATATTTTGCTAACCAATCCATTCCGACAATGACATCGAAACTACCCAATGCTACGGTATCAAATCGATATTGAATGGGTGGTTTAACGAGGTTAAGGTGCAACCTCTTATGATGGTATCTACCCTTTCTATGTTACCGTTAGCTAGTTCCACGTTGTATGCATTTCCTAATGCGGTTGGGGCAATATCGAGTAGTGGACTAAACGTATTAGAAACAAAACTCATATCGGCCCCGTATCAAACAATATGGATGCATAACGGTTATTTATAAGGAACGCACCGTCACAACATTCGGGTCTTCCCGAGCTTCCACTTTGGTTACCGTAGACTCTCCCACGAGCTCCTTCTCCATTTCCACGATTACTCGTTTGTCCAACATTTCGAATCCTCGCCATTCCCATGGCTTCCCGGATTTCCTCGGTTTCCTGGTTTCCTCCACGCCTTGGTTTTCGGTCTTCGGCATTCATTCTTATAATGCCCTTTTCACCACAACCAAAGCAAGTTATATTAGCTTTGGGTCCCGAGTGGGTCGTTTGAGCTGTCGCCAATGTTTTGGACCTGCAGTTTCGGTTAAGTGTCCGATCTTCCGACAATTACGGCACTTAATAGTACATCGCCTTGTGATGCGGTGTGCATCGACACACAATGGTGCGCCCCGAATACGGTTTTCTTTCTCCGACATTCATCGCATAAGCTCTAGCAACATTTTGCCTTTTGTTTTGGTTGTTGTGGTTGTTCCTATTGTTGTTACCACGGTATTCATAGTTGGTGTAACCTTGAGAATGGTCATCCCATTTCCTCTCATCTTGTCAACCACTTTTTCCATGGAATCCTCAATCACTTGGTCCATGAGTTTGTTGGCTACCTCGATGGTTTCATGGAGATCAATAGCCTTAGAAGTGGTTACATTGCCCTTGATAGGTTGAGGCAATCCTCCGATGTATCTCTCCAACAATCGGGTCTCAGTGGGAACCATTTCAGGACACAACAAAGCTAGCTCTTGAAATCGCTGATTATAAGCAGCCATATTGGTACCTTGAACCTTTAGGTTCCAAAACTCATGCTCGAGTTTCTTGATCTCATTACGAGGACAGTACTTTCGAAGTACCATTTCCTTGAAGTTCTCCCATGGCATGGCATAGGCAACATCGATACTAGCGGATTTCAGAAAATTGTTCCACCAGGTCAAAGCAGCATCCGTGAAAGTGAATGATGCATACTTAACCTTAGAATCTTCTTCACAGCTTGCGATTGAACACGCCTCGAGCTTTTCGATCCACCTAGTTAGACCGACAGCTCCTTCGGTGTGTTTGGTACCGAGAATGGGGCAAGAGAAATGGAAATGGTTCCATTTCTCTTGTTTGTACCGAGAATTGAAAAAGGAGAAATGAGTTGTAGAAATGGAGAGAAATGGGAGAATTGGGTAGTGTAATTTGGTTAGCTCCATTTCTCTTATTTTAGTGGAGAAATTGGAGAAATGGATTAATTTTTTTTTTTTTTTTTTTTTTTTTTTTTACATTTAAAAAATATTTAAAAAAATATATTTTTAAAAAAATTATTTTTTTTAAAATAAGTTTTTTAAATAAATATATTTTTTAAATTATTTTTAAAAATTATTTTTTAAATATTTTTTTAAATAAATACATACATTTTTTAAATAAATAAGTTTTTTTAAATAAATACATTTTTTTCAAAATTATTTTAAAAATTATTTTTTTAAAATTTATTTTTTAAAAAATTTTTTTAAAATATTTTTTAAAATTATTTTTAAAAAAATAAGTTTTTTTTAAAAATAATTTTTTTAAATTATTATTATTTTTTTTAAATAAGTTTTTTTTTTTAAATAAGTTTTTTTTAAAAATTATTTTGAAAATTATTTTTTTTAAATAATTTTTTTTTCATTTCTCGGTCAAGTCTCATTGTTACTAAACATTAGAATTGAACACAATTTCACCGATTTCTATTCTCGAGATTTTATTCTCTACTTCATTTCTTTCTCTCGAATTCTCTCACCAAACGCACCGGCCCACTAAAGCTTCCGGTCATGGTTTTACGAAAGTCTTGATAAGTACAAGTGCGGTTGTGAGTGAGTGGTCTTGAAGTTCCAGCATTGGTAGACGAGTGATTTCTTCGCACTAAAGCGGCGCTCACCCGCTCATTGACCAGTTGGTCGATCATGGCTTGATTCATGATGGGTTGGATTGGAGTAGCCCTAGCAGGAGTAGTGGCTTCAGCGATCGATCGGGTGTGACTGTTTGGAATAGCAAGATTTGCGACTTGGTCATGAGTGACTCTCTTGGGATGGGAGCATTGGAGGCTCCACCAGGGTTGGTGCGTTTTGATCTTCGTTTTGGCGGCATTTCTGCAGTAAGAAAGGTGATGAGATATAGAACCTTTGAAACAAGGTAAGTGTCACGTAATAGTGTGGTTGTTGTAGATAGATCATATGTGCAATCTATAAACGTAAAGACAATTGGATAGGAAAATAAGTTTGTCATAGATAAAATTTCGGTTACAAGGTTCCTACGGTACATGATGAGATACTAGGCCGAGTACAAACCGAAATACAACGGAATATAAAGGAAGTACAATGGAAAATACAATCAAATACGATGATAATGACTAACACTAACTGTTATAGCTCGCTTTAGTGCACTACAATCATGCAATGGAATCTAAGGATGATCGAGACGTAATCGCTCTATGGTAGCAATCGCCTCGCCGTGTATCCTCCAATCTCGACACGCCTCATCTGTGGCCGCCAACATAGACTCTAAACCAAGAGTCCTCGCCATCCCTCTCGACAAGATCTCTCGCAATCCATCGGACGCCTCTAGCTCCTCAGTCGTCCGTGTATCCGAGTCCGACCTCTACCCAAAGCTCGTACTCTCGTCCAACTCTCTCGACGCCCTCAACCTCGAGTCTCAACCCTAAAATCCATCAGATCCTCTCGTGTCTCTCGAGTCCCATGCTCTCAAACAACACATCAAGAACTCGGTCTAAACCTCAAACACGCCGCAAGCTTGCAAGCATGTTGGATCGATCCTCTCTAGCCGATCGAATGGACTCTAGCAATGTCTCATGAGAGTCCAACCGAATGAGTATCCTCTCGGTGAGGTCGATCATCTTCGAGATCCCGACGAGTCCGGCTCGATGCGTGCCTCAACCAGTGCGGCTTCCTCAATGGTCTCAAGTTGCCCAGTGGTGCGCTCAAGGCGCCCATGTCTGCTGCAGATGGTACAAACGGCGATGACGGGCTATAGCTCGGACTAGTGACAAGTGGTACCGAATCGATCAAGCAATCAATATCCCTCCAATCAATCTCACTACTCTCCTCCCGATGTGGAGAAAAGCGGCTCTCGCCCTAATCCAAATGGTGCATCAATATCCATGTCATCGTCTAATCTTCGAGCCATCCGGAGCTCGCCCTAGCTCTGTATGCTCGAACAATCTCCAAACCCCGTGTACTCACATCTGCTGCTATGCTAACATAGCCGTGAGACACTCTCGGTCGGTATGGGCTCGGTAATTCCTCCTCGGGATCCTCTTCCGATCTTCTTTGGATCTTCCTCGAGTAAGAATCAGAGATCTCTAAGTCTCGATGAGGTGGTGACTCGGTGGGTGATGGTGTCGGTGACTCAAGTAGTAGAAGGACCCATGGGCGCGCTGGTCATCCGAGAAGCTAGTGCGGCACATATGAATACCGCCTCGATATCCGTGTACTCTCACAATCATACGGGCTTTTGCTGCGTGTCGCCAGGGTGATGGAGTGGTGGTGAGGTAGGTATAAGTGGAGTAGGTGCAATAGCTGGCTGGACTGTTAGTGTGGCCTGTACGTATGGATCAGCGGTTGAGTGTGCAAGCTGGCGGATGGTCGGTGAGTGAGCTAATAGGATGTCCTCCTGAACATCGTGAGGAAAGGCTGGGGAAGGCATAGTCTGTGACAAGACGGTGCATATGTGTAAGTATGTGGAGAAAAATATGCTCATGATGGATATGAAATAGTGTATAAGTAAATAGGAAATAAAACATGTAATCCTATTAAATGAACTTTAAGTAAAATGGCAAGTAAGGCAAGCGACAATCGGCGGTCGTAGTATGATGTTTTTGGTGAAAAGTAGTTATAGTTTAGGGTTTATATGTACCTAGTTCTCTATAACTTAGGCTCGATGCCAATCAGTAACACCCCAAATTTGTTTAGCGGAAGCATACGTGTTACTCGGGAGCGTTACGGAGTTGGTGAATCATAACACAAGTAATAAAGAACGGAATA
Organism: Chrysanthemum lavandulifolium; assembly: GCA_022545495.1. NCBI lineage: Eukaryota > Viridiplantae > Streptophyta > Magnoliopsida > Asterales > Asteraceae > Chrysanthemum > Chrysanthemum lavandulifolium. The sequence goes on from CM040239.1 coordinate 173,565,828, forward strand.
CATACCCGCTTGATTTTATAAAATAGATTTAAAGTATTATCTTACAAAGATAGTTTAAATAAATGGGTACATCCCAATAGTTATAGTGGTCCCAAAGTAAAACATCATTTTGTGTAAAACACTTCTTTAATATTACTACGACCATACTTCTGCTTCTTGCCTTGCCTTCATGAACAAATCTTAAACACCTGAGAAAATATGCTAAAAGGTCAGCTAAAAGCTGGTGAGTTCATAGGTTTAAATTTAAAATAGTAAACTTGGACCATTAGCAAAGTCATATAATCATTACAACGAATATAATGTTATATGGATGAAAGTCTATTACGTTAGCTCTAAGTTCATGCAACCGATACTACGACAGTTTCTGTATGCTAAAAGATGTCATACAATATAGGGGCCCATAGCAAGTGTTTTGTCCCTCAACACTTGGTTCCGACATGGTATACGTTTCGCTTTGGCCTAAGCATGGCCAACCGAACGGAGGAGTCACCCTCAATAGATCTATTTATAACATTCGCGTTTCCCAATGGGGAATTGACGGTTCATGAAAAAGGGCATTCTCTAGGGACATAAGGGCTTAGGCTAAACCACGTAATAGTAATCATGTAATAGTTTTGGTCCATAAATGTTTTGCATATTTCTCACCCCAAAATGTATAAAACAATTTATCAAGTAAAAGTGGGGCTATGAAACTCACCTTAGCAAATGTGAAATCCAAATGTGGGATTAGTGATGGTTGTGGAGCGGCACCACACGTGACCTAGATAAGGAGGGCAATGTTTTAGTTCATTGTTTTAAGTATCACTTACTTAAAATAGTTCAACTTATATTGTTTTGTAATTGTATTAAAACTAAACTTTGGTTTGTAAAATTGGTAAAAATGGTTTTCTAGTAAGTATACGAAAGTATATATACTTTTCATGTTGATACTATAACAATATTAAAATTCAAAGTTTGGTTTGAAAATATTTACGCTATTCTTTTAGTAAGTATATAATGTGTATATACTTATTTAAGTTGACACATGATGGTAGCGTCAAAATTCATGTTGGTTTATTTATTTTCTAATTGTATTTAGAAAATATTTGAGTTAAATTTGAAGACTTTCAATTTGATTGGTGAAAAGGATAATATAGTGATCCTAGTTTATTTACCAAAAATTGATCTTAATATATATATAGTCCTAATGAGAAGTTTAATTGACACTTATCCATTTACACGTTGACGCTAGATTTGATGCAATTATTACTATATGAATTTTGTTTTGAAACACTCGTTGGTTATGACAATCTTTCATACATTTTTCGTCAAATTATAACTAGTGTACGTATTAAATGTTGAGACGATATATGCAACAAGTATATATGGAGGCGGGTTTTAAATGTTTATAGCACTAATAACTTTTCCGATTTTCATTTCATGCGAATCACTTATGGATCTTTGGAACATCTATGGGCTGTGGCCCGATGATGCTAGTGGTATGATACTTGAGTTGGGCCTGGGCCCGAAATGGTTTCTGAATGCAAAAAGGGGTGCGGCCCAAGAGTAGTTTTGGCAAGGAGCTTGGATTTGAACTCATGTGACCTTTGCAAAAATAGAACCAAGATGTTGGTGACATAAAAACATCAAATTGTAGACACCATAATGCTTTTACAAGACTTGACTTAGCTTTTTTTTTTTTTTTTTTTTTTCCCTTTATCTCGACAGGAAGACCAAAGGCTGAAATAAACCACACTTAACCAAAACAACAAACAACTCTATGTAGGTTCTTTTGCTCCAGGAGCACCCAAAATCAAGACAAGATAGACACGCTCAGACCTGACACCCTCTAGTGTTTTGTTTGACGTGGTTCGACTGGAACCAAACCACGACTCCACTGTTGGAGTTGGCTCCAACAATCCCTCGACACACACACACACTAAGTAATCGCAAATATGCCAAAGTAGAACCAGGACACTAAACCCATTAATCCACGAATAAAACGAATAAGCTCCTTATTAAGACTAAAACCAAATAAGCCAAAATCACATAAGCCGAAACCCAATAAGTAATGTTTAAATTCGAAACTTATTAAGCTAGCACATGATACGCTTGATTGATCAAAGATATTAACACATCCCAAAAAAATCATAACCTCGCAAGATTAACAAGATGTTCGAATAAAAAAAATAAATAACAAGGTTCTTACTTTATACAAAATTTTCCCAAGCTTAACATCATAAGAAAAATAACATAAAAACATAACAACAAAAGAGGGGATAACCTCAAATCCGAAAGTGGCGTGCAAAAGAACGAATGGCTGATTCTTGGTTTCGGACCAATTAAGACTCGAATTAGCTTCTACTCCCCTCCAATTGCAAAACCCCCAATTCAATTTTTGAAAACCCTAACTTTCACAAACCCTAATTTTTGATAAGATTTGGTGAGAGACTGAGTTTGGGGCTTTTGCAATTTGGATGAACATATAGAAGTAATTTGAGAAGGTCTTGGGATAACTTTCTCATTTGACCATTTGGGTTGAAGCCGAAAATGGCTAGCCTCCAAAATACCAAACGAATCTTAGGATGGATTTGAAGAGATTTGGCTTCCTTGAGATTCGATTTGCTTTTTCTTTTCTTGGATTCCTTGTAGCCGTGACTTGGAGATTTTGGGAAGGAGATGAAATCTTTCATGAAATGAGTAAGAGAGAAGAAGAATCTTAGGATTAGAGATGTTTGCTTACCCATTAGAGAGAGAGAGGCGTTTAGGAGATGTGTTTTTGGATTGACTGGATATTAGAGAGATGCATATGGAAGAAACCTCCCTGGTTTTCTTGATTACACGCTAGAGAGAGAGAGAAGAGTAATATCTTGACCAAAACTCTATTTCCAAAGTTGATAAGAGGGGGGGGGCAAGAATAAGACAAAAGGATGGTGCATTAACTTACAATTAATACAAATTGCATGCTTAAGTAAAAGAAAAATATTTAAAGTGGTTTTAATTAGTGTGTAAGTTTTGGGAAAGGTAAATGTATTCATTTACTTATTTAAGTTGCTTACTTATAATAGTCATTGTTCGAGTAAAAGCGTTGTGAATATTTGGTGTCTCGTGACTTTACGTCGTGACAAGGGTATCGTTATTAGATAATTCTTTACGCGTAGTATTTATTGTTACGCCTCTGAATTATTTTTATCTTTTTAATATTCCATATCACGGACCTTTGACATTTGTTTTATCGAGTCCTTATCATAGTGTCGGTACGCGTGCAGTGTCGGTCGCTGGGGGAAACGAGATAACCTCTCGTCTTACAATTTAAATCATAAGACAAAATAAAATATTCATAAAATGATATGAATGCAAAAGTAGTGAAATTTTTCATCAGATGCGAGTTAGCTACTCAAATGATCGTGCAAAGCTTATGTATGCTTAATAAATTTGGCTTAGTAAAATGAATTACTAATTATCGCTAAATTTTGTGAAAATTTACCGTGTGTCACAACCCATTCAGTGATAAACTTCTAATGAACTTCAAATTTATATCTTCTTGAATAACATTGTAGTCCACCGACTTCAATTGGATGATAAGTTTTGAAGTCTATTATAAGTGCCATCAAGTTTTCTCCACTAAGAGCGTTGAAGTTTTCAAGTCGATGCTTGAGAATATTCTTCCTTGATTTCTTTGTAGCTTCATTACCAAAGAAACCTTGTTTCAAGAGCATCCAATAACTCTTTAGCAGACTCATATCTTTCAAAGTCCAAAGCATACTCATTAGGTATTCCTATAGAGAGAATACTATGAGCTTTAATCTCCAGTTTCCTTTTAGCCTTGTAGACTTCACTAACAATAGCTATCTATTTACCATCATCACCCTTCTTAGGAAGAGTATCACCTTTTTCAACAACATCCCAGATGGCATAATCAATCATACGAATGTATTGCCTCATTCGCATTCTCCAGATTTGATACTCACCATGCTTGAGCATGGGCACCTTAGATGCAGTTACCATGTGTGTTTCGTCAGACATCTTAACTTACTTGAATAGAAATTAACAAAACTTCTTCTTGGTTACAGTTTCTAGATCATAAGCTCTGATACCACTTGTTGATCCCAGTTGAGCAAACGATCTAATATATAAACTGACTTAAACAAAGACTTATTAAGTATCACGCGGAATTTAATACTTAATCTTAAGACGAAGAACAATGAACATTCAACACCTCAATATTATTATTAATACGAATACTCTAACCAGTATTAGGGTTTTACAACCTTGAAGTGTATCGACCTTAGATATAAAACATACATATGTCTAATCTAACCTAGGACCTCCTTTTATAGGCTAAGGAGTCCTTTACACAATATAATACGTAACCTACAAGATAAATATCTTTTCCATATTTATCTAATACAAAATATTAAACCGACTATACAAGACTAGCAGTGGTTACATTACAATATCCGTGGTTACACAATACTACTAGCCGCGATTTTTCTTCAGCAGTGGATTCGTTCTTCTGTCCGTGGTTTTATTAACTCTGTCCGTGGTTCCAACACTTAGAATAATTCTTGATCCAAGGAACCAAAAACCCAACAGCAGACATCTTCACCAAAGCTCTTCCTTGAGAACGTTTTGAGTTTATCCTCCCACGACTTGGTCTAAAGAGCCTACAACAGGAAACACTCAGACGTCTTCAAGAGGAAGACGATGAGTAAATGGTTTTTCTTCATCTATCTCTTGTATATATTTATTCAAAAATCAAAATACAAAATTTCAAAACCCACAAAAGAAAATAGAAAATTATAAAATTTTCAAAATCCATAAAAATTAGAAAATCTTGAAAAATCCCAAAAATATTGTTATTTTGTCATATTTTTCTTTATTCGATAACATCTACGGACTTTTTGTTGACATTCAAAGAATGTCACGGGTTTTTAGACGTTCTTCGAATGTACATAATTTGCTTTAAAAAAAATGAGACAGAGAAAAATGGTGGTTTATTGTCATTTCAGGCAGTAACTCGTTTTAAAAAAAAAAAGAACAGAGCCATGCTTAATCTTATTTTTCAAATCTCATGCTCTGATTCTTAAAACAAAGGTTTTTCACCAAAAAATACAAATGTTTTCTTTCCAAATATTTTTCCGTCTAATGATTCTTCTGAAAAATATTTGTCATCTAATGAAAACAAAATTGCTTTGAAAATACCTCGGAATCTATTTTTGAAAATCATCCGGGCTTATCTTTGTCAAACACTCAATCAACAACTCATGTCATTGATTGAGGGGGAGAATGATTTCAATTCAATCATAAAGGTTATTTTTCAAACAATTAGCACGTAAAAGAGCAAGGTCTACTTTTGAAAAATCAAAAGAAACAAATGTTTTATACAATTGATTCAAGACCTTGGCTAATGTTATGTTTTCAAAAGATATTTATGCATGATTGGTCAATGGAGTTTAAAGTCTCAAAATCTAATCCTTATCAGTTAAAATGTCTTTCAAAAGCAAGTCACTATTCTCCTCAAAAGCTCTCAAAATTTAATTTAAATCAATAGAGATCACAAATCTCAAAGGATTTGAAAATTGTGATCGGGGGAGAATTTGTGATTTAAATTGGATTTAAACTGATAATTCGATAAATGGTTTTATACGTGATTAACAAGCTCTCCTCCCTGCTTGTGCCAAACGATTTCAAATTTTCCATGCACATGTTAATGGGGAGCATTTATATCAAACCAAAATAGATTGAAACATGACTGATTTGTCTCTAAGTGCAGGTTTTCCCTAATATGTGCTAAACAATTTCAAAATCGATGCACATATTGAGGGGAGCAAATTTTGAAAATCACATTTTTCCGAAAATATCTTCAATCAGTATGTGAAACATCGATTTTGATCGGAAATTAATGTTGATATTTTTAGAAAATAATTTATCAAAGAAGTGAACTCTTCCTCTTGCCTCTATGTGTCAAACTAACTTCAAATATACGATGCACATGTTGAGGGGGAGCCGTTTTCTAAAATATCAAAAACGATTCAGGTACAAAATGCTTTGATAATATATCACAAGTACCTGGATTGATTTTCAAATGGTTTTCAATTAGTTCCAATGGCTGATGAACAATACCAAAAAGACCGACCAAATTTACTTTATGTATGGTGATATAAGGATGGTTAAATTAGGTATTCGTTCCCGTGATCCCGCTTAGAGCCGGAGGGATTGTCGATCTACCCAGGACAATCCACTAGATAGTGTAGAGTCCTTAGGTATAATGAAAAAGGAGAAAAGTGAGATATGGGAAGAGTGGATGAGATGAGCTAGAATTGGAATAAACCCAACAAGGTTCTAGTAATGAAGTCTCGGTAGTAAGCTTGAGGGGTTGAAGAATGAAAAGAAATAAATGCGAAAAGGGTGAAAAGAAATAGCCTCCATTATTTTCAACCTTAGGGTAGAAACCGGTTTAATTCATATACTCTTGGTTGTTACCTAGGTAACACCGGTATTGAAGACAAGACATCATGGACCCAAAGGACGCACCGCACTACATATTCCCAAGCTACTCAAGTTCCTCTTAAAAGGACTTGTTTCATTCTCACGTGGGAACCTACATTATCTATCGACTTTCTCTTAGAGATGGTTGATATTGAAGAAGGAGACCTCTCCCTAGTCTCCCAAGATAGGAACCAAATGTGCACAATTGAGTCTAGAGCCACGAGATCATCAATAAATCTCATTAAGGACACAATCAATGAATACTCTGCTTCACACAATGTGGAAAGAGAATATATTTTAAGAGTCCCACGATTATCCTTGTGGTATTGCGTAACATCCGAGTTATATGCAAACATATTCACAATGAAGATGGAATGCCTTCTAGAGCCAACATCAAACAAGCTCTTGGTAGGTGTCATGTGAGATCTATCCAATAGATCAACCATGTGACAACCGAATGTAAACAATGGAGCAATTCAAATTTATGAATCAATCCTGGTTCAGGTTATGGATTGACGGATATCTTTGAAAAACCGGTCGTTGTGCCTAAAACTCTTTTCTCTGGCACATCGGCTGTGTATTAATATTTCAAAATAAAAGGTGTTTATGATTGATAATTGATTTACATTAAAAACTTCGTTGTATTGCAAAAACAATTTATAGTGAGCGGTACACGATTGTTTTTCAAATCTCTTTCATCAATCAAATGAATCTCAAATTACCGGTTCACTCACTCAATGATTGTCTTCTTTGAGACGTTCGGTTTGAGAACACTAGAGCATTGCGAAACCCCGTCAAGGAGGTTCTTTGAATTATACCGATCACGCAAGACTTGTAATCGATCAACGGGAACTATGGGCCGTGTACCTCAATTCAACGAAGTGATCAAAGACACTTTCGTGCGCTTTATTGCTAAATGTTGTATGCAGGTACACCCAACGCTTGCGGTGATCGAATGGAGAGGTCAATCCATAGCCGCATGCTCACACAACACATTCATTTCTAAAGAAATCATGATTAGTGCATCAATGACTCGATATTCTCACTCCATGCTTCGCTACGCCGCAAATATCATGAATCAACTAAAGCTTCCGCTACTCGATGAAAAGAAATCATGATCCGAATGTGAGCATGTCGGTCCACCGTCACAACATCACATAATGTCAACACTACAATGGAAGAGTCGAGATTTATACAAGTCGATGATCTCAAAGGTGCTCAAAACTCATCGTCACGTGGATCGCTTAAAGACCTCTACTTGAATTATCCAAACATGCAAAACATGAAGAATCAAAGACTACGTACATGAGCAATGAACTTAAACAAGAATCCAAGAACAATCTTAATGTAATATCTGTTTGTATTCGTGTAATTTGAGGTGACCTCCTTGGGGAGATTGTTAGGAATTAGAAAATCCAGACGTTAAAGAGTCGGTCACCTCAAGTATATGTATTCGTTAGAAAGCTCGTAGTCGTAGTTAAGTTATGTTAATAAGTAGTTTGTTAAGTAACACCGTGGAGGACTGACGGGTCTTTACCCACCGTATGCCCGATCCATGACCCGTAGGTGGCGTTTATTGTAAAACACTATAAATACCCTCTACCTCCCAAGGTAGAGGGTTGGAGCTTCAATACCATTTTTCTTTGTTTCACATAGTTCCCAACTCTCTTCCCTTTCTCTCTCTAAAAACTTGTATACGCCTCATTATGATTGTGGTTTAATGTGTTTGTGAAATCCTATATCTTACAACTCCAAAGCTATTGGTGTACAAAGTATTTATTATTAGTGGATGCTCTTAAATGGATTTAGATCAAAAAATGGTTTGATTGAAAAGAAAAATATGAAGAAAGATAAAGAGTGTACATGGAAGGATTATTAGTTGGCCAGTTGTGTACATGAAAAAAATATAGGGGAAAAAAAGGTCTGACTGTTTGTTGTTTGTAAAGAGTTTGTAATTTTTATACAATTAAATTTTTTAGTTTGTAATTTTATAAAAAATTATTTCTTAAACGCGATGTTTATTAATAAAAAGCGTTGTTAATCAATAAAAGGTGTAGCCTTTGGTGAGCGAGATGGGTTTTAAGTGATTACGAAGTTTTGTTCATCAGTTATTGATTTACTGTTAGGTGATTTTTTTCATCAGTTATTTGATTTAATATTAGGTGATTTGTTCATCAGTTATTGATTTAGTATTAGGTAGTTTTGTTCATCAGTTATTGATTTAGTATTATGTTATCATAGGTTCATCAGTTTGTTTATTTTAGCTATTATGTTATCATAGGTTCATCAGTTTGTTTTTTTGTGTTACCATAGGTTATAGGTTCATCAGTTAGTTATGCTTTTTTAGTTTATTTGTGTTATAGGTTATAGGTTCTGTTGGAATTTTAATAACATGAGAATCATAGATTAAATCACATAAACATCAAAGTACATAATGGAAGACTTAAACATATATTTGTAATTAACTAACTGAATAATAAATGTATGCGTACCTTTTAGCAATTTCAAGCAATCACGTACAATCACCAAGGTAAAACCCTACATTAGTGTTTATGTATGTTGACTAAAAACCCTAGTCGACCACCACCAACACAAACAATAATGTGTTTGTCCCACGTTCTTGTACACACGTCTTAATTACGATTTGATGTGAATGCTAGTTCAAGTAACACAATAACAAACCAAACACTTTGTTGTGATTTTAATAAAAAATGAAAAACCCTAAGAGTAGGGGCGTTCGGCCGATTTAAGCACCAAGAGGGGAGGAGAAGAGAATTAGGGTTTGCTATGTGATACAAGGTTACCCTAGAATGAATTCTAGGCTTTGTTTATATAGCATGTAAACTTAGAGGATAAGTTAGGGTTCGATTGGGTCTCCCTTCCCTTTAACCGATCGGTTACTAAACTTATATGGGTTTCTAGAACCTTCTTGACCTCTATTTTCATCTATAGTCTTTCTCTTTTATACTTAACAACCGTTAGTCAATTTTCCATTAATTACTTAACGCTCGTTAGTCATTATTGTGCATTTAATAATTAAACGTAGCATTTTACATTAATTATTGAACATCAACTCTCATACGTAAAGTGTGAAATCCCGTGGTCTCGAGTTTGAATCTGGACATACATGTATTAATTCATCCACAAAACTAACAGCTCCCACTTGGATGGATCTTAATAGTGTAATGACATTGATTAGCGTCTACCAACACGCCAATGCCCCCAATACAAACCGAGTATGGTTTTCTGGAAAAAACCTTTTGATGAATCATCATCATACTTATCCTTTTATTTCTAATACCACATTAAATAAGGATATGGATCTCAGTCATTCCTTTATTTAACTATTCTATTTCTCGTTGTATATGATTGAGCAAGATTATTAATTCTTCTGAACGTATTCCAGATAGATCTTGGGCTCAGCAGTATTAAACATTAAAACGAATTTGAAGGAACAAATTCTTTCTTGACTAAAAGAAAAACCCATGAATTTTGCAACACTTCTTAAAAAAAATCCTTATAGCTGCTAGTTACGTATAGCGGTAAATTGCTTTACAGAAATGTACTACATCCATGACAGTTCTCTGGTATCTCAAGTATGAGGATAACTATTCATGATTTACTTAATGACAAGATCCATAAAGTACAATCATGTGGTTGAGATAAGTCCTATATTCAATCCATTGAATATCATGTGAATTTGGTATGTCAACGCATCAATATACTTAAGTATATTTTAACAAAACTCAGATTTTTTTAATTCAATGTTATTCCCATATCATTGATCGAAAATGGACTGTTTTAGAATAACATTAGCTATTCACGGATTTAAACATGCAAACATAGGATACAATAAATGAAAAATAATCATAACCAATATTTTATTTTAGGGACCATCTTGATTATCATCTGTGTGAACTTTGAGTAGCTCAATTTCACCTATCTCGACTTGTTCTCGAACATAGTGATATCGCCTAGGAAAGCGTCTGGTGCCTTTCATGACTCCAGGTTCATTGGCGAATGTAATTGCAGCATAATTGTCGCAGTACATTTTAATAGGAATTTCAATCGAGGGCATAACTCCAAGGCCCTGTAATGAACTTCCTAATCTAAACAGCTTCCATTGTAGTTTCTGAAGCAGCTATGTACTCAACTTCTGTAGTAGACATCACAATCGTACTCTGCTTCTTGTTCTTCCAATCCACAACTCCCCCATTAATGACAAAGACATAACCCGTCTGAGGCTTCGTATCATCTTTATCACGTAACCAGGATGCATCGTAGTAACATATAACATCCAGTTCTACTTCTGGATTCCACAATGCACTAAAAAAATATCTCTTGTAGTCCTTAAGCACTTGAGAATATGTTTAACAACAGTCCATTGGAGTTCACCTGGATTCTGTTGATATCGACTAGTCATATTTTGAGCAAACGCCACATCAGGTCTTGTGTATCTCACCGCATACATAATATATCCCACAACCGAAGCATAAGGGACTCACTTCATGCGTGCCACCTCTGCAGGTGTTGAAGCATATGCTTTTCTACTTAAGCCATGATTTACTTGCATTGGCAAATATCCCTTCTTGGAATTTTGCATATTGAATCTCTTCAATATTTTATCAATGTAAGCACTTTGGCTTAATCCAATCAACCGCTTAGATCTATCTCTGTAGATCTTGATTCCAAGGATGTATGCTGCTTCCCCTAAATCCTTCATAGAAAAACATTTACCAAGATAGGACTTCACGTCATTTAAACTTGGTATATGACTTCTCATGATTAATATGTCATCGACATATAGGATAAGGAAAGTAACATTACTCCCACTAGCTTTATGGTATACACATGGCTCATCCAGATTCTGAGTAAATCCAAACCTTTTGATTCATAATCAAATCTTTTATTCCATTTCCTTGATGCCTGCTTCAATCCATAAATAGATCTTTGAAGCTTGCATACACGCTCAGGAAATTATGGATTCACAAACCTCTCAGGCTGCGCCATATAGATGTCTTTATTTAGGCAACCATTTAAGAAGGCGGTTTTGAAATCCATTTGCCAAATCTCATAATCATAGTATGCTGTTATGGCTATGAGAATCCTAATTGCTCTTATGTTTGCTACAGGAGAAAAGGTCTCCTCGTAGTCAATCCCATAGGTTCGAGTAAAGCCTTTAGCTACCAGACGAGCCTCATAAGTGTGTACATTGCCATCCATGTCAGTTTTCTTTTTGAAGAGCCACTTACTTCTAGCGTTAGGAGGAAGGTCTACTTCAATCCAGACTTCATTATCTTTCATGGATTGCATATCCCCATTCATTGCAACTTCCCATTTGTCCTTTTCAGGATCAGCCATGGAAGCCTTATAGTTAGCGGGTTCACCAAGATCCCCTAACATATTTTTCTCAACTTCTAATTTAAGATTTAGACGTTCAGGTGCACGTATAGTCCTTTCAGACCTACGAATGGGAATAACTTCAGGTGGAGGACCCAGACTTTTAGGCTCCAATTGAAGTTGGCTAGTGTTTTCAGAAGGTGATGCATCTTTATGATCATCTTCCAGATCATAAACTCTCCCACTGAATTCTTGAGATATGAGATTCCTTTCTAGGAAATCTCCATACCTAGCCACAATGACTTATTCTCAGGTGGGAAGTAAAAGTAGTAACCCGTCGTTTCCTTTGGGTATCCTACGAAGATACACTTAACAGATCTTTGTTGGAGTTTATCAGGTGAGTCACGTTTAACAAACGCCTCACAACACAGACCTTTAAGTAAGAAAAGTTGGGAGCTTTTCCATTCCATAATATGGAGTCTGTTAATATAAATAAACCGTAAAAACGTTTGTTTATATTTAGCGATCTTGTTAAGCTTTATTGATAACAAATATAAAGTTATCATAAGTAAAATTCTAAGAATACATGTTTTTCAAAGTATATACATTTGGTTATTTACATAAATGTTGTAATAATAATGTGTTGTAATAAAACATGTAATAAGTTTATCCATGACCCATGACCCATACCCATGGAGCTAAATCCATAACCTATGACCCATTGCATGTCATCACGCATGAAATCATGTTGGGTATTATTTATGACCCATGACCCAAAGTCCATGACCTATGACCCAAGACCCATGACCCATTGACTAGGTAAATTATATCTTGTTGGGTATCCATGATCCAAAGTCCATGACCCATGGTTCATAACCCATAACCTGGTTTGAAACCCAAGATCTGGACAAAGCTGGCCCAGATAGCCGGATCCCTGGAATTGCACTGGCCGGATCCCTTGGGTAAGGTATCCGCCGAAACCGTGGAACAGAAGGCATTTTTCCCTATAAATAGTGAGCCATTTATTTATTGTTTCTCACCCTTCTTCTTACATATCTCTCATATATTATCTCACTCTCCTAACCTCTGATCACATGATAATTCTTGTAGTTATTCTCTTTTTTGTTGTGATTCTCTTTTAGGTCCTTCACGAAGGCGAGATCACGCTACTCTACAAGTCATCCAAGCAAAGGGTCATTGATTGATTTGTCCATCCACAAGATTTCAGTAGCATATCTTGTATTTCATATTTCATATATTTGTTGTGTAATAGTTGTGTAAAGGTTTGGTTCTACCTCGTGGAAGAACTCGGTATTTAGCTTTGTACCGGAAAAAGTGTAAGTGACGTTGTGAGGCTTCTCTGCCAATTTGAAGGAGCTTGTTGATATAGTGCTTGAACTCTCAAGTGGGGTACTCGGGGAGTGGAGTAGGGCAAGGAAGGTGTCCTTGTAGCCGAACTACTATAAATCACTTGTGTCGCTACTTTGTATCATTTACTTTAGTTGCATTATGTACTTACTTTATTTATTGTTTTGTACTATCTATTCATTCATAAGAATTCACATAAGATTGAATCTAAATCTTTGAAACTTAAATTAAAATCGGTAAAACTATTCAACCCCCCCTTCTAGTTTTTTACAAAGTCTTATCAACCTTCTTAGTTGAAACCATATTTAAAATGCTAACAATAATTTCAAGAGCATACTCCCAAAAGGATAAGGGAGGAGTTGTAATATTAAACATTGTTCGCACCATATCTAACAATGTACGATTTCTCGTTGCAGATACACCATTTTGTTGTGGAGTATAAGAAGAAGTGAGTTGCTAGACAATTCCACACTCAGCAAGATAATCTTTAAACTCTTGGCTAATATATTCACCACCCCTATTAGATCGAAGAGCGTTAATCTTCTTCCCGAGTTGTAATTCTACTTCATTCTTGAAAACCTTGAATGTTTCAAAGACTTCATGTTTATGTTTAAGTAAATAAACATAAACATAACGGCTGATATCATCCGTAAAGGTTAAGAAGTAGATAACACCTTTCCTTGACACATGTCTAAGTGGTCCACACATATCAGTATGTATCAAACCAAGTAGATCTGATAAATCGATTGCGTAAGCCATAGTTAAACAGATGGATACATCGATAAATTGATTCATTAATATTATTGAGGTCTTTCCCTGTTGAAGAATTATCAAAACAATACATGTGATTAAAAAAAACTTAACAATTAATCAAAAGCAACAATCCATGACAAATATGCATGTCTCATCATGGATTCAACATAACAATTATTCAATTAGTCGCAAGATCGCATACAATTTCATGTCACATAACAATTATTCATGAATTAATCACGTAAATATATATACATAATTCTAGGTTTAATTATCTAAAAAAAAAAAAAAAAAAAAAAAAAAACTACAAACCCTAAAAAAATTTCAATTCGATAAGCATAAAAAAAATAGGGTTCAATTTTTTTTATTAAACATAAGGGCAATCGGCCCTACCCTATAAATTAGGGTTTTGACAATTAACATAAACCCTGGAATTAACATATATGAAACACAACACAATTATCCGTTTTTAACGTGTTTAGTAATTAATTACACATTATCCAAGGCTTGTGATGCCACTGTTGGAATTATATAACATGTTATACATATAAATAAACAATAAACATCAAGTACCCATGCAAAAGCGTATATGATCATATAACATGTAATTAATTAACTAAATATAAAAGTATGCGTACCTTTTGCGAATTGGATCAAGTATGAACAAGATGAACCCTAATTAGGGTTTATGTGGATTATTGGAATTACTCTTTACCGTTTTGTAATTCAATCCAAGCTACTAACAATAGTGTGTTAGTACCACGTTCTTGTACCCACGTACTAATACCAAATTAATGTTATGCTAGTAAACGATTCACAAAACGATTTGATTACTTGTAAAAAGCACCGATCGACCCTATGGGTTTATACACGATCGGTTAGTAACAAAGAGAACAAAACAAGTTTTAGGGTTTAGGTAATGTGCACAAGAGATACAAAACAATGAACCTAGCATTTGTATTTAGTTGGAGTAGAATTGGGTTAAACCCAATCCCACCGATCGGTTCTAATCCCCAAGGGATTCTAGAACTCTCTTGTTCTCTATTTTCATCTATAGTCCTTTCCTTTAACATTTAACGACTGTTAGTCCATTACTTTTAATTATTTAACGCTCGTTAGTCGTTTTGTGCTTTTAATAATTAAATATAACCTTTTATATTAAATTATTAATCATTAATTCTTCATACGTAAAATGTGCAATCGTGTGGTCTCGAGTTCGATCCTAACACACGTCTACTAATTTAATTATGTCCATTAAACTAACAAGAAGGACTTATAACCTTCGTTGCTTGTGACTTTGTAAGGTCCCTAGACATTGTGATGGACCGTTGGCCAATCTAGTCTATAACTATCTATAATGCATTTAGGACATTTATAAATAGATGTCTTAATTTTTTAAGCTTACACATGTTACTATATTTAGTAATTCATACAATTAAATACTACACTACACTAATTACATTATAATGTACATTAATGACACATTAACTTTTACTATTAAAATAGATGTTACAAACTTACAATAATACAAATTTAAAGTTCTAAAATTTATCATATACATTCAATTTTTACTAAGTTCAAATGAATATAATTATGAAAATCTATATTTGTATTAATATATTTTATGCAAATTTAGACACACGTTTGTTTTTAGAACTATCAAACCCAGAAACCGTCATATACCGACTATCATCGATACCGCTAAAGAATAAAGATACGACAAAATCAAGATATTTGGTGATCCATTCTTGCCATGACCATGCTAGTTTCAGTAATGCATGTGACATTTAATCGCCCAAGCGAATACCTAGTTTCAGTAAGTGGTGTGTATGACTCCGATGGAGAATTAGCTTCGATTACATTTCGTACCAACCATAAAGAGTATGGACCCCTTGGAGGGTCCAATGATCCTCAGTGTGTGTACTATAAATTTAAGTATAATCATGGTAGTGTTGATGATTCGTGCGTGCATTCTATTGGAATCTACGTTCAGCCTATT
The DNA here is from genome assembly GCA_022545495.1 of Chrysanthemum lavandulifolium. Classification (NCBI taxonomy): domain Eukaryota; kingdom Viridiplantae; phylum Streptophyta; class Magnoliopsida; order Asterales; family Asteraceae; genus Chrysanthemum; species Chrysanthemum lavandulifolium. Next base: position 173,581,759 of record CM040239.1, read on the forward strand.
CAGTCTCTTGCTGAAGTTAGAACCCGTCGTTATAATGGAGATAATGATAGTATGAGACGAGTACTGACAGTGATGATGAATGACAATTTTTTGAATGTAGCTAGTCACTATTTTTGTTTATGAAATATTCCAGAATTACCAATAGGGCAATTAATGGTATTTAGTTTTTGATTTCCGCTGTGGATTTTTATCATTAAAGTTATTATGAATTTGATTATGACTCTTTCACTATTTCTTTCGATTTGATTTGATAATTGCTAGCTTTCTTTTCCTGTCTCAATTAACTGATCTAATTAGTCTAGAACTTTATATATAGTAGGAGGTAACACAATCAACGCATAATCAATGAAGTCGATAATCTTGAAATAGTTTATTGAAATTTAAAAAACATAATATCAGTAGCACATGCTTTATTACGTCACAGAAACCAAATCGAATTTATTCTTTAGATATATAAACATCATGATACTCATATATGGAGCTTATTTGTGATTTCACAACTTCCACTTCAGTTCGCTTACCCAGATTTTGTTGCAATCTGCTCTTGAATTCCTTTCTTGGCTTTAAAGAGAACCCCGTGAACTTCATCAAAATGAGGAGCTGTTGCATTTTTTGTATTTTCGACCCACTTAAGAACTTTCTTATAAGGGCTTAGTATCCGATAGCGGTCCTTCTCGCTCAAAAGCTGAAAAAATTATAAGGTATATTGTGTTCTGATTTACTGAAAAGATGAAGAAATGAGAAAAAAAGGGAGCATAACATATTAATAAGTTTCAAGCGGTTGTTACCTCAAGTTCCATGATTTCACATACTAAGCTAAGATCAGCTATAGATGGTTGAGATCTTCCAACCAAAAACGGTCCGTCTTTTAGCCAAAAATCCTCTAATATTGACAACGATTTCGCAAGAATTTTCTCAGCTTCTTCTGCTGCTTGAGGACTTGAAGGGAGGCCGTTTAGTGGTCCCAAGACAGTGTTGATAATAACCCCAACTGTAAATTGAATTTATAAAACGAGCATTTGATAAAACCATTCGGAAACTACTTGACAAATCTTACATATAAAACTAAGAAATTTAGATATATTATCACCTGACCCACGACGCAAGTTGGAATGATGCCAATCTAAAACTGACTGAACCTTAGCTCTTTCATGTAGATTATTAGGATACCTATCAACATAATAAGATTATACCTTAATCTATGTTTCCACGAAAGTTGTAAATGAGATTCAGACATTAAATGCAGATATGGAAAAAGAAGAAAACTGACCAGTGGCTAGCAACTCTCGGGTACGCACCAGATAAGTATATAAGAATTGCATGACTGCATAAAAAATTCATGTTTTTATAACATCGTAATAAGTAAGACAAATTGATATAACAAGCGCTTAGTTCAATGGAAAGAACCTCTCAAACAGGGTAAATCCACCATCAACTATTGCTGGAACTTGCGACATTGGATTTATTGCTGCACATAACAAAACCAGTGAAAACACATATGTGTTGTTAATTATTTTTTTTAGTACAAGGTGAATAAATTAAATCAATGATTATATATATAGTAGAAAGCAAACCTTTATATTCAGGGGTATGTTGCTCATTTTTGAAGATATTTATAGTGACTTCCTCGAAATTTATCCCATTTATCCTTCAATTTAAACAATAATTAGACAAAAACCAAAATAACTAAACTAAGAAGTAAGTAAACAATGGAAGTTAATTTTGCTAATAAGAAAAAAAAAAAAAGTACATAATTACTTGCAAAAGATGAGAATCGCACGTGATGGTTGTGACATTCGATCACAATAAACTTTGAGCTTCATCTCTTTGTCAGAAGTTGGAGTGCACTTCAAATCTTCCAACTTATTCATCTTCTTGAACAACATGGCAATTTTTGTTAGCAATTCACAAAAATACATGCTGATTTCGTTACACAGACACCCCTTCTGACACCACCCTTTTTATAGAAACCAAAAAGCATATAAACTTTAAGTAACTCAAGAACCCAACTCACACGTATAGTACCCTTTTATCCTATACCCCACCTATTGTACCTTCCTTCACTTATTCATCAAATAAAGCTTCCAAAAACCCGTATGATACATTGATCCTTAAAACACGATAAGCTAAAGGGTGTTTGAGATATGGTATAAGACTTAATAAGATAGGCTGACGGTACAAATGCCGGTCGAGTACTAACCGGTTTGTCAGATAGCAAATGTTGCAAGTTCAAGGACTATTATATGTAGACTTTAGATCTGACAAGGTTTTCGAGCAAAAGAGAGGCCGCACTAGTTTAAAATGTGCCCATCTAATAGTAATAATATTCTCTAGATAAATCAACAATCGTGAAATACAATTTTCCTAACCACTCGGGGGTGACTCAGTGGTTAAAGGCTTGTGATTATTATCATCACTAAAATGTGAGAGGTCTAAAGTTCAATTTCTGCTTGGTGCAAACAACGTGATGTGGCCACGCATACCTTCCCAAAAAGGAAGGTGTTTACCCAATTTGTGTTTGTACGATGTTGGGCTCGAAGCCCCTGGATTAGTTGGAAAAAAGACAGAAATCATGATTAGCCAAAAATAGATATAAAAATGCAGTTTTCAACTGAACTTTCTTTATTAGCTAGATATTTGACAAGAAGATTATACACACAGGTGATATAGACATTGTCATCACACATGTATAATGTATGTGCTTTTCACATATATTTAAATTGACTATCAAGAATACATAACATTGCCCTTTTCACATATATTTATACCAAAAATAAGAGATAAACTAATATAACTTGAAAAACATTTATGCAGCTTGCTTTCAGATACAAAAAGAATTGAACATAATACTTCTAATAAACAGGATCCACCAACTTAACGACTAAGCCATCCCTTGGGGCCTGGTTATCTATTCCTTGCCCCCTTCGCAAGTGAATTGGTTGCTATATCCAGGATTAATACCAGAATACTCCTTTTGAGTTTTTATATCCAGAAAACCTTTTCGTTTTTAATTAGGATTTCGAGCAGGAATAGGAAAGTTTCTTTAAATTGGATAAAGTCGTTTAGTAATCCATGAAACACTCTATCCCCCCCTTTCGTAAATTGCTTTCTCTAGCAACACGCTAGTCTTTAATTCAATTATATTTCCATTTTAATTGCTACTAGAGTGTGTAGCACGTACACTTCTTAGCGTTGAGTGTGACTTAATTTATACGCTCAATGTATCTCTTTTGTTGGTTCAACTTTTAGTATCCATGTGTGAACGGGAAACTGGCAAGGCTTTGAAAAGATCATGTTTTGGTGTAGAAACTGGCAAGGCGCTTGAGTCTTTAATGCCATCATCTTATTTGCGGATTAATATTCCCATTAAGACTTAATTACCCATTAAAGGGAGGTGATACTCACACCATATTTTTTGCACAGATTGTGGTGCATTCATCAAAAAATGTGGTGTGAGTATCAATTCCGCACATTAAACCAATACTTAATTACAGTACAATTTAAGCAGCAGTTAATATAATCTTTTTACTTTCCATCCCCTTTAACAAATGACATGTGCAGCTATATATAGTTTGAACGAAATACCACCTAAACAATGGGAACATTTGCTAATTTTTAGGATTATAAATTCCAAACTTGAACCATCTTTATTTACCTTTCAAAATGGTAAAAATGTTAGAACTGGGTCCAAAGAAAATGAAAGGAAAGATGTTATCAAATCAATCCAGTTCGTATATGTTGAAAAGCAGAATGTGCATCATTCTGAAATTTATGGAAACACCTGTGGTCTGAATTTCAATATTGTAAGTGTATACATAGCTAACTTTTCACGCTTCGTAATTTTGCTCGTTCGTCCCCTTTTGTGTTCGAGAAAATATGACCATTATTAAAAGATAGTATAAGTATTATGAACTCAAAGGTTTCTAACTGGAAGTTTAAAATGCAGGTGACGTGTAATTACCCATCAGAGTTAGTTTCAGTAAGTGGTGAGTGTAACTATGATGGATTAGTCTCCATTTCATTTGGCTCCAACAAGCTCAAATATGGACCCTTTGGATGCCCTCGCTCTGATGATTAAACTTATGCGGTTGATAAATTCAACTATAATTATGGACCAAAATCTTCTTTTGGGGGTTTTTATGGTAGCGTTAACAAATCGTGTGATCAAGCTATTGGAGTCTATGTCAGGCCCATAGTGTCTCTGGCTGAAATTGACAGTGATATCAATAGAGACATTGGGGGCGAGATTTATTACTACGTATTAGTTAAGGTGTTTGTAATTGTTACTATCGATGCGTTGCATTGCTTAGTTCATGGATGTTTGTGTTTATGAATTTGGAGCAAACCCGACCCAACTTGAAAATCGAATAAGGGTAAAAATGTGAACCGAGAACCGAATCGAGTAAAAGTTATTGAAACCGAAATCGAACCGAATAAGGTCGGTTTGGGTCAGGTTGGGTCGGTTTATCTGTTTCGAACCAAATAAAGGTAAAACGTGAACCGATAACCGAACCGAGTAAAAGCGATCGAAACCGAAACCAAACTGAATAAGGTTGGTTCGATTCGGTTTAGCTATTTTGACCCGAATAAGTGTGTTTTGACCCGAACAGAACCGAATAAAACCAAAATAATAATACCAAACCGGAAACCGAATCGAAAAAAGTCGGTTCGGTTCGATTTGACCTGGTTTCGGTTGATTTGTCGGTTCGGGTCGGTTTTCGGACGATTTTGCTCACCCATAGTTTGAGTTCACTTTGAACAAGTATTTTGATTAAAGGTTTTTTGGGATATGATGTTGTCTTTGACTGGTATGACTACAGTAATCATTAAAAAATTCCTTTAAGGTTTGCAAATTTTTTTATTACACTATTATTTTTGGTATCTAGTGGCTAAGTTATTTTTCTATGTCGTCAACAGCAACAATACCTAATCTCGTCAGAACGAGATATGAGGGAGGTGAGATGTAAACAGTCTTACACCCGTACTCGAGTGTAACGAGACTGTTTCCAAAAAGACCTCCAGTAAGTGTGTGTGTGTGTGCAAGCAAAGAGACAATATGAAAGAAGAGAGGAAAGCGAGACAATGACATAAACGGAAGCATAAAGCAAAAACATACAAGCGAGCAAAGACAGAAACACTTAGAGACAAAGAAATAAGGGAGCATGCTGGCCATAATAAGAAAAAAAAAACAAGGGGCGCATAAGATCAAAATTTACAAAGGCAACATATAAGAAGATAAAGCAAATACAAAACAATCAAAAAAGCATTAAAAACGCAAATAGCATACAAATGAAAATAAAATAAATATAAAAACATGCATAAAAGCCATAATGCCATCTAAGGGAAACAAACATACGAGCAAAAAAAGAGGGTAGAGCTAAACAAACATACAAAACTCGAAAACGCATATAAGCAAGAAAACCTACAGGCATGAAATCTAGAAGGCTAAAAGGGCCAACGCTCAAGCTACCAAGCATCTCTACGCCTATGCGCCGCCCTACTCATCTACCATAATCCTAGTTCTCCACGCATTCCTATTAGAGGTCATGTCCTCGAACAATAAGAGCTCCTTCGGGTCAAGCTTCAGTCTGTCCTCTCACGTGTGCTTTGGTCTACCCCTTCTCCTCAAGCCATCGATAGTAATAGACTCCACTCTCCTAATAGGTGTTGCATGTGGTCTCCTCTTAACATGTCACCTTTTCTATGTATAATGGTTAATTTGTATTGAAGTGTCACCTTGATTCAAGCCATACATGTTTGTCTTCCTCCATCTAATGAATCTCTAAAACATAGATACTCTTGGTCGATATAGTAGATACTAGTAAGTTTGGAGATTGATTGTTGTTGGATGATCCAAGTGCCAGACTTCCAGGCTTCCAGCACAAAGCGAGAGTAGGATGCCCAAACACCTCAATGAGCTCAGAAATTATGTGATTGTAAGCCCATCTAATGTTTGTCTTGTTCTTAAAAGATCAATCAGGATGCATCTCTTGGAAGAATGAATTTCAGATTTTGTAAGAGTAATTTATTTTATCGGAAGAAACTGTCTCCATGATTTGAACTGTGACCTGGACATCATGTCATCATGAATCACAAAGGGCAATCTTCATTCATTGGGACATCAATGAGAAATCAGAAAAAAAATGATAATTCATTGATATACATTAGGTGTGATCCATAGTTATGTAATATGATCTCCTCGATCCAATATCTTTTCTTAAGTACGTATTTTTGTTGATCTTTGTATATTACTGTACTACCTAAAGAATGAGCCCAAATAACAGTGGTTATACCGATACACTACTTCTACTTGGCCGCCAAATGCTTTTTTGAGATGTGCTTTTCTTTGATCCCAGATCAATTTCCAGTTTTGATGCATCGAGAGACAGTTTTTGACTTATAAAACCATCTAAATCGAACCCACTTCCACTTTCTGTGTTATTTTCACTAACAGGATTTGATCCCTCTTCACTTGTTGAAGAATCTTGTTGCTTGTTATATGAATTTTGATCGATGTTCAGTAGTTTCTTTATACTATCAATCGCTGGATCTATGATAATGTCTAAAACCCCCGTCACCCAAGCATCATCAGTGACTTCTGTTCGCTGTTACAACCAATAAACATTAAGCATTAGAAATTAATAACACTTCACAATTTTATTAAATTTTATCATATATAAGGATTTCACATACTTGTTGAAAATAAAGATTACGGATTTCTTCAGCTCGTATTGAGTTTCCTTGATCTTCTTCAAGAGAAGCCCATGTCATCCATGTTACATAACTTTGCGAGTTTACATTCAGTGATGATCTGAACAGTCTTCTGGCAGCTGATAAATTACCCGCTCGTTGTTCTAGAACACCCCAAGCCTAAATAAATGACGATTTTTAACCAATGTTATAAAACGGCCTGCATTAGAAAAAACAACATGAAAAGTGGAACATTACCTGAAGACAACGAGCGGCACTTTCACTTGTAGAATTGATAGACAGTGCCCTTTGATAGAGTTCCCTAGCGGCTTTTATATTTCCTTCTTTCCATTCCATCCAACCCCAGGCCTGTAATTTTAAGAATACGTGAATAACATGCCACTTAGGGCATACAAAACCTAAAATTTGTACCAAATTTTCTCACTGTGTCTTGTTCAATGAATTACCATGATACGTCAACAAGTAGAGGAGGAAAAATGGGAGGGTTGCATAACGGGTCAAAACGGTCACTTTTGTGTGGTCCGGGTTGGGTTGGCCGGAAATATACATACGTTGTCCAATATGCTTTACTTTCTTATAGATAGTTAGTAAAATGACAAGAATAACGATATTATCTTATTTTTAAATCGGGTCATTTAGGAGGCTTGATGCATTAGTTAAAACTAAACACAGTTAATGGACTACTACATGTGATGTGAAAAGAAATGATGGTATGATTGCAAGGACCGACAAAATTTAATGAAACATAACGTAAATTGGTGTTAAACAAATGGATAGAGATATTTTTTACAAGAAGGGAACCATATGCTTACAATCCAGACTGGTTGGTGTCTCGGGTCTAATTCAGAAGCTCTTCTGAACAAAGCTCGAGCAAGATTTGCAGCTGAATGCTTGTATTCTAACAAGCCAAGAGATTGAAGTAGAACAGGATCTCTTGGATTTAATGCATGACCTATTTTTAGCAGCTTTCGTCCTTGATCAATATTTCCAACATTAGCTTCGAAAACTCCCCATACATGCCATGCAAATCTATTCTTTGGACTAGCTTCAACAGCTTTCTGATTCAGGAGAAGAAACCATCATACACACTGTCTAACAAGTTGGTCACAAGCATATGTTTGCATAAATTTAATGTTTACCTCAAAAAGCCGTCTAGCAACGCGATAATTTTCTTGTTGTACCTCAAGCTGAGCCCATGCCTGCATGAATTGGGTGATTGGCCAAAACGGTTCAACTCATAAGGGGTAATTCTTTAGTATGGCTCATACGCTTGAGTCAGTTTGGGTTGCCCGTAACACTTTTCCGAATCTTTAATGTTCTTGATTATCAAGTAGTTTTTTTAATATGTTTAAAACTAGTAAAAATATCAGGAGTTTATTCCCATTGCATGCTTATTTTTCAAAATATGGACAAACTTATGCTGATTTCAGTACCTAATTCCAAACCTATGCTTTTGACTTAAAAAAAGTAATAGAAATACTAGCTGCTCTCTTTCCTAACAATCTTGCGTCACTCAATCTCATTAACAATGCTTATAATTTATATGGTCATCAAACCTAGTCTGACAACCATGCATGGTCATCAGATATACTTAATTAGGCTGCAAACCGCTTACAGGAGTCCCGTCAACACTGAAGTGCCGTGCAAGGTTGTTTACCGACGATGGTAGTGAATAGCTGACCATAATGATGGGTCATCGACTCACCAACGCGGGTGGTTTACCACTTACCACGACAATCCGACATCACTATCTCCGATTTATATATTGATTGTAACTTATAAAGCCACACACGATGATTTGGGTTGTCATATAATTTTCAGATTTTGATTTGAGTTTTATTTTAGAATGCTTCTAGTTATGTTTATATGTGTTTGTTTTCATGTACGTGTGGGTTTCAGGTCATGATTTTGTATACTGCTTATGCATGCATCAATTATCATACATGGTTGTTGAACATGGTTTGATACTTTGATGACCATATGTTCATTTTTATGTAGAGAGTTAGAGTGATGACTGATGAGAGATTGTCACGAAAAAGAGTAGTATTTTTGTTCTTTTTTAATCAAAAGCATAGGTTTGGAATTGAGTAGTGAAATAAGCATAGATTTGTCCATGTTTTGAAAAATAAGCATACAGTGGGAATAAACTCAAATATCAGAGAAAAAAAAAGTCGTTTGACTATCAGAACAAGAACATATCCTCAACCAACCCAATAAGTAAACGGGTCAAATTTGACACCTAAGAAGTAGAGATCCAAGAAAAAGAAAGACAACTTACAAGCCAACTGGCACAGCTTTTGGGATTACATTTAGTAGCTTGCCTGAACAAGTATCGAGCTTCATCATTTCGGTTTGCCTTAGCTTCAAGCATTGCTAGCGTTTGGTAAATGTATTCATTTCCACCACAGTTTTTTAGTCCTTTATCAAGAAGATACCGAGCTTTCTTAACATTTCCAACTTTCAACTCCAAAACAGCCCATCCATGCCAGGCTGCAACATGCTTCTTGTCAGCAACTGTTGCAGCATCAAATAGTTGTCTAGCCCTTCTTATATTTCCCAATTTGTTTTCCAGAACTGCCCAACACTGATTTATGATAACAAATTCATACATAATGTCAAATAGTCTCCCCAAATGTAACAATCAACTTTTGTAAGAATCTAGGAAAAACAAAACAAAAAAAAACAAAAAATAACACTGACCTGCCAAATGTAGGCATTTTCACCTTGTGTCGCTTGGCAACCTTTCTCGTATACTGCCCTTGCTTCGTTTGATTTTGATTGCTTACCCAATATCTTCCCTAATGCCACATAAGACCTCCCATCCTCAGGCCAATAAGATATGCACTTCACACCAAAAAGTAATAATAAAAACATTTTAGGAACATATGCTGTAAATACAAATGCTAATCATGGCATCAGATCAAGAGCAATTACATGGATGACAAAAATGAACCCTAAAATAAGTTAGATAATCTTCATAGTTTGAGCATTCACCTAGTTATTCAATATGGTTAACTAGAGCTAATGCAGCTTAAATTCAACACGACAACATGACACATATACTCAACTAAATATTATTTAGGCAAGACGCCATCGGTAAATTACATATGCATTTCATGAGGCAAAATCCATTGGACCTTATACTGAGCATCACCTATTGAACTTAGTTTTTTAGTAGCTTAATATGTGCCGGCAAAGCTAACTAGTCCACACGCCACGCCTAGAGAACAATATGTGGAAGGCAGTGATGATCTTATGATATATAGACTAACACAATAACCCCTTAATAACTTTGCAAAACATTGAAAACCAGCAACACTAACCAGTGTCCACCCCTCCCCACCCCTAGGACAATATATGGAAAAGACGATGCTAAACTTATGCAGTTATCCACCATAAAACTACATTAATCGGACACATGGGTGGAACTAAGGGGTGTCACGGGACCGATAGAAATTGTGCACCCGATAACTTAGTTTCTAGTTATTACTTAGGTATGTTTGGTACACAAGATAATTAAGAGATAATGCTTATTTTTCAAAAAATAAGCTACTTAAAATATAAGATTTGTCTGGCAAACAGAACTTATAAGAGATTATAAAAAAATAATCTTGCATAATCTCTTAAAATCAAATGTTACTTCATGTAGCTTATAAATATAATAGCGCTCTCCATCTCCGGTTCCAGCAACAATATTTACTTTTACCAAACATACCCTTAGTTAGTCCATTCCGCCTTATACTACAGTTAAAAAATATTTGTGCACCCATTACTCCGATAATATTATACCTTTTCAAGTATATCCTCAGCTTCCTTATACCTAAAATTCCTAGCCAACACTTTGGCCCTATACAAGGCCAAATCCAAATTCACAACAAGCATCTTCTCACCACTACTCACAGCGTCACCTCTCTTCGGCTCGAAAATCGGCATTTTCTTCGCAAATTTCGACAACTCCTCATCCATCGCCGAAGACGTAGACACCTTATCACCATCATTCTCATTCGCATCTTCCTCAACTTCATCACCTTCATAACTCTCCTTCACTGGCCTCCGTACAACCAGCATATCATCTTCACGCGCCGCGGATGGAGCCGACGCGCCGCCAACAGCTGAGGAAGTGATGGACGGAAAGTGGAGGGGTGAATGTGGAAATGAGGGTTTGATGAGGGTAGTAAAGTGTAATTTTGTGGCTCCGTGTATTAAAGGAAAGTGTTGTGTTGTTGAAGAACAAGAAGAAGAAGATAGCTTCATTGTTGTTACTGTTTTACACATAGTGAATGCACATAGTTGCATTGGCGGGATTTTGAGGGTGGTGAAGTGTAAAAAGACGGTTTTGTCCTTTGTAGTGTAGAAGAATATGATGTTTTTTTAGGGTGGTTTGGGAATTTTGGGACTAGAGTCACTGGTTAATAAAGAGCCACGTGATGGAAGTTGGTTAGGAGGATGAGGTTTCATGGACAATAGATTTCTTGTAATACGTGGATGGTTTTTGTTGGTTGATAACTAGTGGATAAGTTGAAGGGTACTTTTTGAGTGAATTTTAGAGTTACTTACATTTTTAGTCCTTCTGGTTTGTCAGGTATTTCACTTTTAGTCAACTTTTTAAAAAAAAGTTCGAGTCCAGTCCAAAAGTGAAGCACCCATTTCACTTTTGGTCTATTTTATTGTTGGCTGTTAGTTTAACTGATTAAACAACACAAAAATAACTAAAATACCCTCATATTATATATTAAAATCGCTAAACTACCTTCCTTTCAATTATTCTTTACTTTTATTATTTTATTTTTTAACTTTTTATTAGTATTATCAATATTATTACTATAATCATCACTTTCATTAAAAACAAAATCATAGTATTACAAGAAATTAGTGGGGGCGAAACTATCCCAGCCCCACACCTTTAAGAATAAGCAAACTAATCCCATCGAAGATATGAGAATGCACGCGCCCAATATATTGAGAGAGAACTTCCGGATCCGTTTAAGTAGGGTCATCTCATCTGCCTCAAGTTCCCCTAAAGAGGAGAATGAGAAAGGGATGAACCCATATCCAATATCCGCACATTTGGCTCCATACTTAACGCGCTTACGCTTTGTGGCATCAATCACCACACGGCCTGGCACAAAATCAGTCATATCGGTTTGCGTGAGGGGAGAAGACCCCGTCAGATCGACACATACATCTTGCCCTCCATCCCAAGAATAGAGCAAGATATATGCTGGCCGTAAGACTTGCTCCCTTTCTCCACCCAACCCGATGTCAACCTCTTTACGAACCGAGACCCCGGATCGAGAGCAGATATCAACCAAAGTATCGTGCACCATGTTGTGCCAATGTTTAATACCAATGGTGCCAGCACACGACACATCATGGTCCCCGTAAATATCCCCCGCGAAAACCTTGGAGCGGTGAGCACCAGATCTGAGCAGAGAAAAAGGAAACGCTGGCCAGATAGCATAATACGCCTCAGAAAGTCTCGGCATTCATAGTCTGTCCCAGCCTATGTATCAGAACCACCCTAAGCCAGTATGAGGTGTGGTCCTCCTTTTGCGAACTCTAGAGTGTCATTTGTCGAGGAGATAGGCAAAATGTGGATTCAGCCATTTGGGTAACACGTGTGAAATATATATCTGCCAATTTCTTCATGAGTTTGGGGGCAGCGATCTCATCCGGGTTACTCAGAAGGTCAATCTCCATTTTCGCATTAAAAGCACTCAAGGCCTCCTCGAAGGAAGGTCCAGAGGTTACAATGTCGATTGTTCGAGGAGCTTAGTCTATAGTTTGATGATTGAGTCTGAAGCAAGGAATGCATAGTCCAAGGCATCCCTGCCGAATATACACCAAGCCCCAAATATAAATGGCGGGGTGGCCACCTCCATTGCCAATCACCAACCGCCCGAATAATAACAATACGTCTAAAGAAGAACGCAGGTCGCATCAAATGCAACGTGAACACGCTCAAAGACCAAGAGAACATATGCGCAGTAGAAGTATAACTTTGAAATGCCGACACAAGCACGAAGGAACAACAGCTCACATTGGGGATCCCTAAGCTTAGCAACAACGTCCATGAGCTCAATAGTTTTAGTAACCCTTTTCATAATGAGCTCGCAGCTAAACTCGAAGTCTATGCTAGCCAGTTCACCCAATAATTTGACCCCATGCAGCGGTCTAGCAATATTGGGCGGAAAAACACCTGCAATCATGCTTCTGGGGTCTACCTGCGGCCAAAAGACCTCAGTTTTATCAACATTGAGGTGTAGGCCGCGCCGTGGTCCATCCAAGATAATAAGCTCTAAAGCCTTCCCCACGACCAAGGTATCTCCAATAATAGTACCATCTTCTAGATACCAAGCTTGAAGAGAAAGACTAAAGGAGTCTCTAGTCTTACATATCAAGGGATGTAACACGAGAGCAAAGAGAAGAGGTCCAAATGGATCACCTTGTTGTACTCCCTGGTGCGACCATAACATGTGTTCCCCATAATATAATCTAGCTGGGCTAGAGTAACAAAACTCCACCCCACGTGAAATGGTAGGGCAACGCAAGCGAACCTCCTGTAGCATGACCTCACGGTCTACCAAGTTGAAGGCATTTTTGAAATCCACCAATAACATCGAAAGACCTTCCTCTCCACCTCGGTCCTCAATAAACCTATTCACGGCATGAAGAATAGCCTCCCCCCTCCAGGGACCCCAACACCAAACTAGAGATCATTTTGTGGAAAACTAGAAGGGGGGTTGAATAGTTTTACCAATTAAAACTTTGTTTTAAAATATTTAGATCAACTTATGTCAATCTATTTAGATGTATATTTGATATATATATATATATATATATATATATATATATATATATATATATATATATATATATATATATATATATATATATATATATATATATATATATATATATATATATATATATATATATATATATATATAATGCAAAGGTAAAAGAAACACAAAACCACGACATGAGTGTTTATAGTGGTTCGGCTACAAGGACACCTTCCTTGCCCTACTCCACTCCTCGAGTCACCTACTCGAGAGTTCATTAGCACTACACGACGCAACTCCTTATGGCGGAGAAGCCTTCACAACGTCGCCTACTCTTTTTCCGGTACAAGGCTAAACACCGGGTTCTTCCACGAGGTAGAACCATACTGATTGGTCCCAAACGGTTAACCCAAATTAACCAGGTGAATGGTCAGCAAGAATTAATCACTTGAGAACGCAATGCAATTATCCAGGAGAGTTTAGTGTATCCCCGGGTCGTTAAGTCCCAACGAGGTGTGAAAACTGTAATACAACGAATCTGTGATCGGGTGAATATTGAACAGGAAAGGGTGATGATTGATTATACTAAGGAAATGAATCTATTTAAGGACTTTGAAGTCCTTCTAATTCTATTCTAAAAAACGCTTAACGATTAAAACCTAAAACGCGTGACGTTTATGTTAAAATAAACGCTCACGCATAAAAGAAAATGTGAAATTGAAACAAGATTAATCCTAAAAATATAAAATGAAATTTTACAAACCTAATGATAAGAGAAAATTTTGAGAAAAAGAAAATTATTTTTATGACTATTTATTTAATTATTAGTAATTAAAAACTATTTTTAACTATTTAATAATAATCTAAAATATAAGAAAATGTGAAATAAAGCTAGAAAAATGAAATTATGACTTAGAAAAATCTAAAATATTATAACACTTATTTTAAAATTGAAAATATATTTTTTTACACTTTTTATCTATTTATTATTAATTAATTACTATTTATTAATTATTTAAAATACACTTAAATACAAGAAAATATAAAATTAACCTAGAAAAATGAAATTTTAACTTAGAAAAATCTAAAATACTATAAAACTAATTTTAAAATTGAAAAGATATTTTTTATGCTTTTTATTTATTTATTATTAATTATTTAATACTTTTTAACCATTTTAAATTCTAATAAATACTAAACAAATTAAGAAAATTCTGAAATTTTTTATATAAATATCTTATGATGACAGAAAGCTAAGAAAATTATAAAAACAGAAAGTGCTTAATAATAAGCTGAAAAGAAAAATTAAAAAGCTAATTTCTATTAAATAAACGCTATCACTATTTTTAAAATGATGTTTTTGTGATTTTTCTTTATAAACCTATTTAACTACCGATAATAAGCAACTTTTATGATAACAAAATTTTGGAAATTAAAATAAGCGCTTTGAGAGCTTATTATCTCAGCATTAAGCTTTTGAGCTTAATTTGATTATTCAAGCTCAAATAAGATATCAATAAGCTTACAAGCTGGAACCAAAAGTAAATTAAGATGCAAACAAGCTTAAGCTACTTAAATGAAGCTAAAAAGCACAAAGATCAACACTGATAAGCTTAAAATAATCAAATAAGCACTTATACTAAACCTATAATCCAAACAGGCCTGCAGTCATTTCCACAAGCCATTTAAGCTTATGAAATAAGCTTAAAAGCTCAAAATAAAGACTGAGGTATTGAGATGGGTTGGTGAGCTTTCTAAAAAGTCCAAGCTCACACACTGGGGTCCACTAATAAGCTTATGACAAGCTTGTGAAAAAGCTTGTAAAACACTGACTTCTTATTGTACACAGAAATGGGACAAACAACAAGTCACTAGCAGCCCTATTAAATAAGCTGCAAATGGAAAAATAATCTTTGGAACTTTAAGACAGCTAGGTTAGCTACACAAAAAGCTAAAGTGTAAGCTCCCGGAAAATTTCAATGTACTTAACGTTTTAATCAGGAATTAATCACGATCTATTTCGTCATGAAATTTTCTAAACATCACATTTGCATATCATTTGGCATATGCATGATCAACGCACTGAGCGCTCATAAATATACCGTTGTGATCTAAATAAATTTCCCCACTATCCTGATAATCCTAAAATACGTAATGAATACGTAAAAATTTGTAAAAATTACGAATTTAATTATAATAAAAATATATAAAATTCGTAACGGGCCTCGGAACTCATTGGACTTTATTCCACCTCGTAACCCAACTCAACTTGTAAATGGGCCTTGTAACCGGGCCAAGCCCACGCTATATTTACACTATTTGGGCCTCGTTATTTTATTCGAGCCCAACGGATTAACACTACTCTTGGGCTAGTCTTTGAACACCCAACTCACCAAGCCCAACACCCTTCTTTTCTTTACTGGGCCTCGTCTAGCAAGACAAATCCCAAAGCCCATACATGTAGAATTAAGGTTTAATATGTTTGTGTTCTTTCTGTGGTAACCGAACGAGCAAACAAATGGGAACCAAACATGAAAGTCAAATGTACCCCAACTAGGAATCCTAAGTCAAAGTGCTTGTGTATGAAAAAGGGAGACAAGAAAACACCTTAGCTACTCTAACCCATTTTTATAATACTCTAAACCACCAAGACCCATTGACTCAACCAAGACTTTATAAACCATGGGTCCTTATTCGCTATCACTCTCGACAAGAACACAAGATGAAATCACAAACACTTACTTTGACCTTGAACCCTTTGTGTAGACATGAACAAAAGGAGACAAGCCACCCTAACCAATAAAATAACACCCTAAGTTACTATATAATACTACCATAACCCATTTTGACCAACTTGACTTCCTTAACCATTGGATATCATGTTCCTAAGCAAGAGCTTGAAATTGACTAGACATTTGCATGCCCATAAACCTTGGCTGCCATCACTCCCACGCATGGAAACTTTCCTCAAACATGACCAAATACAATATAACATGTGACTAATAAGCCTAGAGTTAGGAGAGCTATAAGTAAAATATTAAGAAGGCCATGCTCATCTTCTCTTTATAATCTCCTCAACACTTAGAAAAATTCTCATTACATCACAAAAACTCTTTCAAACATATACTTCCTCTAAACATAAAAGGTTCACTGTGGGAGGGTTTAGTTCGAAGAAGAAAGGAAAAACGAAAGGATTTCGGGGTAATAACGTTAGAAGAAAAGGGAACTAGGAGACTTGGGTTGCATTCGGTTTAGTTATCTTGGTGTCTCACTTCTCGTCCGAGTTCCCACACCACTCTTGAGTGATTGTAAGTTTTCCTCGAACCTATTTCGACACGACTCATATCATGCTTGATGTCTAGTATTACACTTATACTCGTTAGAACACTTTCATATCGAAACTTTGCTAACACACATGCTAAGGTGCTATGAAAACTAAAATGAAATATAAGCAACTTTAGTTCATTGAGAAGAAGAAGAAATGGAAACAAGAAATTAATACCATGCATGTATCTCGACAACAGTAGCATGCTTACTTAAAAACATAACACAGAAACTGTACGATATATATAGCATGTAGCGTAGAAATAAAACACAAGGCAGGCCTAGCTCAGTTGGTTATCACGCATGGGCTATGGGCGGGAGGTCACCGGTTCGAATCTCACTTGTTGCACCCTTTTTCCTCCCCTTTTTATAACTATCACTGTTTGGCAAAACTAACCCCTCCACTTCAAGTAACTATTTAACTAGGGTAAAACATGGTTCTAAAAATGTAAAAGTCCAACTTTTGAAAATGTTTGCAAAAACAGATTTTTATAGGGACCAAAAGCGTCAACTGAAACTTTAAGCATGAGATATTTTTGGGTACAAAGTGTCATTTTCTAATAGTTTAGGGACTAAACTCGTACTTTTGTAAATTGAGGGTAAAAGTGTAAATTCGGGAAAAGTTTAGAAAAACTTATAAACCCATAATAACTTCGTAAAACAGTATCTTGATCATATGAGTATTTTATTTCGGATAACGGTAAATGTATTACTTATATATATATATATATATATATATATATATATTGTAAGATTATAATTATATATATATATCAAACCGATAAAACACACGGGAATTTATTCAAACACGTTAAAATACTCAAGAAATTTACTAAGATCACAACGGGGAACATTTCACTTATGCGTAAGTGAGGATCATTAATTAAGGCAATGTAGCACATAAATTAACTTAAAACGTTAATCACGATCGCACACTATTGGATTGGACAATCCAATGATCTATTGAATAAGAATATTCAATGCTCTATTATTTTGGTCGCGAACCAAAATGCTCATATACTGAGACTCGCCATCTCATCATTTTAGGTTTCGAGTTGGAACCTCCGCTACATTGTGCTTGATCTATTTTTGTGCGTGTGCAATATCATCAAGGTGAGTTCATAGCCTCGCTTTTACTTTATTTTTATAAACCCCATGAGGAGATACATGCTCTAAACTAGAACACAAGGTTTTCATAAATGCTTGATCTTCGATTATTGGTACCGCTTAAGTATTTAGCCACAAGTCCCCGATCATGAACCATTAGTCACCGCGAGTGAACGAGATATCGTGAATAGTACTATGGGAATAACGAACCCGTTTCGGTTATAGAGAAATAACAAGGCGCACCATATCGAATATCTTTAGGTAATTGGCTATTACCTCCTTTGGGCATACTTACGCACACCGGTAATTCGTGTATGCGGTTGAGTCTTGGTTTCATGAGCTTAGCGCATAATAATCTGTGATATTTTTCTTATGATATTGTTAGTTTACAATGATCATGATCTTATACTTGTGTTCAACTTATTTTAAACCTATGGACTTCACTCAACATTTTGTTGACCTTTTAAGCATGTTATCTCGTGTAATCGGTGAAGATTATGACCAAGGTGCGGAACGGGCATGGCAAGGCTTATCCGGTGGTGTAAACATAAAAGTTATCATTTCTTTCAAACTCATGATCTTTCTTTTGGAAAAACACTTGATCTATTTACAATGTTTTGTAACAAACTATGAGTTTTCGATGAATGATAACTATTTTAATAAAACGTCTCTTTTGAGTCGTTTTCTATAATTTTGACTATGATCTCCATTCAAGTAACACCCGAATTAGTCTTCCATTGTCATTAAGATTTTCTGGGTGTTCAGATTGGCATCGAGCCAAGGTTATAGAGAACCAAAGAGTTTTCAAAATCATTTGGACTATAACCGCACTTTTAAACGGGACTATTTTACACCACCGCCTTTACGCCCTTCCGTGACCGCCTATGCATTAGGATTGATGCATCACTAGATCATAAGTAAATTGCATTCATTTAAGTTAGGCATGGCGAATTGCTTAGCTAACTAAAATAATTATATTATTTGGCATTTACTTACATTAATTTATGGGTTGTTACAGTACTATGTCTCGCATCCCACTTGATTGTTTCGTCATCGACACCGAGATGGATGATACCATGTCCTCTACGATCGTCACTATGCCACCATCCCGTCTGTCATACCGACCTCTTGCTTTGGATGGCCCGAACCTTTGAGGAAGGTGAAGTTGCTCGAACTCCCATCGCTCCGCCTATGACCGCTCATCCTCAAGAGTACAATGCTTTTGCTTCCATGACCCTAGATCAAGACTATGAGTCGCAAAGAATGGCTACCGCTTCAGATGTTCTTGTGGATGATGAATCATCCAAGTCATCGTAGCACCGACTTTGCTTCATCGATTCTTCGGATCATCTCGCCCAAGCTATCCGTCGGCGCCGACGTAGGATTCGTGTTCTTAAGCCTCATGAACCGAGCCGCTTGGAGTACCTTATAGATTACATCCTAATGGTAAGACCTTCAAACGCACCGCTAGGAAGCGTGTGCGACCCATCACTATGACTCATGTGATGCCACCACATCACCATCCATCACCACCACCACCTCGGTCATCACCGTTTCACTGCATTGCTCCACCCATCGCTACTTCACCACCACCGCCACTTCATCGTGTTCTACCATCGACTACTCTGCTTCTGCTTCATCACCACCTACAACATCACCTCCTTTGGACACTTTTAGTGAGCCAATTTTACCGCTTTGCATCAAGTGCTATCCACCATCACTATCTCGATCCCGAAAAGCCTACTCAAGTGGATAATGAGGCCGGACCAAGGAAGAAACCGGTGCTAGGAGATGGTCATTCTTGATACCCTTACTCGACGTTGGAGAGAAGACGAGGAGCGCCTAGTTCGTTTGAGCTTGAGAAAGCTCGACCATCGCACTACTCCAAATATACATTGCCGGTGAACCAAGACACCACACTATCCCTTTGTTGGCTACGAGACTTATCAGGCACGAAGATCAGTTGAATGAGCTCATGGCACATTATGATGAGATTCCACTAGTGAGGATAGAGAGCTTGGAGGAAGAAGTCGAGA
Source organism: Chrysanthemum lavandulifolium (assembly GCA_022545495.1). Lineage (NCBI taxonomy): Eukaryota > Viridiplantae > Streptophyta > Magnoliopsida > Asterales > Asteraceae > Chrysanthemum > Chrysanthemum lavandulifolium. Next base: position 173,601,722 of record CM040239.1, read on the forward strand.
ACCTCGTGGTAGGTCGCTACTCCATCGAGATAGTGTTTGATATGATGAGTACTCAGATTGTGGAGGCAAGAGAGGCCGTTAACCAATTGACTCGGAGATTGGAGACTACTATTCGAGATGCTAGTACTTTGAGAGAGACTGCTTTGGGTCGAGAAAGAGTCCTACATCACGAGCTTGCAACCGCTCATGCTCACACTGCTATTCTGGAGGAGAGGATTGATGACCTCGAAGCGAGAGATCGAGCCCGTGAGCAGCAGATCCGAGACTTGACAGCTATGGTTGAGGAGATTCGTCGTCGTCAGGATGACGCATCGGGAGATGCGTAGATCCTAGTCATCTTTATCTTAGTATGTATCATAAAGCCGCCATATGAGGCATTAAGGCTTGTATCTTTTTGGTTTGTAACCTTGGAACAAGAATTATGACGATGTAACTTATGGTTGTGAACAAAACTATGTATCGATGTATTCCATGGTTGTATTTCTATTATTCTGATGTTATGATATTATTCCTCGGTGATGTATGCCGAACCAATCCTTATGTCCTTATACATATATTATGATTTGTTAAGAAAAATCATATTTCAATCGTTGTTCATACCAAAATCATATCATTAATTTAAAGTGGTAATCTGGACTATTATGAAATGTATGATATGAAATCAATTTTATCATCGATCGATAATTTCTTAATCACGGTATTTATTCTTGAAATTTTAGAAAATGGTCAAGAAGAAAGCTACCTCATCCACCATCACTCCATGACTATTCGTAAAATGGTCGCCGAAAGTGTTAGCGGCTATAGCTCAACATGTTTCGACATCGCTAGAGCCGGTTCGAACGCATTGAAGTCGAACGAATTGCCCAAGAGGCACGTGGTGAAATTGCAAGAGAAGCCGAAATTGCAAGAGAAGGTCGAGAATGCCCGAATTGCTCGAGAGGTTGAAGCCGAGCGTGTCGCTCAGCAAAGACGCGAGGTCAAGTCGCCGCATTCTTTGAAGAGAATCGTGTCGCGAAGTCGCACGCCTTCTTGAAATGGCAAACTCAAATGCAACTAACACTCCAACAAATCAAAGTGAGTCCACTTTAACTCGCAAGTGTAATTACAAAGAGTTCATGAACCGCAGCGACATTCTTCAAGGGCAATCAAGGTGCTATTGGTTTACTTCATTGGTTTGAGAGAACCGAGGGCGTATTACGCTAAGTGATCGACAAATGATTGCAAAGTCAAGTTTGCGATGGAACTTTGTTAGAAGATGCGTTATCTTGGTGGAAAGGCCACGCCAACCAATTGGAATGGAAGAAGCTTGTAAGATTTCATGGTCGATCTGAAACAACTATTAATGAAACAAGATTGCGAGGACTGAGATCAAGAAACTCGAAGATGAGTATTACCACTTGGCTGCTAAAGGTAATGATCTCAAGACATACTTCAAGAGATTCCACGAGCTGAGAGCTTTATGTCCTTATTTGTTTCCCACCAATGAAAAGCTTTTGGAAGCTTTGATCAGAGGTTTACCTCGAAGCATCGAAGGAGATGTCATCGCTTCAAATCCAAAAACTGTTGAAGAAGTTGTCATTGTGTCCCACCGCCTTATGGAACCAATACTAAAGCTTGCAAATGCACAAGGCTCAAGTGACAACAAAAGAAAGTTTGATGATCGGAAAACCTCAAATTCCAACCACCATCAATCCAACAACAACAATCGGAACAACAACAATCAATATCACCGCAACAGAAACCAACATCACAATCGGCAAAACCGAAGGCAAGAAGCCGCAAGGGCTTATCGCCGCACCCATTTCCGCCGAAAAGGGTATGTAGGACCACATCCCCATGTAATGAGATGTTTGATGCACCATTCGGACCTTGTACTTGTGAAGTGCGATAAGTGCAACAAGGTAGGTCATCAAGGTAAACATTGTCGAAACCACGGAAGAGGCAACAACGTGACAAACATGAATCGCTATGGATGTGGAGAACACGGTCATTTCAAGAGCCAATGCCCAAAGTTAAATGTCGTTCAAACAAACAATGCGCGTGCAAGAGTGTACATGCTAGGAGATGGAGATGCACCGTTGAACCCCGACATTGTGACGGTACGTATTCTCTTAACAATCATTCTCGCAAAAATCTTGTTTGATTCTCGAGCCGATAAGAGTTTTGTATCTACTACTTTTGCACCATTACTTGAAATATCCCCAATCGCCTTAGATACAACTTATGAGATAGAACTTGCCGATGGGAAAATAATAGGAACCAACACCGTAATCCGTAATCGTCTCTATTCTATTACAAGATCATTCGCTTCTCATAGATCTTTTGCCAATCAAACTTGGAAGTTTCGATGTCGTAATTGGCATGGATTGGTTGTCCAAACACCGTGCTAGGATTGTTTGTGATGAGAAAACCGTTCATATCCCGATCAACGGTGAAACCTTAGTCATCCAAGGAGATCAAAGTAGAAAGTACTTAAGTATCATATCCGTGCGAAGTCAATAAAGTACATGGAAAAGGATGTTATGCCTTCTTAGCTCAAGTAACGGAAAAGAAGTTGGAAGAGAAACGACTAGAAGATGTACCGTAATCAAGGAATTTCGAGGTATTTCCGGAAGATTTGCACGGACTTCCACCGCCGACAAGTCGAATTTCAAATCGATCTTATTCCCGGAGCTACTCCCGTAGCACGAGCACCATACCGCTTAGCACCCTCGTAAATGCAAGAATTATCCAAACAACTAGAAGAGCTATCCGAGAAAGGATTCATTAGACCAAGTTCCTCACCCGGGAGCACCGGTATTATTCGTTAAGAAGAAAGATGGATCATTCGGATGTGTATCGGTTATAGAGAATTGAACAAGCTCACAATCAAAACCGCTATCCCTTACCAAGAATCGATGATCCGCTTGATCAATTACAAGGCTCGAGTGTATACTCAAGATTGATTTAAGATCCGGATATCATCGATTACGGGTAAGAGAAGAAGATATACCCAAGACCGCATTTAGAACTCGATATGGCCATTATGAATTCCAAGTAATGCCATTCGGTTTAACTAATGCACCGCCAGATTTATGGACCTCATGAATAGAGTCTGCAAACCATATCTGGATAAATTCGTCATTGTGTTCATTGACGATATTCTTATATACTCGTAATAAAGAAGAACATGCGAACATTTGAAGACCGTCACCGGTTACTCAAGGATGAAAAATTGTACGCAAAGTTTTCCAAGTGTGAATTTTGGATTGAGACGGTCCAATTTCTTGGTCATGTGATCGACGGTGAAGGAATCCATGTGGATCCCGCAAAATTGAATCCGTTAAGAATTGGCCGATGCCACTAATCCCATCGAAATTCGTCAATTCTTAGGACTTCTTGGTTATTATCGAAGATTCATCAAGGTTTCTCGAAAATAGCTAAACCATCGACCGAGTTAACCCGAAAACGAAGAAATTCGAATGGGGAGACGATCAGAATCGACTTTTCAACTCTCGAAGAACAAACTTTGCGAAGCACCTATCTTGGCACTACCGAAGGAGCCAAGATTTTGTAGTATATTGTGATGCTTCACACATGGGTTTAGGCGCCGTTCTCATGCAAAGGAACAAAGTGATTGCTTATGCGTCACGACAACTCAAAACTCATGAGAAGAATTATACTACTCACGATCTAGAACTTGGCGCCGTGGTATTTGCACTCAAATTATGGAGACATTATTTGTACGGAACCAAGTGTATAGTGTACACCGATCACAAAAGTCTTCAACACATCTTAGATCAAAAGGAATTGAATATGCGCCAACGTCACCGGCTCGAATTGCTTAGTGATTATGATCGCGAGATCCGTTACCATCACGGAAAGGCAAACGTTGTTGCCAATGCTTTGAGCGTAAAAGATCGCCTAAGCCGCTTAGAGTGAGATCATTGGGAATGGTAATCAATTCACCCTACCATCGAAAATTCTTGAAGCTCAAATCGAAGCCCTTAAGGAAGAAAATAGGCCGAATGAGAAGATTTATGGCATGTCGGAGAATGAGAATGGATTTGTGAAGAGATCAGATGGAACGCTATGTTTCAAAAATCGAAGTTGGATTCCACTCTTTGGAGGTATCCGAGAGCTCATCATGCATGAATCACATAAATCAAAGTATTCCATACATCCCGTCCCAACAAGATGTATCAAGATCTAAAGCTTTTGTCTTGGTGGCCTAATATGAAGGTCGATATCGTCAGATACGCCAATAAATGTTTGACATGCTTGAAAGTTAAAGTCGAACATCAAAAGCCATCCGGATTGTTAACTCAACCGAACTTCCTATGTGGAAATGGGAAAGAATCACAATGGACTTTACCACAAAGTTGCCAAAACTTCTAATGGTTTTGACACCATTTGGGTTATTGTAGACCGTCTTACAAAGTCCGCTCATTTCTTGCCAATCAAGGAGAACGGCGAAATGATTACACTCGCTAGATCGTACATCAAAGAGATTGTTTCTCGTCATGGTGTACCAATCTCAATCATATCGATCGTGATAGCCGATTCACCTCAAGATTTTGGCAAACGCTCAAAAAGCCATGGGTACCAACTTAGATATGAGTACTGCGCACCATCCTCAAACAGATGGACAAAGTGAAAGAACGATCCAAACTCGGAAGACATGCTAAGAGCATGTGTGATTGATTTCGAAAAGGATGGGATAAGCACTTACCCGGGTGAATTCTCTTACAATAACAGTTATCACGCCAAGATTAAAGCTGCTCCTTTTGAAGCACTCTATGGAAGAAAATGCCGATCGCCCGGTTCTTTGGCGGAAGTTGAGAAGTACAACTTACAGCCCCAAATTGTCCAAGAGACAATGAAAAGATAATGCAATTCGGCAAAGATTGCAAGCACTCGAGATAGACAAAAGAGCTACGCAGATGTTCGAAGAAAACCAATGGAATTCCAAGTCGGAGACCGTGTAATGCTCAAAGTATCACCGAAAGGGATGGTCGATTTGGAAAACGAGGAAAGCTCAAACCTCGATACGTCGGACCATTCAAAATTCTTCAAAGAATTGGTCCGATGGCATATAAACTTGATCTTCCCAAGAACTTAGCCGAGTACATGACACGCTCCATGTCTCGAATCTTAAGAAGTGTCTTCGGATGAAACTCTAGTCGTACCACTCAAGGACATCCACTCAATGACAAACTTAGCTTTGTCGAAGAACCATCGAGATCATGGACGGAGAAGTTAAGAGGCTTAAGCAAAGCCGCATTCCTATCGTTAAAGTTCGATGGAATCATAAGAAACGAGTGCAGAGTTCACCGGGAGCGCGAGGATATAATGCGTTCCAAGTATCCCCACTGCTCATCTAGATCACCCATGATGACCTCTGCGAGTTTAATCGCTGGACGCGGTTCTCTTAAGGGTAGGTCTTGTAAGCTCCGGAAAATTTCAATGTACTTAACGCTTTAATCGTGAATTAATCACGATCTATTTCGTCATGAAATTTTCTAAATATCACATTTGCATATCATTTGGCATATGCATGATCAACGCACTGAGCGCTCATAAATATACCGTTGTGATCTAAATAAATTTCCCACTATCCCGATAATCCTAAAATACGTAATGAATACGTAAAATTTGTAAAATTACTTAATTTAATTATAATAAAATATATAAAATTAAGAAGCAGACCTCGGAACTCATTGGACTTTATTCCACCTCGTAACCCAACTCAACTTGTAAATGGACCTTGTAACCGGGCCAAGCCCACGCTATATTTACACTATTTGGGCCTCGTTATTTTATTCGAGCCCAACGGATTAACACTACTCTTGGGCTAGTCTTTGAACACCCAACTCACCAAGCCCAACACCCTTCTTTTCTTTACTGGGCCTCGTCTAGCAAGACAAATCCCAAAGCCCATACATGTAGAATTAAGGTTTAATATGTTTGTGTTCTTTCTGTGGTAACCGAACGAGCAAACAAATGGGAACCAAACATGAAAGTCAAATGTACCCCAACTAGGAATCCTAAGTCAAAGTGCTTGTGTATGAAAAAGGGAGACAAGAAAACACCTTAGCTACTCTAACCCATTTTTATAATACTCTAAACCACCAAGACCCATTGACTCAACCAAGACTTTATAAACCATGGGTCCTTCGCTGCTATCACTCTCGACAAGAACACAAGATGAAATCACAAACACTTACTTTGACCTTGAACCCTTGCGTGTAGACATGAACAAAAGGAGACAAGCCACCCTAACCAATAAAATAACACCCTAAGTTACTATATAATACTACCATAACCCATTTTGACCAACTTGACTTCCTTAACCATTGGATATCATGTTCCCTAAGCAAGAGCTTGAAATTGACTAGACATTTGCATGCCCATAAACCTTGGCTGCCATCACTCCCACGCATGGAAACTTTCCTCAAACATGACCAAATACAATATAACATGTGACTAATAAGCCTAGAGTTAGGAGAGCTATAAGTAAAATATTAAGAAGGCCATGCTCATCTTCTCTTTATAATCTCCTCAACACTTAGAAAAATTCTCATTACATCACAAAAACTCTTTCAAACATATACTCTCTAAACATAAAAGGTTCAATGTGGGAGGGTTTAGTTCAAGAAAAAGGAAAACGAAAGGATTTCGGGGTAATAACGTTAGAAGAAAAGGGAACTAGGAGACTTGGGTTGCATTCGGTTTAGTTATCTTGGTGTCTCACTTCTCGTCCGAGTTCCCACACCACTCTCTTGAGTGATTGTAAGTTTTCCTCGAACCTATTTCGATACAACTCATATCATGCTTCGATGTCTAGTATTACACTTATACTCGTTAGGAACACTTTCATATCGAAACTTTGCTAACACACATGCTAAGGTGCTATGAAAACTAAAATGAAATATAAGCAACTTTAGTTCATTGAGAAGAAGAAGAAATGGAAACAAGAAATTAATACCATGCATGTATCTCGACAACAGTAGCATGCTTACTTAAAAACATAACACAGAAACTGTACGATATATATAGCATGTAGCGTAGAAATAAAACACAAGGCAAGCCTAGCTCAGTTGGTTATCACGCATGGGCTATGGGCGGGAGGTCACTGGTTCGAATCTCACTTGTTGCACCCTTTTTCCTCTCCTTTTTATAACTATCACTATTTGGCAAAACTAACCCCTCCACTTCAAGTAACTATTTAACTAGGGTAAAACATGGTTCTAAAAATGTAAAAGTCCAACTTTTGAAAATGTTTGCAAAAACAGATTTTTATAGGGACCAAAAGCGTCAAATCTGGAAACTTTAAGCATGAGATATTTTTGGGTACAAAGTGTCATTTTCTAATAGTTTAGGGACTAAACTCGTACTTTTTGTAAATTGAGGGTAAAAAGTGTAAATTCGGGAAAAGTTTAGAAAAACTTATAAACCCATAATAACTTCGTAAAAACGAGTATCTTGATCATATGAGTATTTTATTTCGGATAACGGTAAATGTATTACTTATATATATATATATATTGTAAGATTATAATTATATATATATCAAATCCGATAAAACACACGGGGAATTTATTCAAACACGTTAAAATACTCAGCAAATTTACTAAGATCACAACGGGGGAACATTTCACTTATGCGTAAGTGAGGATCATTAATTAAGGCAATGTAGCACATAAATTAACTTAAAATGTTAATCACGATCGCACACTATTGGATTGGACAATCCAATGATCTATTGAATAAGAATATTCAATGCTCTATTATTTTGGTCATGAACCAAAATGCTCATATCCGAGACTCGCCATCTCATCATTTTAGGTTTCGAGTTGGAACCTCCGCTACATTGTGCTTGATCTATTTTTGTGCGTGTGCAATATCATCAAGGTGAGTTCATAGCCTCGCTTTTACTTTATTTTTATAAACCCCGAGGAGATACATGCTCTAAACTAGAACACAAGGTTTTCATAAATGCTTGATCTTCTTGATTATTGGTACCGCGCTAAGTATTTAGCCACAAGTCCCCGATCATGAACCATTAGTCACCATGAGTGAACGAGATATCGTGAATAGTACTATGGGAATAACGAACCCGCTTCGGTTATAGAGAAATAACCGGGCGCACCATATCGAATATCTTTAGGTAATTGGCTATTACCTCCTTTGGGGCATACTTACGCATAATCGGTAATTCGGTGTATGCGGTTGAGTCTTGGTTTCATGAGCTTAGCGATAATAATGTGATATTTTTCTTATGATATTGTTAGTTTACAATGATCATGATCTTATACTTGTGTTCAACTTATTTTAAACCTATGGACTTCACTCAACATTTTGTTGACCTTTTAACCATGTTATCTCGTAATCGTGAAGATTATGACCAAGGTGCGGAACGGGCATGGCAAGGCTTATCCGGTGGTGTAAAAACATAAAAGTTATCATTTCTTTCAAACTCATGATCTTTATTTTGGGAAAAACACTTGATCTATTTACAATGTTTTGTAACAAACTATGAGTTTTCGATGAATGATAACTATTTTAATAAAACGTCTCTTTTGAGTCGTTTTCTATAATTTTTGACTATGATCTCCATTCAAGTAACACCCGAATTAGTCTTCCGCTGTCATTAAGATTTTCGGGGGTGTTACATAAAGCACACAAGCTGGGACTCACTAATAAGCTTTTGACAAGCTTATGAAGTAAGCTAGCTCAACTGTGCACAGGGGAGGTTTTTGAAAAAGTGTTCAAAAGAAGATAAGAAATAAGCAGTTAAATAAGCTAACTAGAAATTATAAAAAATACTATGATAAAGATGAGTAGTTAAATAATATTAACCTAAGAGCTTAAGTCCTAAATCCTAACAGTAAGATCACAAGAAAATTCACAAGTTTATTCAAAAACTGATAAACTGAAAATTTTGACTTTTTATATTACACTAACAAGTTGACTAAAATGAACTTTTGATTGATCCTACTAACTGATTATGTTATATTAAGGTAATATAAGATTAATTTAAGCTATATTAACAAGTTCTAAGCAGCTGTGATGAGATTTACACTCTAAATCCTAACAGTGGCCAACTTAAGTGAGATTAAAGGAGAATTTGACTTTTTCTCAAACAAGGACTTGTTTTTATTGTTTCTTTGAGTTATTAGATGCTAATAAGACATAGAACAACAACAAGTAATAACACAAACAGCTTCTAACTCAGATAACAAAGTAAAGCCAAACAACCCTTTACTTAACTGTTTTGAAGCTTTTCAAAGCTTAACACTGATTTAAGCCATGAAACTGATTCATAAGGTCTTGATATGAGATAATGAGCTTAATGAAACACAGAAACACAACTTTAAACAACAAATACTCATTGATCATGTTTATACTAATATTGGCAGTGAAAATGAAAAACTGAACAAACAAGTATCCCTATGAACAAACATAGAATATAAAGCAACAAGTTAACTATAGAAGGCCAAATAAGCATATAACACCAAAGATAAGCAGATTTTAAGCAGTTCTACAGTAAAACACTAAAATATAGAAAATGGCTTACAAATGAAATACGACTGAGAATACAGAACCAAGGATCAAAACCACTTCCTATAGCTTCCCAAGAAGCTCTAAACCAAGGGCAATCCAATATTCACCCTGCTCCAGCTTTGATCTTCATCTCCATTGATTTTTTATTTTTAACTATTTTTTTTTGATATTTTTGGTAATTTTTCTTTTTGATACTAAACTTAGTTTTAAGGTTACTAAAAGCTTTAAAAAGCTTTATAAGGAGCTTATGTGAGCTTGTGAGTCCAAAACAACAACTAACAATAACATTCGATCATATTGAGAATTTAAGGTAAAAATTGCACAATCATGAAAGGAAATTGAAACTTGAAATTGAGCTTTTCAAAAGTTTTATTAGACACTAAGAACATGAAATACAAAGTTGGAAAGCTAATTGATACACTGGAAATTGAAAATTAAGCTAAACGACATACATTAACTAAAATTACTCTAGATACACTTCACATTGCTTCATCTCTTCTTTCTTTATAGACTTTAGAGACTCCCCACATGCTTCTGATCATTTCCCACTTGCAATCTTGGCCATTGATTTCTCTGAATTCATCCTAGCCTTTAAAACTGATTTTGGCGCCAAAAGTCTTGATAGTGGATTAGAGCAGGTTTAGAGCAATTAAAGACTTTTGGTTGCTTGTGGAGGTGTAAGGGGACAAGTTGGGAAGTAGATATGGAGCTAGGGGTGATTTGGCAACAAAACCAGGCAAGGTGGAGTGTAGATTGGTGGGGAAGCATTAAATGCTTATGGGCTAGTATAGGAGGAGGGGGGATGAGCTGGAGAGAGTAGGTAGTGAGGTGGAAAGGTGGTGAGGTGGTGGTAAAACCACTGGTTTTGGAATTGCAGGCGTGGGTGAGGAAGAAGCACAGTGAAAATGGTTTTGGCGGGGTTGGTGGGTTTGGTGGTGGATATTAATAACGGGGGTTCAAATGGGATATTGGCGGGGTCAGTGAGATTTTGAACTAGCTCAAGGTTGAAGGGTCAAGGTCCAAGTCACTGGGTTGGGCTTGTGTTGGGCGGTGGATTGGGTTGATAATAACAAAGGGTCCGGTTTGGTTTTGTAGTTAATACACAAGGACCAAAGTTGAAATTTCGCAAACTTGAGGATCGAACTCGCCACTTTTCCAAAGTTAACACAAGGACCAAACTTGCCAATCTTTAATAGTAGAAGGACCACATTTGATTATTTTCACTTTTAAATATCCGAGGACTATATTTGACATTTTTCAAAGTTGAGGACCAAAGTTGTAAATTGTGATTTTAACTTCAAAGGACTATTTTTGACACCTCATGAATCCCTAGGGACTTTAAATAACATTTTTCTTTATTTTTATTTACCAGGGACTATATTTGACAACTCATGAAACTTGGGGGACTAAAACTGCCAATTATGCAAACTTGATACATTTTTCATCTGATTTTGGTATTTTTGCATTTAAAACACATAAAACACTTATTTGTGATATTTTTATCATTTTGATGCTTTGACAGGTGTTTTTGATGTTTTTGGCAGTCTAAAAGGTATAAAAATGATGAGTATTTGCATACGCATCAATCCCCCACACTAAGATATTGCTAGTCCCTAGCAATCTTTTGAGAACACTTAATGGATTTCATCTCTTTACCAAAAGCCATTACTTCTGGAGTAGCCAATTGTTTCAGTTCAAGTAAGAACCTTGGCACAATGATAACCAAATGATTTTGAGCAAATCACCGACTTTCAACGGTTTTGATTTGTCTTTACCGAAGCCGTTGCTTCGGACTAGCCAACTCTTAGATAAAATATCTTTGGTGAGTCGATTACCAATTATGGTTTTCCAATCGCCTTTACCACAAGCCATAAACTTGCGGGCTAGCCAACTCTTCACTTTTAAGGATATGGTGGTGAACACCATACAATTTTGGGCAAATTGCAAGCCGTCAACGGATTTGAGATATCTTTACCAAGAGCCGTTTGCTCTGGATTAGCCAATCCTTTTGTGTATTAGACATGGCGGATCGATAATCAGAAGTCGAGTAAGTGCAAAACACTTACTCCAAAAAATTTTGGCCAAAATGGGGAATTGGGTGGTATAATTACATGATAAAATTCGTGAGAATTCCCCACACTAGAAATGAATATTGTCCTCAATATTCAAAGTACCGCAGTTATGCCGAAACATAGAACGTAAAAGGAAATATTACGGCTATTATTTTATTTTTGTTATATACACACATTTTTTTTAATCGAAATTTTATATACAACAATAATGGCAACTCCCCACACTAGGGTGGTACACACGGTGAAAACCCATGTTTAACTCATTGTTTTTGATTACCGAGTCGCTAGCTTGACTCGACCCCAATTAATTTGTTCATGGGAAGTAAGTGGAAGAGACAATCTCCATCGGACTTTCATTCAAGATGTTTGTATAAACATTGAAGTGCGTGAAAGTTCCACACCGATGAGATATACATAGATCCGCTCACAAATAATAAATGAAAATGCGGGGTCAAGATAATGTCTTCATTCCCGAAGGAGTGAAGAACAGGGAGAACCACGGGATAGGTGAAGAAGAGAAAGAAAGTCATGATAAAGATCTTGACTAACTCATCATCACACGGGAGAATTCATAATAGCATGAATCTCATCATTTAAGCTCAATTGGTCTAGACATATCCCGGGTGTGTCTAGATCAAATTAGAAGTTATCATACTCCGGTGGAGATATGATATGAGTGAGTTCACGGAGAACTCCTCAAAGGCGAATGATTCATATTCGGGATTGATTTGAGTGAGTTCACCGGGAACTCCTCAAAAGTGAATGATTCATAATCGGGAGAGAATTATGAGAATGAGAAGTGGTAATACCACTAATCTTCTCTCCCATATGATCAAAATTGAGCGCTTGCAATTCCGAATAGAATCATCGAACAAAAGTTCACTATCCTCAAAGGGATAGGATATGAAGTAGGCTTTTCATTAAAAGCCTCGATTCTAGAAATGAGAAGATTAACATTCAATAATGTAAGACGAAGAGCTTCGTCTTGGATTATTCTTCATCATTCTCTTCTCCTAAGTCGACAAGCTCAGCAGTAATTCCCCACATAACTTATGTCTCCACAAGATAAAGAATAGTCCTCATCGAATCGAGAACATCTCAATATGATCATTTTGGAAGACAAGAGGAGGAGGATATCACACACATGATCAAGAATTCCTATGACTCTCTTGGAATTGGGACAAGGTTCTCAACACTAGACTTTATGAATTCGTCCGATTCCTTTTCAGAACAAGTGTCAAGATGCTCGTCCCCATGCTCGAGAGTGAGTGTGAACCTCGGGTGTGATAATGCAGATCGAGGGAGTTGAGAAGGACTAGCGGTTATGGATTCTACAAGTTCCATTATTTCTATCGCTAGTGATTCGGTCATATTCTTTTCTCCCTGTATTTCCACGGACGGAATCTCAACCGATGAACTTGATGAATCTTTATAAAATTGTAGAATATCAAGGGTATCTTCATCATCACCGTCATCGTGAATGAAACGGAATCGAGAGCTAGATTTGGTGCTTTTTGTATTTTAATTAATTCCCTAATAGAGTTTTCACCGGCAACTGGGAATCTAATTTAGCACCGCTTCTTGACTAACAATTCTTCCATGGATTTTGATTTGGATTATCTTGGGAATGTTTACATTCCTTCAAATCTTCACTAAATCCAAAAGATCAAGGAGAAGATTTTGAGGAAGTGGCTTAGGTGAGGTGGTGCCCGATTCATTTGGTCTTGTAGAGGTTGGTTATGATACGAAGAGTCGTAATTGTTACAAGGAAATGGATTCCTTGTTTGACAATCGAGCTAAAGTGTGGACCTCCACAAGACTCACAACAAAATGATTGTTGTGGTGGTGATGTGAATAATATGGAATTTGGTCATTTCAAAGTCCCGAGTGTTACCGTAAAACTGTTCATAGATAAACGTGTTCCGGTTTGACACTCAAGTTCTTGATGAGGACCTCCACAAAATTCACATGAATATGTCGAATCTCATGATGTGGTAGGCGATGGAATAAATCGGTCGTGTCATGGTAAGAATAGGGATCTTGGTTATAGATGCACCCATTTCGACTCTACCATGCTAAAAGCGAGACAATTATCATCATTATGAGGCCACCACACCATTGACAACCAAGAAGGTGAGGATAAGACATAGAAAGAATCAAAGGGTTCTAGAGGGTAAGAAATGAAGAATCAAAAGGGTAAGAGGGTAAAGAGGAATATTTTGGTATTTTTGAAAACATGTTGTAAAACAAAGAATGAAAATATTTTTGGTAATCGATTAGTCAAACGAATTAACTTCACGATAATTTTGGTTTTATATGAAAATAAGGAAATATGGACAAAGATGGTAAATATACAATGGGTGTATATTCAACAATCATCGATGCTTCAAATTAAGTAGTACGCAACACACCTCCCGTGGCGCCAAAATTTGATTGGTCACAGTCGCAAGAATTAATCACTTGAGAACGCAATGCAATTATCCGGAGAGTTTAGTGTATCCCCGGGTCGTTAAGTCCCAACGAGGTGTGAAAACTGTAATACAACGAATCTGTGATCGGGTGAATATTGAACAGGAAAGGGTGATGATTGATTATACTAAGGAAATGAATCTATTTAAGGACTTTGAAGTCCTTCTAATTCTATTCTAAAAAAAACGTTTAACGATTAAAACCTAAAAACGCGTACGTTTATGTTAAAATAAACGTCTACGTACAAAAGAAAATGTGAAATTGAAACAGTATTAATCCTAAAAATATAAAAATGAAATTTTTACAAATCTAATGATAAGAGAAAATTTTGAGAAAAAGAAAATTATTTTTATGACTATTTATTTAATTATTATTAATTAAAAACTATTTTTAACTATTTAATAATAATCTAAAATATAAGAAAATGTGAAATAAAGCTAGAAAAATGAAATTAGGACTTAGAAAATCTAAAATATTATAACACTTATTTTAAAATTGAAAATATATTTTTTACACTTTTATCTATTTATTATTAATTAATTACTATTTATTAATTATTTAAAATACACTTAAATACAAGAAAATATAAAATTAACCTAGAAAATGAAATTTTAACTTAGAAAATCTAAAATACTATAAAACTAATTTTAAAATTGAAAAGATATTTTTATGCTTTTATTTATTTATTATTAATTATTTAATACTTTTTAACCATTTTAAATTCTAATAAATACTAAACAAATTAAGAAAATTCTGAAATTTTTTATATAAATATCTTATGATGACAGAAAGTGCTTAATAATAAGCTGAAAAGAAAAATTAAAAAGCTAATTTCTATTAAATAAACGCTATCACTATTTTTAAAATGATGTTTTTGTGATTTTTCTTTTATAAACCTATTTAACTACTGATAATAAGCAACTTTTATGAAAACAAAAATTTTGGAAATTAAAAATAAGCAGTTTGAGAGCTTATTATCTCAACAGTTAAGCTTTTGAGCTTAATTTGATTATTCAAGCTCAAATAAGATATCAACAAGCTTACAAGTTGGAACCAAAAGTAAATTAAGATGAAAACAAGCTTAAGCTACTTAAATGAAGCTAAAAAGCACAAAGATCAACACTGATAAGCTTAAAATAATCAAATAAGCACTTATACTAAACCTATAATCCAAACAGGTCTGCAGTCATTTCCACAAGCCATTTAAACTTATGAAATAAGCTTAAAAGCTCAAAATAAAGACTGAGGTATTGAGATGGGTTGGTGAGCTTTCTAAAAAGTCCAAGCTCACACACTGGGGTCCACTAATAAGCTTATGACAAGCTTGTGAAAAGCTTGTAAAACACTGACTTCTTATTGTACACAGAAATGGGACAAACAACAAGTCACTAGCAGCCCTATTAAATAAGCTGCAAATGGAAAAATAATCTTTGGAACTTTAAGACAGCTAGGTTAGCTACACAAAAAGCTAAAGCACACAAGCTGGGACTCACTAATAAGCTTTTGACAAGCTTATGAAGTAAGCTAGCTCAACTGTGCACAGGGGAGGTTTTTGAAAAAGTGTTCAAAAGAAGATAAGAAATAAGCAGTTAAATAAGCTAACTAGAAATTATAAAAAATACTATGATAAAGATGAGCAACTAAATAATATTAACTTAAGAGCTTAAGTCCTAAATCCTAATAGTAAGATCACAAGAAAATTCACAAGTTTATTCAAAAACTGATAAACTGAAAATTTTGACTTTTTATATTACACTAACAAGTTGACTAAAATGAACTTTTGATTGATCCTACTAACTGATTATGTTATATTAAGGTAATATAAGATTAATTTAAGCTATATTAACAAGTTCTAAGCAGCTGTGATGAGATTTACACTCTAAATCCTAACAGTGGCCAACTTAAGTGAGATTAAAGGAGAATTTGACTTTTCTCAAACAAGGACTTGTTTTATTGTTTCTTTGAGTTATTAGATGCTAATAAGACATAGAACAACAACAAGTAATAACACAAACGACTTCTAACTCGGATAACAAAGTAAAGCCAAACAACCCTTTACTTAACTGTTTTGAAGCTTTTCAAAGCTTAACATTGATTTAAGCCATGAAACTGATTCATAAGGTCTTGATATGAGATAATGAGCTTAATGAAACACAGAAACACAACTTTAAACAACAAATACTCATTGATCAT